>CM050415.1:13378804-13978804 GCA_027564155.1 Gymnocypris eckloni scoliostomus | reverse complement strand
ATTAAAAATAAAGGTTCCAAAAGGTAGTTATCGTAGAGATGTCAAAAAATTAATATTTTTGGTTCTTTAAAGAACGTCTCAAGAACTTCTTAAAACAAACAACTTTTTTCTTAATATGAAGAACATTTTACAAATCTAAAGAACCTTCTTCCAATATAAAGAACCTTTTGTGGAACTGAAAGGTTCCATAAATGGCAAATATTCTTTGTGGAACCATTAAAGTCAATAAAGAACATTTAATTTAAGGTTGTGTGGAAGGAGAAATGGTGTCTGTATTTGAGAGAGATATGAAGAACATTCTTGAGAGGAGGCTTTACTCTAGGTTACTCAAGCTGAAAGAATTCTAACGGCTATCTTTAATTATTTCCTATTCCATTAGTCGTGGAAGTGGCTGTCCATATGAACACTCAGATTCTGCTGGATCCATGTCTGGAAGAGTGAAGGATGTCTCGGACCGCGGCAGCATAACATACTAACTGAAAACAGCCTTGATGCATTATTCATCATAGATAGAGCCCTATTTAAACAGAAGGTCTGATAGATGTCAAACTTGGTTCCTATTGCAACAGAATATTTGGGGTTTAAATGGATAAACAAAGAACAACACAGTTGGTTTAAACCCTTCAAATAGTAATATGCTTGTTTTTCTTGTTTTCTGATTAATTGTGTTTTTATTTTTAGCCCAGGGATTTTTGCCGTAGTCTGGGAGCTTTGGCAAATATCAAGTCATTTGGTTGTCAATGTCAGTTTTAGAATTTTAGTATTAAGATCTGTCTAGTTTCGTTGTTAAAAATAAAGGAGAGAAGGCAACGAGAGAAACTGAACAGTATTTATATAATTTTTTACCTCTGATACAGGCAATGTCCAACTCTCCTGAGCTCATCCACAAGATCAGTTTCTCTCACAAACCGATCGTCTTGTGTCTTAGGACATCAATGTATCGTCACGAGCCGCAGGGTTTAACTTTAATTTGTCTGTGCATATTTAGTTTTTACTCTCAAATATTCTGTGCCCATTGATAGGACTGACAGACTGCAACGGTTTGACTTAAAAATATTCGTTTGTGTTCTACGGAAGAAACAAAGTCACCTACATCTTGGATGCCCTAGGGGTAAGCATAAAAACATCGACTTTTTCAATTTTTGGTTGAACTTTCCCTTTAAGGTTAAGAAATAAACCAGGACTGGCCGGAGAGTTGCCATGGTGTTTTGAAGAGGGCACTCAAGCTATTGTTTCACACTCTGCTCGGATAAGCTGAAAAGATCTTTTTCACGATGGACAATGGAGGGAATCAGCTGTTTTCCTCATTGTGTGCATGTGCATGACTGTCTCTGTGTGTGTGTGTGTGTGTGTGTGAGAGAGAGAAAGATTTAGTGTTTAACACAGCTCCATCTAATTAGAGACCCTGGGCTCAGGATTGCGAGAGCATGTGTGGAGTATTGTATTGTCATAATGTCAAAAGTACATCTGAATTCTTGTTTTGTTACGGCCTGTCTGCATTACACCCCACTCCAGTTAAACCAAGATTCTGAAAGAAATCCTGTCATTATCTCAGTCACATACACCTTTTTGATGTTTGGGGTTGGTACGCGCTGCAACTTCAGAAAACACATGCAAATAGAAAAAGCACCAGCAAATCAAGAAAACATTTTCATCATTTTGACAGCAGATGGTGCAAATGCTCACAACACAAACAAATAGAGAAACACACTGCTAATGCACACAACACAACCAAATACATTTATTTGCAGCGCGTTTCTTTTTTGTTTGTGTTGTGAGCATTTGCAGCGTGTGCGTTGTAAAATTGAGGAAGTTGTTTCTTAATTTGCATGTGTTTTCTGAAGTTGCAGCGTGTTGAGCTCTCTCGGTCAAAAAGAATTTGACTTTATTTATTACAAAAACTCAATGTGTATCTTGTAGATTTAATCATTTTATTTCATTTCTCCTCATGGATAACTTGTAAATTCAGAAAGTGAGTAAGATATTGATTCATTAATTGCTCTGATGTGAATTCGGTTCAATAAAGTATTTTTCAATTTGTGCAAGATGTGCACCTTTGGTAACCAGAAAAGCTTTGTAGTTTGGCAGGTTTTGACATAGAGCTTGCTGAGTGTATACTTTTCACAAATAAAGATACACAAGGGATCAAAATAGAAAAATTTAGTTAAAAAGGGAAAAATAAATAAATCTACTGTTAATAGTGGAAAGAATGACATGGAACGAGCGAGATAAGTGGTGCTTTGGCACAACGCAACAATGAACAGATGTTCAAACAGTGCCCTGTGGCCTGTGTGTGCATGTATGTGAATGTTTGTGTGCTTGCGCAGGGCAGGGGGATTGGAGTGTTTGAAGCAAACCCTATGTATTTTGGAGATTAGGGACACACAGAGAGCACAGAACAGTACAGCACACCATGAACCCACAGAACAAAACTATCACAAAGGTTTACAGCAGAGAGAAAGAGCAGAAAGCTGGAGGAACAGGATAAGCCAGCAGAGAAGAACTCAGGTATTCTGAATTCCTCAGACACATGCCGAGAGGAAATGTGCTAAGGATAGTGAAATACAACAAAAGAACAGAGGAACGAAAGAATAAGAGGATGATTGAGGAAGGGAGAGGTGGAACAGATTTATTTCCTGGAAGATCAAAAGAAAGTAATCAGAGAATTCATGATGTCTTCTTTAGCACCATGCTGCTTTTCATTTTAACTTTTTCTCTGAGTGAATGAGTCCTGCTTCTCCTGATTGGCTCTGTCAAATTGTTTTTTACAGTAATTTCTATTTTTATTTTTCATATATCATTTCAAAATAAATATAATTTGTTGCCTATTATATGTTTATGGTTGCATTTCTTCATTGTATGTACTAAATGGGGTCACGTGTATGTCTTTCCAGTCAGACTATTCAATAATTCATGAATTATATTTAGTCAGTCTCCTGGAGGCAACGACCTAAAGAGAACAGGGAAGTCTGCTCTCTTGCACTTAGTGTAGCTGCACAAATATGATTTTTTCAGCTTTTTTAAGATGTGTATATCTCTGTGTGTGTGAATGTGTTTGTTCATGTCCAGGCAAATGCAATCATGGAAATGTCAAGTGAATCTTCACACTTGCATCGTTTTGCATCAAGTCCATCTGCTCAGTGAAGTGTGACTATTTCATCTTGAGTGTTCACACAGACCAATTCTTCAGACTCACACACACACACACACACACACTCTCTCACACACTCTCTCTCACACACACACACACACACACACACACACACACATGCACAGAAATGACAGGATGATTAGAAACTGACAGAGAGTTTTGAATAGATTTTCTCATAAAGTTAAGCATCTCTTCACACCAATGACATGCTCTCCACATCAAGTACAAACCGATTCCAGAAACGTGTTATAGTTAACAGGCACAGACAAACAGTAGTTGTGTCTCTTACATAAGGTCATCCATTAGAGAAAAAACTGAGCAGTTATACGTTGAGGAAATTCAGTTAAATAACGAATCATACCTGAGACACTTTGATTGGGTTTGCCAGGTTTGTGGGATCAAATCTTTAAAACATACTCTGTTTATGGATAGGCCTTGTCTGTGAAATACAGTAATCTGTATTTTTCATTCTGAATCTAAAATTGTGATTACAAAATATGCACACATTTGGTGATTTCTGTTTGACCCTTTGTAAGGTTTTTTGCACACCAGTCTATTGCTGTGTAAACTATTTCAGACAAACCAAACACACCTAGAGTGCATGTGTAAAACAAAACCAAACAAAAACAACTTTGATTGGCCACTTACCTGTCTGTCTGTCAGACACTTCCTGTCTAATGGTGTGCATCGTGTTACTCACTCTAGATTACTCGTGCAATGTTCTTTGCTCGAGTAATCATGAAGTAGTTTTAAGATAAAGAAACAACAAAGAAACAGAAATTCACAACAGAAAAAAACTACTAAAAATGAAAATGAAAATAATTTAGTGCATAAAATAATAATAATACAATAATATAGTATATAAAATAATATAGTAATAAAACAATTATATTTCTGTTAAAATAAAATACCACTATTAGTCCAGTAATATTAAAAATATAAAATGTTTGAAACAAAATTATATATATATATATATATATATATATATATTTGAACATTTTAAATTTGTATATTATATTTTTTTCCAGGTTAAATTATTTTTACATTTTCAGATTTTAAGCTTCAAGTCTGCAAAACCTTTTTGTCCGTTTTCTTGTTCCATTGAGACGAAAATGAGGTAATAGTTACACAATAATAGCAAATCCAGCACACCACCATCTAGACCTGTCTGGTTTTAGTACATCATGAAGATCCATCTGTGAAGTAACTCAACTATAACAACTAGTAATTCACAAAAGAAAAGCAATGAAGCAAATAGAGAGATAAACACAACCTGCCTCAGTGGAAAGGTTATTCAGCTTCATATAGCTATTACAGAACATTGTGTGCTGTACTCTGTGTTACAGAATTTATATTTATTTAACAAAGCTCCAGGTCTGTGTGATCCTTGTGCAACTCCACTCTGTGCAGCTCTAATGCACGTCTTTATTGAGGAATGCCAGAAGTAAGCAAGCATACGCCATGTTCCAGTGATGTCTGGAGCCGACACATAAGGAGATTGTTGTTTAAATCCCACTCAAGCTGAGTTTTGCCCATTACAGTCATTTAAAGGGATAGTTCACCCAAAAATTTAAATTGTGTCATAATTTACTCACCCTCAAGTAGTTCCAAACCTGTATGGATATCTTTGTTCTGCTGAACACAAAGGAAGATATTTCGAAAGAAAGTTTGTAACCAGGCTGTTTCGGGGAAACATTAACTTCCATTTTAGGAACAAAAAAATACTATGGAAGTCAATGGTGCCCAAGAACTGCTCTGTTTCCCACATTATTCTGAACATCTTCCTTTTTGTTCAGCAGAACAAACATATTCAAACAGGCTTGGAACTACTTGAGGGTGAGTAAATGATGACAAAATGTCATTTTTGGGTGAACTATCCCTTTAAGAATCTTCTAAGGTTTCATTATGTCCCCTACATAGAGAGTGGAGGATACATCTGCTCAGGACATCTGCTGTCTAACAAAATATGAGCAAATCTGTCCTTCTCGACTGTAGAGTCTCATTAGTTGGAGGAATATTGCAGTATGTTCTTGCTGAGATGGGTTTTAGGCACTATTATAAGCTCTGTGGGGGTTTACTGTTTGTGATGGTATTTATTAATGTGCATAGAAGTACAACATATCCCTGAATCAACATCTGTTGATGTTGTCCTCTGATTTTAGGCCTATGATTGTCTAATGGGAATTTTGGTCCAGAAACAATAAACAGTATTGGATCCGATACATGTCCTATTTGAGTAGCTTGATGTTTTCTTATCTAAGCTATTGCTTTGAGTGACAGGATGCACTGAGAAATGAGCATGTCCACTCATCTTAACTAGTGACTCACTGAGGATACAACGCATACACTCCAGGAGACAAGCACATTCACATGCACATTCATATGCCCTACATGCATTCAGAGAGCTCTAACGAGATGTGCACTATATAAAACCTTTTCTACTGATGTGAACACAAATATGATTAGACTTAGATTAGACTATGATTAGAAAAAAGAGAATAAACGCCAGAAACAATTCCTTGCAAACATTTCTTTTTCTGGACAGAAAAAGAAAAAATAACAGTGTTCTCATTTTATGTTTTACTTATTTTAGCTTGCAGGTGCTGTCCTTTAAAGACTTGATTCTGATCACAGAATGTAGAGTCATTAATAAAATGCAAGAAAATAAATAAATAAAATAAAATAATATTATTAATCAAATAGTTAACCCAAAAATAAAGATGTACTCACTCCCAGGCCATCCCAGAAATACCTGTAGATGGGTTTGTTTCTTCATTAGAATGGATTTGGAGAAATTTAGCACTACATCACTTGCTCACCAATGGATCCTCTACAGTGAATGGGTGCCGTCAGAATGATAGTCAAACATGAGAGAATGATCAAAACATCACAATAATCCATTAATTATTGGGGAAGTCGTGGCCTAATGGTTAGAGAGTCGGACGAGTTCGAGTCTCGGGCCGGCAGGAATTGTAGGTGGGGGGAGTGAAGGTCCAGCGCTCTCTCCACACTCAATACCACGACTGAGGTGCCCTTGATTAAGGCACCGAACCATCAACTGCTCCCCGGGCACCACAGCATAAATGCTGCCCACTGCTCCGGGTGTGTGTTCACGGTGTGTGTGTGTGTTCACTGCTGTGTGTGTGCACTTTGGATTGGTTAAAAGCAGAGCACGAATTCCGAGTATGGGTCACCATACTTGGCCACATGTCACGTCACTTTCACTTTCACTTAATCTACATGACTCCAGTCCATGGTTTTTGTGAAGTAAAAAGCTATGTGTTTACAAGAAGCAAATCCATCATTAAGATGCTTTAACTTTGCTTCTGGCCAAAATACAAGTCTAGTAAGCATAATATTTGTTTAAAACTGTTTAACTGGAAGTTGAAATTTAGCTGGAAGCAACAGTTTGAAGTTAAAAAAGTATATTGCTGTTATATTTTTTATTTGTTTTTACTAACATGCAACTTTTATTGCAAACACACACTTCATAAGACATTGATGTGTTTATCAGCTGTTTGAACTCTCATTCTGACGGCACCCATTCACTGCAGAGGATAATAATAATTTGTTGATAATAATAATCATCCACCACCAATGTGCAGCATCCACCTGGATAATGCGACCGCAGCCATAGTGCGCCACACACTCACCACACACCAGCTTATTAGTGGAGAGGAGACAGTGTTATGAAGCCAATCAGTGTACAGTGGATCCATTGGTGAGCAAGTTATACAATGTTGAATCTGTTCTGATTGTGTTCTGAAGAAACAAAATCATCTACATCTTGGATGGGCTGAGTGACTACAAGTTTCATTTTTGGGTAAACTTAACTATTCCTTTAATAGTTCTAATCAGGCTTATATTGTTTTGAAATAATGAACAGCTAAGAAAAGAAATCCACTTTTGTTAACAAAAGAAATCAACTAGAGTATGCAAAAGAATCAGCCTAGCAACAAGACACAAGTCTGACACTATAATCGGTGTTGCCATGGACGATAACTATTAAAGATACCAAATACCGCGACTGACCAATCGGTGTTGAATGTTCCAGATCACTGTGTAATAGATGGTGTTAATCATTACAGGTCTTGATTATTAACTACTCCTGAGAGACATTCAGGTCATCAGGCCTGAGAATGTCCATCTGCTGCTGTCTCTTTGTCTAGATTAATCCTTCACCTTTATCAAATCTTTCAGAGAGTTTGACTCTTCATGTCCTATTCCGTTCCTTCACCCTTCTAAGTTCTTCTGAAACTTTAATGTCAGAAGTATTTTTACACCAGCAGTCTGTCAGCGTTATTAGTCTCCTCAGCTTTTAGACACTGTGAGAGATGAGCTGGAGAAAACTTGTGTCTGAAACTCAGATGTGAAAAGATGAAAAGAGTAACATGATATAGTCTGGATAGTCTGTCAAGAGTGACGTTCTGCACCTGTTTTAATATGAAAGGTGTGAAGATATGAAATAGCATGACATGAGTTTCTCTAGTTATTTAGGTATGTGTGTTAATGCTCCTGCATAGTCAATTACCACATATAGGAGTTGATTTCTTCGTTTTTGATAATCTAACACATGCGATTTGTTGTTATAAATTCAAATGCATTGATGTCCATCTTCCTCCCCCCACCTTCTATCAATACTTCACTGTTTACTTTAGTCTTCTATCTTTCATTCTCACCTTTTAGCTTTCTGCGTCCCGGCAATATTTCACTTTTGCAGTGAAACCAGAAACTCATTCCCCATCTTGAGCTCTGTCCGTGGAGAACTCTTTTTCTCTCTTTGTTCCTCCTGTATTTCAATCTTTACCTTTCAACCCTTCTCTGTGTCTTCTCAGCTTTTCTCTCTCTCGCTTATTTTCTGCAGAGCAGAGGTGTTAAATGGTATATAAAGCACAGAGCCCTGTCCATGGTGCTGAAACCATGCTTACTCTTTCTTTCTTTCTTTCTTTCTTTCTTTCTTTCTTTCTTTCTTTCTTTCTTTCTTTCTTTCTTTCTTTCTTTCTTTCTTTCTTTCTTTCTGTCCCTTCTCATTCCCATTTAAACCCACTCTCCCTGATGATTATGTTTTAAGTTTATGAATTAAAATAATTTCGATTTTTTTTTTTGTGATTGGCTTAAAGTGCAAGAAATATCTAGATGTTGTACATGTCCATATATAATCAAAAATAAAACTCATATTAGAAGGTTATAAAACCTTTGGAATTTAGTATAATAATTTAGTATAATTGTATTATTTTACAATAATAATAATCATAATAATAATAATAATAGAAAGACTTTTGTCAGCTGAATCAAAATCAGTGTGACCTATTTAACCCTTAAAACTGTGTATCAAGGTAAGTTATTATTATTATGAAATATGACCTTTTATGAAAAGGCAGGTTAAGTTCAGATCAATATTCCTGATTTTGACTTATGAGTTGTTTTATTTCTAACATTTGAAAAATAACAATGAGCATGTGTCAAGTGTATTAAATCTGCTTAGGCAGTTTTTTAGTTCATAATTAATGGTAAAACACTTTACATTTTAAGAGGCATTTAATCAACGTGCTCACCCCTCACATCCAGCACACTCGTTCTGTGAACTGTTACCGTCTGGTCGACGCTACAGAGCTCTGAGCACCAGAATGATCAGATACAGGAACAGTTTCTTCCCTCATGCAATCCATCTCATGAACACTTGACATTAAACGTGGAACACACAACACTATTATTCATTATTTATTCATCACACATACTTATTATTTTATTTAAAATTCGCTCATGTCAGATCTCACACATAATTGTCTGTATTGTATATTGTGTTTTTGCCATTTTGTACATTGCCTATTTGTATATTATTATTTTATTATCTGTGTCCTGTCCTGTTGCTGTCATTCTGTTGCACTGTGGAGTTTCTGTCACTATAACAAATTCCTCGTATGTGTAAACATGCCTGGTCAATAAAGCTCATATGATTCTGATTCTTTGCAAAGTATAAATGTTTTTCAAAAAAACTAAATATTTTATCAAACATCATGAATACAAAGATTCCATTTCAAAGAACGAGCCTGTTCTCATGAAGATGCGTATAAATAGTACGCCAAATTAAAAGGATTTACTATAAAATATAATATACTATATACTATAAAAAGAAAACGTCGTGTACATATGATACGCATCTACCCCACAACCCTAATTCTACCCATAGTGTAGCAATAACACGCCAAAGTCCAATTTTGCCATTCCTGTCTGACCTGATGACTCCTCGAAGTACTTACTCTGTCAACTAATCACTACACTTTCAATCACCAGTAACACCCACAATAATTATCCTCTCAGCCAATCACAGCAAAAGCTCCTAACGGATAATCTTGAGACAAAATGGACATTTAATGTGTTTCTTTCTCACCATGGATAATGATTAGAGCATCAAAAGTTCACCTCACGCAGCAAACAAGGTGACAGAAAGATTGTCTGAATATGAATATGTCACCGGCCTAATGATTGCATCCTTACATTGTCAGATTTTAATGTATTGACTGAATTTATGAATTCCATTAACATTTTCTGATGGAAACTATTTTCCATTAGTTTTCATGACATGTATGTCTCCACAAGAAGTGTGTTGTGTCCATTTGATGATTTGTTACAGAATTTCTCTCTTTGCCAGTGTCAAAATCCAATGGTCATTAAACATTTCTACAGATGCATTCATTTTTAATTAAAGTACAAGATTCTACAGACTTTATTAATGAACAAGCTGTTTGGACTTGAGGATGAAATTATTAATTCAGCATAATGCATCATCTTTAATGGCAATGTAATGACCTTTTGTGCATTACATAAAACGTCACAAGAGAGCATTTTATAAAATACTATTAAATATGAAACGTTAAAGTTGTATGTACCAAAGATGTATATGCTTCAAAATATTAAACTGTATTATTGTATCTTTGATTCTTCTGTACCAGAGAGACTACGAAACACACACTATGTTGCAGCTGAATATAATTTATTCATTTGAACTAGGGATAAGAGAGGGTTGTATGATACACGGCTAGAGATGAGAAGTAGGCATGCACATATTGTAATTTGTGATATTACTAAGTGTGTGAGTGAGACACACTGGGTGATCATATAGTCACCAGTATACAGCTAAAGATCACAGTACTTCCAGCTGGAGTTTTGTGTTTTCTCAAAAAGAAAAAGACAAACAACAAAACATAATAATAAAAATAAAACAACAAAATAAATTGTTGCCTCTCGTGCTTTCTACTAGTTATGTACCTCCAACTAGTTCTCACACAGCACAACATTCTATTTTTAACAAGTATTTGCGTTCTTATTTTACAGCTAAAATATCTCAAATAAAATCATTGAAACGATCAAACATTGTTTGAAAATCAACAATGCATATAAGATACTCAGACTTGTTTTCAAAGAAAATCACTTAAATTTAGGAGTGATTTTCCTCAAAAGTTTGGGATCAGTAACATTTTATGTTTTTAGAAGTAGCTTTTTTTGCTAACGAAGGGTGGATTTATTTGAACAAAAATACAGTAAAAACAGTACTATTTGGAAATATTATTTTAATTTAAAACAACTGTTTTGTATTTTAATTCTTTTTTTTCCTGTGATGTTTAAACTGAATTTCCAGCATCATTACTCCAGTATTCAGTGTCACACGATCCTTCAGAAATCATTCTAATATGCTGACTTGCTGCTCAAGAAACGGTTATTATTATTATTGTCAATGTGAAAACAGTTGTGCTGCTAAATATTTGTTACCGTAATTGGTATTGAATGGATACCGCAATACTTATTTTGTTTAGGATTCAGATTCAAAAAGTTCACCAGAACAGCATTTATTTGAAATTGAAAACTTTTGTAAAATAAATTTCCTCACAGTCACTTTTAATAAATGTAATGCATCAGTGCTGAATAAAAGTATTAATTTCTTACAAAAACAAAACAAAACAATAAATCTTACTGACACCAAACTTTTAGTATATGCGATATATTATGTGTTGCCTTGGTAAATGTTTTTTAAGTGTTTGTATCTGGCTTATTTTGTACAGTTTTTTTTTTGCAGTGCAAGCCAATGTAAATATTAATTAATTGTGCAGTCAGAAAGCTCATTCCTGACATGTTGCTATTACTCTACAAGAGTCCTTATTTAGTTCCAAACAAAACAATAATTTTGCTCTAATCTGGACGTAGTTGTCACACAGAAAACTCCTCTCAGATTAGAAGAAAGTTTTAAAAGCACTTCTAGGTCAGCGATCTGCATTCATCTTCCTTAATTTGGGAGGCAGGTTGTCCTCTGGACGGCCACCAGGTGTGTGTGGAGGACCGTGGGGGTGTTTGGGGATGGCCGCTGGGGTGGGAGGCAGACTTCCCTGGTGGAGGTCCCCCGTGGACAAGGCCATGGGCTGGAAACCCACCTTGAGGGCTTTGAGGTGGAATCGAGCCTCTCCATCAATCTGCCCAGGGCTGGAGCCGAGGCGCTGTAGTTTAAGAGGAAGGTCTCCTGTGCTCGAAGCTTTTTCGGACTTCTGCGAGCTCAAGCGTAGCACATTCCTCTGCAGATTTTCTCTACCAGACGAGCTCATTCTCTGGAGTTTGCTGGGCAGCTTACAAGAAGCGCTTCCAGGGTGCACCCCTTCCCCACCTGCCTCCAGGCAGTCCATGGAAAACACTCGCTCCCGGTGCGGCGTGGCCAGTGGGGAGAGGAGCGAGGATTTCTCCTCGTATTCTTTCACGCTGTAGGGTGGCGTGGGAACCTCAAAGGTGCTGTGAAACTGGGAGTAGTCCACCCGAAAGAAGCCCTCTTCCAGAGACATGACGGGCAGGAAGCGGTGACCCCACAACACCTCATCCTCTGTATACGAGGTACGAGCTTGACATGTCATACCTGTGAGAAACAGCATATAATAAACAAGCATTACAATGGAGAGGAAAGGTTTATGGTCAATGTGTATTACAAATAAGGAGGCTTTCATTGTCAGGTTAGCCTGGCCATGAGAATGATTTATACTGCCCTGCTTTGTCTTCCAAGAATGTGATTTACAGACTCTCAGTACATAATGTGCATGAGAAGGCCATGCAAGGCAGAGTTTTAAGACAATCATAATTCAGCCAGAGGGCCATTCAGTGAGTCATAAACACAGCCCGAGACATAGCTTTACAAGGCCGGGCTCTTTCACTTATAACACAGCCAAGAAGACTGAAAACCCAATATGTTCCACGATAAAATTAAAGACAACCAATAGAGCAATCACTAAACAACTGCCAACAGCTACCTATGGAATAAATTGTGTTTTGTTGTTTTCATTTTCTGCAGAACTGGAATAATTATTTTTATGGGCACAAACTAGTAAATAAAAAGAGAGCTGGAAAGTGTATGCTGTCATGCTGAAGTACTATTTGTGTCATTGCAAACAAAATGGTGTTTAGGCTATATGCTTATATTATGCAATAGATCCATCCCTCGGATTTACTTGGCTGAAACTGTCAGTCTGTGTAGTTGTGGGGATATTGCAGTGTCTTTGTTTTTGCTGATTATGTCCATATGCCAGTAGGTTGTTTAGCGTGTCTTATGAGTGTGTGTAATATTCTGAAATATTCAGGACCAAAACAAGTGATCATAAGTGAATCATTAAATAATATTTACATTCAAATGATTTGATCAAAACACTGACTCATGTCTGTAGCTGTGATTTCTATCGCAGATTTACATGTAATGGTCACATGTTGCGTCTCTTTGACCATCAATATTTATTCCTCAAATGTATTACCAAATTCCTGCATTGGAATTATCATTAAGTGTTCCTTTGGTTTTGCAGGCTGTATTCAGACGGGCTGGCGCTAGGGGTCTGATTTATGACTTCCTGCTGTTGTCTTGTGGAATTCGGCTTCTCATGTTTCAACCATGCTTCGATCGAATCTTGATTTGCCAATTATTCGGTCCTTGATATTCTACACAGATTATAAGGAAAAATCTGCAGATTTCTACAGATTGAATGTAAACATTACAAAATGTGTTAAACTGGACTTGGGTGTATTATATAAGCATAAAATTTGCCAAATATTTAATAGACAAATATGCAAAGGCAGGGGATATGTAAAAAATCATCAGTGACAGGTGTCTGCGGAGCTTCTGTGTGGGCCTGCTCATGATTAAATAATTATCATTAAATAGCCTACTAATTAGCAGCACCTAATATGAAACATGAACAAGCCTCAGTTTTCAAAAATGAAGGATGAAGATCACAACAACTCACTCTCTAAGAGCGTTTCTGCTGGCACTACATCATCCCATGTAATTAAACCAGTTTATGTGACATTAATCACACTGAAAATCTCATATTTGCTGTCGGAGTGATCGTGCTGAGCGAGAGCAATGGGGTGGCATGGCTTCATCAAAAGGCTTAAATGATGGATCAATGCTGGAAGAGGTTTTGCGAATGTATCAATGGCTTCACTGCAGTTCAGCTGAAAGTAGCTTTTTAAGCTCTCATTTAAAGCCAGACAAATTTCACAGTCTTCACAGTAAGACTCTTGATTGTGCAATACTCTGTCGGCATACATAATTAGAGTCTGTCTGTCGTCTCCTTTGGTCTGATCTATGGTATTGATTAAAGGAAGCCTCATGCTTCCCGCTTTCACATATGCGTTTAGTCTATTGGACTAAATTGCACATATATTTCGTTCTTTGTTGTTTCTTATTAGGGTTTACAAAGAGAAGATGCAAATTAAAATGAGACTTTTTAATTCTGTGAGCTACAAATGTTCATGCAAAGCCCTTGAAGTGATACAGAGCTGTGACTTTTCTTGTACCGCTGTGTAAAATTATTAACTTGACATTTCTTTCTGTGTCCAGGGCTTCAGTGGATCAATAAGCACTTATGAGTACATGACATGCCTCAGCTCTCGATCAGCAGGGTGGTTAACTGTTTTAAATCACCGCATGACTGTTTGCCCCGTCACTGGCCTGACAAGAAAATGAATTACTGAATGAAAGAGTGAATGAATAAATGGTTTACCAGGAGCCTTCCTCTAGTGTGCAATGATTCACTTGATAAGTGTGCGTGTGTGTGTGTTTGTGTCTATCGCTGCTGTTAATAATGGGCATGACACAGAGGCTTTGTAATACATTTCCTCGCTTTGTCTCCATCTCATATCATTTCCCGGAGAGAGCGAGAGTTCAAATTGAAAGACCCCCTGCAAGTTGTTCCATTTTATCAGAGGTCATTTACAATGAAATAACTAATAACACATGAAGCTGAATTTAATGTCCTGTTTTCTTCTGAAAGGTTAGATAGTGTGAAAGAACTAACAAAAATTATTATAAATATATTAAGAATCATTAATATATGGTCCCTTACAGTGTCTTTATATATTTATTTATTGTTTATTTTCCTTGTTAAAACTTATGTTATTATTGCCTATTTTATGCATTACTCTCAACATAAAAATGCAATAGAAATAAATATTTCTTTAATTGAAATAAAGTTGAAATAAATAAAAATATCGGCTAATAACAAATTGTATTTTTGTTAGCTGCTCAGATAATATTTGAGTTTTTAACCAACTAACAAGTAATAACCAAAATTGACAAATTCAATTATAAAAATACAACTGAAAAAATTAATTAAACATAAATAAAAAATGAAAGCTAATTCAGCATATTAATACATGCTTGTATAAATAAAAAATATATAATTGACATGCTACCAAAATATCAATGTCGTTTACTACCTCAAGTCAGATAATCTAAAGTATTTATATTTAATTGTATGGTTAAATAAATCATATCATTTAGAAACGAAATTAATAGCATGCAACACACAAATGATTTGAGGTGTCCTCAAATTTCTGTTGTTGCAGAAATTGTGTCAGATGAGTTATGCATCAAAGTTTAATACTTAGGGCGACTGTTTAAATCACTAACCCTAAATATGGCCCTGCCAAGGAAAGTCTCAAGGACTGTAACCAGCGAGTCCAGGGAATCGGAGGCTCGCCGGGTAGAGCAAGGAAAGGGGCAGGAGGTGGTAGTGCGATATCAGCCATCCTCGTCGCCAAATGTTGTGTTTGATAAAGATCACACCGACACAGCGAGTAGCATCAACTTATCGTAACTCTTCCTATATCCTGTTGCAGACACCAGTAAACGAACACCTACATTTGGTCAGGCATAACATAATGCTTTCAGCACAATCGAACTCAATGCATTATAAAACAACACATTTAAGAGAACATAACAATGTGACTGAAAAAAAAACATGTTATGCAGAAGGCGCTGCTAACAGCACAGGCCTGATAATACAATCAGAAAGACACTCTTTCACAACCCACTCATCTCCCCTACTGACCTGACTGTACCTACTGCATCCATTCAGACTGAGGGGTGAGAGGAAGAATTCACCGTTTACCAGGTAAAAACTTACAAAGAAAAGTGATATGTTCAATTAGATCTGATAAATGAAGATGAATGATGACAAATGAAGATCCTGCAAAAAATATCATTTTCTTAATTAGTAATTGAGTCATGTTTTCCATTAACATCTCAATGCCATTAAAACAAGATAAATTTACTTGGGAAGTAAATTTGCATGAGACTTGTTCTCAGAGAATACATCTTGATGAAATTAAATTGTCATTGGCACATGTGTTTTGTTTTTGTCAAAAAAAAGAGTTAGATTTATGTATTATACAAGAACAAGTGTGAAAACAAATCCTATATTCATCTTGTTTTTAGGAATTTTTTTATTATTTTAATAATGTTAAGATAATATGGTAACACTTTACAACAAGGTTCGATTTGCTAACATTAGTTAAAAAGAACTAACAATATAAAACTTTAAAGCATTTATTAATACATTTTGTTATTTGTGGTATGACTACCATTCATTTCATACAGCAGAAAATATGTTAATATACATGCAGACATTTCCGATATCCAAAATTCTTACCACCATTGATGATATGATTTTCCATAGAATGAATGAATGAATAAATGGATGGTTGGATGAATTAATGAATAAATGAATGAATGAATCTGACTTTTTAGCTCATAATTATTACTTCATATCTCAATTCTGAGCTTATAGCTTTTTAAAAGAAAAAAGTTGTGAGAGAAAAAAAATGAAGTCATCAAGTGCAAGATAAAATCAATACGATAAAATCTATATTGATTTATCTGACATTTTTTTGGTAGAATGTACGGACTCTTTGTACTTATTGGACTTTTTTTGGTCTACGCACCTTCTTTGGACTATTTTGAAGACAGTGAGTTCCTGACTATTCTTCAAATAAAAAAGATTGCTATTACATTTTTTATTCAGTTGCAGGAAAAAAAAGAAAAGAAAAAGAAACTCAAATCTGAGGGAAAAAGTCGCAATTACCTTTTTATATTTAATTCTGTGGCCGAAACAAGAAAACAGAATTGTGAGAAAAATTGCGAGATATTTATATCGATAGATTATTGTGTGGTGGAAACTGACTTCCATAAATATGATCTAACAATAAACAGTTGTATTTGGACCATATTATAGACCATATTGTAAAGTGTTACTGTTATTTATTTTTTTACATGAAAACTAGTAAAAAAAATGACTTAGGGATTTGAGCAACACTGTAAATAAACAATTGTGTTAAACCAGATTTTGTTCCTAAAGAAGTGGAGATTGGAGCGAAAGATGCTACCCACCCGTTGTCTCTACAATGCCCTCCAGGATGACGACAATCTCAAACTGATCATTCATGAGCGAGCGTTGGGACAGGTCGAAGAAAGGGCTCTTGGGATTGATCTCGTGGCAGATGGTGAGGGGAGAGACCAGGAAGAGTTGGTCAGCGCCTGTTCCAAAGCCCACATCCAGTTCACACTGATCCAACGGCAGGAACTCGCCCTCCGGGGTCTGACGAGACTGGTGAGAGATAGTGAATTCATCATCATCATAGCAGTCATCACATCAAAAACATCAATATCCGAGACAAATTACAGCAGGAACAATCAATCTGAAAAAAAAATCATCAAGGATGGTGAGAAACAGAGATCGAAATGGAAATAGGAAATTGAAAGAAAAATGTCAGCATGTATATTTACATTTTTTTCTGCTCTATACAGCGTATGGTAATCAGACCCGAAATAACAGAATATATTGAAATCGAGGGAAATATTCATGCTGTTTAGTGTGAGAGGGAAAATTCTCTTTAGGCAAGTGGAGAGAGAGAGAGAGAGAGAGAGAGAGAGAGAGAGAGAGATTGTGGCTGGCAAGGAGTGAATGGGGAATTCTGACAAGCATGAGTGCCCAGAACAGTGAAATAAAACACAGACGGAGCAAAGGAGGAGGCTGTGGTGAGATAAGAAAATGCCTACAAAGCACTGTGACATTTCAGCCATGATTTAAAACGATAAAAAGTGTCTGCTCAGAGATCTAGTGAAATGTAAGACTGGGTGATTTACAGGGCGAAGTCAAACTGAAGAAGAGAAGAAACTCCAGCGTGAGGGTTATGTTTTTCTACACATGGGGTTTGTGTTTGTATGTTGAAAGGCAGAGGATGAAGCAGCACGCACTAATTTTCTTCTCAAAAATTTTACTCTGAATACCAAGTGGGTTTACTCTTACATTCAGTGGATGTCCTCTCACTTCCAAGTCTCCATATCATCCACTCAGTGCAGTGGTCTTACTGGAGCTGTTTAGGCTACGAGTGTCTCCAAAGAGCCCTACAGCTGTAGAACAGCCTCATGGGATGTAAACCAACAACCCTCTATAAATAGGCCCATTACTTAAAACACTGGCGCTCAGTGAGGCATTAAAAGCGTCCGCGTGGAATCATATTCCATGTAAACTACACAAAACTGAGGAATAATGTCCAGTCTCTAAATACAGCCAAAGTGCATTAAGAGCTACAAATGTGAAAAGGATGATAGCTTAGAATTTTGAATTGTCCTTTTATTCTTCCGGTAACACTTTATTTTAGGGTCTCTTAACTAGTTACATATTAGAATGCATATTACTAGAATATTAGCCATTTATTAGTACTAATTAAGCACATATTAATGCCTTATTCTACATGACCTTATTCTACATCCCCAATCCTACCCAATATCTAAACTTAAACAACTATCTTATTAACTATTAATAAGCAGCAAATTAGAAATGTATTGAGGGAAAAGCCGTAGTTAATAGTGAATAAGTGTTCCCTATTCTAAAGTGTTATAATTCTTTCTTCTTTCTTCTCTTGATTAATCTTCCTGTAGTTATTTCATTTATTTTATTATCAAATTTAAGTCATACAATTCTGTATCAAAACAAAATCGACTACACATGTACAGTCTAAAATAACTATGTTCTACTTTATTTTATTTTAATATATAATTTATTCCTGTTGTGTCAAAGCTGATTTTTCGGCAGTCATACAGTGTTTAGTCTGCAGCGTCACATGAACCTTCAGAAATCGGATATGCTTTTTTGGTGCTCTATTATTATATATTATTGGTACTCAATTATTTTGTTTCTATTCAAAATTTTGTGAAAACTTTTAAGTTTTTTTTCATGATTCAATAAATAGAAAGTTCAATGGACAGCATTTATTTGAAATACAAACATTATTTTTGTAACATTTTAAATGTCTTCACACTCATTTTTGATCATTTTAATGCATCCTATGTTAAAATAGAATGCCATTTAAAATGTTCTAATTTTAGTAATATTTTACAATATTATATACTGTTTTACTGTATTTATGATCAAATAAAAACAACCTTGGTGAGTATAAGAGACTTAATAATATTTAATAATGTTTGATCTTAATAATCAATCTTACACAAATGCGCTAAAACTGCACACCTTTGCTAACTAACTGTCAGATCTGTACATAGCTAATAGCTGATTCAAATCCATATCTGATATCAGCTGATCAGTAATCTAAAGCCAATATGGAGAGTAAGGTGAATGTTTATTTAATATCATGTGATGAATCTATCGAGTTACTAGAGTTTGATCTCTGGTCGCAGGGAAGGCTTGCTGGGCAGGACCTATCACTCCTACATCCAGTGCACCCAAGCAGAACAATTTAATAGTTCTCATACAGACACAGTATGACATTTCTCTACCTCTCTCTTACCCCATTATTTTCTCCATCTCACTCTTATTGCTCTTTCTTTCTTTGTCTTGTACTTTCTCTTGCAAACATATTCTTGGCCAGGCTAAAAAAAATCTGAAACAGTGAGGGAAATTTCACCACAAAATGACACACACAGATCAAACTCTGAAAATATGACTAGTTTTCATGGCATGATAGCAGGTGTGTTTTTGTTTTTGTGCCACAACCACTAGCCCAACATTGATCAGATGTATTGAATTGTCAATTGACTTGATTACGGCTTTAGTTTGGAATTGATCTGGTAACCATAAGGCTGGTTGATCCATTGATTGGTTATATTGATTGCAGCATGACAAATTAACACATCAACAATTTAAAAAACTACATATTGAGTGTTAACTGCTATTTAATTGTTCAGAGGTGATATACAATTTTGATTATATAAAACCTACATACACATTTCTACACATACAGTAGAATCTGCTGTGCAAACATTTCCGCCTCAGAATAAGAGATAGAGAATATAACATACTTTTGAAATCACACTAACTCCCTCCCCCAAACACACACGGATATACAACCTTCACCCACACACACGGATACACAACTTTCACCCACACAGAGGTTCTGGAACAGGAACACTAAGTATCTCCTCAACTCTCTATCAACCCACAAGGAGCACTTCCACAGTGAAGTGGCATCACACCAACTACCTATATCCAGTGTATCCCTGCTCACACACACACAAATATCCCTGCCAAACATCGACGTGCCTACTGCTTTTATTTAGCAGCTCTCCTGTCTTCCACCCCCCGCTATATCAAGCATTGCCTGGACTAGTTTGGGGATATATAGCTCCCCCAAAAAGTAGTAGCATTAACCTATTTTTGTAGTAGTGTGTCAGTAACTAAGTTGCTTTAAAATATAGTAGCATTTACAGTAAAAAAAATTGCCAAGCAGTAACGAAGCTGCATGGCAAACATTGTGTAATGTAATTAGTACTGGGAGGTATCATTCATTTAAGAGAAAATGCTATTCTTTTCAACTTTGTATTCATCAAAGAATACTAAAAAATATATCAGTTTCCACAAAAAAATATTAAGCAGCACAACTGTTTTCAAAATTGATAAAAAAATATGTTTCTTGAGCAGCAAATTAGCATATCAGAATGATTTCTTTAGAATCATGTGGCACTGAAGACTGGAGTGATGATGCTGAATATTCAGCTTACATGTTAATTACATGTTCAAATTTTACAATAGAAAAGAGTTATTTTAAAATTGTAATATTATTCCACAAAATTATTGTTTTATTTTATACTTTAAATGCATTCGTGGTGAGCATGAGAGACTTGTATCTTCCAAACCAGTATGACTTCCTTTCTTCTGAGGTACACAAAGATATTTTGAAGAAACTGACCAAAATATCATATTATCAGCTTTAATGTTGGTTATAAACAATTCAATTAAAGATGTGTGGCTCCTACATTTTCTTTCTTTCTTTCTTTCTTTCTTTCTTTCTTTCTTTCTTTCTTTCTTTCTTTCTTTCTTTCTTTCTTTCTTTCGAATGACATGAAGGTAAGTAAATATTCACATAAATTCCATTTTTAGGAAGGCTTTTGGACATAGTTGTGGTCACACTATATTTTCTTTCTTTCTTTCTTTCTTTCTTTCTTTCTTTCTTTCTTTCTTTCTTTCTTTCTTTCTTTCTTTCTTTCTTTCTTTCTTTCTCTTCCTTATTTCTTTCTTTCTTTCTCTTCCTCTTTCTTTCTTTCTGCAGATTTGGAATGACATGAAGGTAAGTAAATATTGACATAAATTCCATTTTTAGGAAGGCTTTTGGACATAGTTGTGGTCACACTATATTTTAACGTCCGTTAACTAACTAGCCAAGACTTTTACCTCAGTAAACTCCTAATTACTACGTATTAACAGTTATGTTTAGGTATGGATGTAGAATATGGTCATACAGAATATGTGCTTTATAAGCACAAATAAACAGCCACTATCCTATAATATGCATGCTAATATGAATCTGATTAATAGTGAGAATTGGTCCCTATACTAAAGTGTTATTTAATAAGCGTAGATATTTCTCTAGCAATAACCTGGATAGTGCACTTCTGCCTACTAAAACATAATGCCATCTTTGCTATTTTTGGGCTGGTATAGAAGGATGATATTGACGCCCTGAGCTCTCCTCACAATGTATTTTGAACACAAGTTCTGGGGCAGAAAGATTATCAAAACAATGAGAAACTAAAATATTTAAGAACATCACCTCCTTTTCCAACCTGTCAGCATTCCTTTGATTGTTGCTGTGATGTTCAGTTTCCTCCCCGGCATGTAACTAAAATACACAATGCCGTGAGACTCAAGCCACCTTTGTCGTACACGTGATGCAGGTTCATTAAGAGGTTTGTGGTATTGAGTATGAATGGGATTACACTATTTTCCAGCAGGCTGTATTGAAGCACAAACGTTCTGTTGCTTTTGCCTGTTTCTTAAATCCACTCTAGGCAATGGCATTTTTTTTACTCCTGTCTCTTTAAGTTAAGCTTGAAAAGTCAGATTACTGAGTTCAATAAACAGACCAGCAAATCGTACACATCATCTTTCCCACACATTTCAGGAAAACACTGCTAAATACACACATTCACACCAAATCACAGTGGGCAGTGGTGATGATCTTAAACTGTTTAAGATGAGCAAGTTACTTAATTTGAATAAGATGTTAAGTGATGAGATGTTTGCATGTGTCTGATGAGCTCTAATGCTTACATTAATGCTGATTGATGTCAAGCTAAAGGCTGTACTTGTCTTAATTCAGTATCCATTGGCTGCTAAGCCACACAGCTACACAGAGCCAAAGCAATCTTAAAAACAGCACCTCTGTAATTGAAGTGAAAAAGCTATTATTCAAATGCTATTTCAATGCGTCTGTGTGTCTGAACGTTTATCTGTATGTGTTAATGCGTGCCTTGTTGTAGACTAAAGAGCTGCCAGATCAAACCTGTCATTCTTCTTCATATCCTACAGGAAAGAAGAGGAGAGATAGAAAGGAGAGTCTTAAAGAAGAGGGAAAACAGGAGGAGGTGGATCGAAACCTCTTTCCTCTGCAGCAGGTACCAGCAGCCATCCGTTTGAGTCAGTCATGTGCATGGGTGAATAAAAGCTGGGATTTCACTGCTTTACTTTCCTCTGACTCACAGTGGTTCTGTGAGGGGGTACTCACAAGCAAATAGATGAGACTTTCACACTGTTAACAGGGCGAAACTATAACCCAAATTAAACTCTAAGATAAATGTATGATGTAATCAGTCTACCAGTGTTATCAGAATAGGATTCAACAGAATAACCAGCCCGATCTCATGGCAATTCATACACATTTTATGAGGTGGCTAATTCGGATGACCTCACTCGTACAAATTCATACGATTTTTGATAAATCGTGCGTATTTTACGAGTTGCCAATTCGTATGAATTTGTACGAATGACCTACACCTAACCCGCCCCTAAACCTACCGTCACTGGGATTTAGACAAATCGTACTAAATCGTACGAGTGAGGTTGTACGAATTCGTACGAATTCGTCACCTCGTAAAATATGTACAAATTGCCGTGAGATAGCGTTGGAATAACACATCTATTCTGTTCTATCTATCTATCTATCTATCTATCTATCTATCTATCTATCTATCTATCTATCTATCTATCTATCTATCTATCTATCTATCTATCTATCTATCTATCTATCTATCTATCTATCTATCTATCATATTATATTAAACTCTACAGAATAGAGTCAAATATGAAATTCTATTTAATTGTTTTATGCAACACTGTAAAATGATTTTATCAATAAATGCAGTTAACAAATGTTTTCACACTACTTTAACACATTAAATCAATTTAACCAATTCCAACTTCATTTTCTTAAGTTAAAATACATAATTCAGCTCAGTTTTCTTTTTCAGTTTAATATATATTAAGTTGAAATGACTTGTAGAGACAATTTGATTATACTTAAAAATGTAAGGCAGCACCTGGATTTAAGTTTTGTAGTTGAATTGGTTAATTTATTTACACTGATATTCAAATATTTGGTGTGGGAAAGATTTTTGTAACGTTTTCATTTTAATGTTTACGTCTCTTTTGCTCACCAAGGCTTATTTGATGACTTTATTTGATGAAATATAGAGTAAAACACTAATATTGTGAACTGTTATCACAATTTAGATAAACTATTTTTATGTCGAAAACAGTCTTTCTACTTTATTTATTTATTTATCGTGGAAACCATGATATATACTGTATATTTTTCAGGATTCTTATAGATGAACATAAAGTTTAAAAGAACAGCATATTATTTGAAAAACAATATTCTGCAATGTTATTAATGTTTTTGCTGTCTCTTTTTGTCAGTTTAATGTATCCTTGCTGAATTAAAGTATTAATGTACTTACAATTTTGAACAGTGTTGCCTATAAACTCTATAGAACTCTTTAGAATAGTGCACACTGCATAGTTCAGTGTTCATTAGAGTTATTCTATGCAATTCTTCTTTACTCAGAATCAATAGAATCTATTCAGTGCTACCAGGACTGAATCGCTACTGAGTAATTCAACTTGGCTTCTGCATTCTTTCTCTCTCTCTCTCTCTTCTTCTCTGTAGAATTACCCAATAAAATGCACATGCATTAAACAGACAATGTAATGTGCACCTCTTAGTGGGTATATTGCTGAAGGCCATACACGTATAACCCCTGAGTGTATCCATAACAAACTCATCCATCTTTATCACTGCTGGGTCACATGTCCCCAACGCCTGGCAGTGACAAGACAAATAACATGCTGTCCACCTCACATTTCATGCATCGCTGCCAGCCCTGCAACACACATACACATACAACACAACACAACACAACACAACACAACACAACACAACACAACACAACAAAGCATACATATTCATACAAAGGCACAAATAGCTCCCAGCATGCCTGTGTCCTATGAACATACATGAACATTCAAGCGGTTTGAGGTTATGTGCATGAACCTTATAATTAATTATAAACATTTTCTTTCATGTCAAACATACTGCCAAGCATAAACACACACAAACTAATTTAAAATGGACCTCTGTGCTCACAAAAGAAACCAAAACATAAGCGCACAATGACCTTTACATACTACACACCCACACAGTCAACCTGAGTCAAAGCCTGTCCCCTGTAATCGAATTATCAGCAATTAACTCATTCATCACAGCGCACATGTGACTGTCTGCACAACAGCAAACATATGTTCTCTCTGTAAGACACGCTAAATGAGATCAAACAGATCCAGCTGAAGTGCAGTGAGAGCGGGTTTCTCTTCAGCTTTTATGAGGTTGCATGCACAATTAGCGCTTTGTTATCATCACGATCATTGTGTTTGTGTGTTTAGATAAGAATATTCAGTCGTACAATGTAAATGGGTTTTCTCTCTGGGTAATCACATCACCTAATACATGTATTTAGAACTCGTAAAATGTGAGAATGAATGTGTCACATCTGTGTGTGCAGAAGGGACATTTCCTAGAAGGTAAAAAATTAGGTTTTTCTCCATTAAATTAAGGGTGCACACTCACCATCGATTAGTGTTAACAAATAAAAGCTACACAAAATGCTTTTACTGTATATTTTTTATATTTTTACTATTTATTATAGCTATTACTTCTGGGGCCATATACAAATGTAAACACATAATGCGTCTTTGTTTCATAATTGTATAGAATTGAGTATTTCAAAATAAAGTGTACATGCTCACGTTTTTGTAATGGTGGTTAATGATCACATGCCATGCAGGTAAACAAATAACATGTTTTGTCTTTGTTTAGTAAGTGTTTCTTTTGT
Source organism: Gymnocypris eckloni scoliostomus (assembly GCA_027564155.1). Lineage (NCBI taxonomy): Eukaryota > Metazoa > Chordata > Actinopteri > Cypriniformes > Cyprinidae > Gymnocypris > Gymnocypris eckloni. The sequence continues at coordinate 13,953,665 of CM050415.1, read as the reverse complement.
CATTTCTTTTTTAAATTTGTATGTGCTAATATAAGGTTTTCATCAGCTCACAAACTCTTTGCAGTTCCTTCATGAACAAGTCTGGGAAACCCTGACTTAAAAAGTATGTTAATATTTAATTCAATTCAATTCTATTCTATTCTTGTGATATTCTCAAGTGTCTGTTTCATTTAATTATTCTATTATATTATATTCATTTATATTATATTATATTCTATATTGTGATACTCTCAAGTGTCTATTGCATTTAATTATTTTATTCTATTCTATTCTTGTGATACTCTCAAGTATATATTGCATTTAATTATTTTATTCTATTTTCTATATTGTGATACTCTCAAGTGTTTATTGCATTTAATTATAATATTCTATTCTATTCTATTCTTGTGATACTCTCAAGTGTCTATTGCATTTAATTATTCTATTCTATTCTATTCTATTCTATACATATTGTGGTACTCTCGCGTGTCCAATGTTTCCTTGCTCAACTCAACCCAGACATTCACACAACACAGAGAGATATTCATTGTTCCTCATTTCTACCATGTTGCATCGTGTCTTCCTGAAACAGAAGGCTGAATGCTATCTCTGTCTCCCACTCTTTCCCAACTCATGCCTTGTATTTTCTCTTTTTATTTTGTCCCGTATAATAACTATATTTGTCTCCTTTCATCTTTCCACTCTTTTCATCTGTCCCTTTTTCTCTTCTCTCTACCCCTCTCTATGTATTCTCTATTCATCAATTGACAAACAATAGAGACAGTGACTCAGAACTGGAATTAGGTGAGAGGAATGTTATGGATACCACTTCATTTGTTTGAAACTGAAGATACAATAAAAGTTGGGAAAATCCATACGGGAATACTTCTCTCAAATTGGAGGACACGGAAAGACAACAATTAGCAATAGAACAAGCAAAATATTACAGGGATAGCTCATTCTGTCATTATTTTACATAAAATATTGTATAATGTTTTCAATGACACGAGAGTGCGTAAATAATGACATTCAGAATTTTTATGTTGACTCTTCCTTTAAAAGAGAATTTTAGGGTTAGTGCATTGTCTCCATGTTTGCATATTAGAGAGAATATAAGATGAACCGTGAGAGGGTCTGTCTTGTATGACCGTCTCTAGCGTGTTATTTGCATTTCCAGTGAATGACGTACAGCAAGTACACACACACACAAAACACCACACCATATGTCTTGGATCCAATGTAAATATTCATGTTCAATTATAACATTTAAGCGTGTCTGCTTGTTGAAATTATAAATGCATGATCAATATTATCATAGCACAATTGAAATGTTTCTGCTTTGTTTATCTGGCATGATGAGACATGATCTGACAAAAGGTGACTGGGAATGACTGAGACTGTGTGTAGTGTGGGCGACTGCATCTAAAGGGATTGGATATGCCGGCTTTAACAAAAAAATTGGCAGGATGAAAGAGAGAGAGAGAGAGAGAGGGAGAGAGAGAGAGAGAGAGAGAGAGAGAGAGAGAGAGAGAGAGAGAGAGAAAGCTGGTTTGTATTATTATTATACATTATATTATATTATTTGTGTATTATATTTGTTCTGTAACCACTTCTTTTCTAAAAACAATCTGAGTACTAAGGAGGTCATTTCTGTATTCATATTCCACATATTCGGTGCTCTGGCTGTGGGATCTTTAAAGAAATGAAAAGAAAAAAGAAAAGAAAAACACTCCTCTTGGCTGCTTAAATAGCCCTGAAGCACAAGGAAAAAACTACTGATGGAAAAGAGTTAGGGTTAAATTAGAAAGTGAAAGAGATTTCTTCTTTCCAATTTATGTTCACATTTCATCACTCTCTTCTTTTTATTGAGTCAGTTTTCTGCCTAGTTATTTTCCCCTTTTACTTCCAATAAATCCAATTCTCTTTCTCTCACTGTCTATTTTGTTTGTGTTCCCTGACGCCGTCCCAACCTTATACCATTCTGGCAAACCTTTCACTATCTCTCACTAACTTACTCTGCCTTCCTAGTTTATCCTCTATTCCCCTTGTTCTTCTCTCCTCGAGAGAAAAACTTCAGCATAGCTAATACTGACAGTCTGCTTCATTAAGTCAGACGCCATTGACCAAAGACTCTTAATCAATCACAACATTCACTTGGCACTAGATAATTAGTGTGAGCTCTGCGAAAGATTTTTGGAGTGGGCCTGAAAGGTCATCCATCCATATCTTTGAAGAATATTCACCGGCTTTAACTCTATAATTGTTCTGCAGGCTGAGATCAGTTATCTTAACATTATTATACTGGATAGATTCAGAGGATCACACAATTTGAAAGCATATTGGCCATAAAAGTTCAGTTATTACGCTGACCTCTTTGTTCACCTTATCAGCAACCTTTGACTGACAGACAGTCTTATTCATCAATTACTAGGAAGAAATCCTATTGTGTGAGTGTGTCGTCCTTGTGTCAACTTTCCATGCCTTATTCATTTCATTTTAAGCCTTTCCGTTGACCGAGCTGATATGGAACAGCAGACACTCACACAGGAGCATCAAAGTGCAGTGTAAGAACACATAGGATGTTTCTACTAGAGCTGTTATGTAAGCATCTTCTTCTAGAAAAAAGCTTCCGTCGATAAGAGCGACTCCTCTTTCCCTCAGAATATATTTCGTATAACTCGAGCAGTGCTCTCACGTGCACTTTTGTAAGTTATTCTGCTACATTTTCTAAGTCTCTGAAATGTATTGCCTGAGGTTGTAAGCCACAAAAAAATCCACTTTCACAAGTGTGCAAATGCTAATTTTCCGGCATCTCTCTGGCTGTGACCTCAGCTCCCGGAAAGAGGCTTAAGGGCTCAAAACCCAGAGACATTGTCTTTTCTCTTTGCATTTTGGAACGAACCCTCTAAAACCGAGAGAAATGTCGCTGACGTGGAACCGCCTTGCAATTAGTGAGCATGTCGGGTTAAATGTCACTGGCTACGAGTGACAGATGTTGGACACAGTTAGCCGTCTGTAAAACTCTCTTATCTGAGCCTTTTGTCACTGGAGTCTCATCTCGTTCAGCTGTGACGATGGCTGTCCATGTCGAGATTACAATAATACAATTTCAAGCCTTTTCATGTAACTGGTAATCAGTTGTGAAAGGGGTACCCACACTCCTCGAATTCTTAGCTGTACTGACTTTCTGCTAAATTACATTTCACGGGTCCCTTGATTGACACTTATTCTGAAATATCTTTGCTCGGTATGCTTTCTGTGAAAGACGGCAGCACATTTCTGAGGAAAAATTCAGATATGAATACCATTCCAGAGAAACTCAACATCAATGATTAAAATTAAAAAGTTACTATTTTAATCATTTAACATGTTGGTTAATGGACACAGTTTGTTGTTTTATTTTTAATGCCACTGCTAACTTTTCTTTAATATCATATTTTATAATTAAAATAATTATTAGCTTTTTATCAACACACAAACCCCATGCAGTTCCCTTAAAGACACTCAGGGGTTTGCGCACACCAGACTGATCCAGCAATAGGGCATTTTAAGATGTAGCTAAATCCTAAAAATATTAATATTCACACTGGCATACATAAATTTACAGCAAAAAACTGAATGACCACTCAAATCAATCATGCCACTCTTTCAAAACGTATTAAACTTTCTGTGAGTAACAGACAAGACTAGTTATTCCTACACATGATTGATTTCAGCAATGCAAAATATTATTAAGATATTTGTAAGAAGCCTCTTCTTTTCCTGGTAAAAAAAAAAATATGAAAATAATAAATTTCTGATATTATAATTACTTTCTGATATTTCTGAAGTTCAATGTTTTACACAATATGAAAAAACATATTGTCAGCTTAGTGTACATATATGCATGTCCAATACTGACACATTCTGTTAAATGTTCAATGCTGCCCCGACACTTAACTATTTTTCATAGACAAACTTTGCTATTGAAGCACCACTAAAGCTCATGGAATTTCTGACAGTGTTCCCTTACCTACATCACATATCATATTTAAATATACTAAAATACACATCAATCTTAAAAATAAATCAATCAAGATATAAATAAATAAGCTAGATAAAACTTAATGATACAACACTGCTAAATAGCTAAAGAGTATTAAAGTAAAATGTATACAAAAATAATAAATTGCACCATTACCTATTTATGTTGGTAACAATAATTTGTTGAACCACACAGTGTGAAAAAAAATAATTTTACAATAAATCTATAAAATCATATTGATTTGGTTAACTGTAAGTCACTTTAAGTAAGTCAACTGTAAATCAGTAAAATATTGTCAAAAATGTTTAAAATAAATAAAAAATATAAAGCACATAATTTTTATTTCCAGCCTTTAAATTATATTTTGTTCTGCATCATATTGGATAATTTTATGCTGTATTTAAGGCGTTTAGATTTTTTTTTGTGATGCTAATGGTATTTTGCATTCTGTCTTTAGGCTTCCTAGTACTGGTTGTTGCTAACAAGAGTACATTTTGGGATATTGAGATATAAATAGGTTGGAATTGACATTATATAGGCTACTTTAATGACCAAATGGAACTGTGGGCTATACAGTCACCACAGCACAATCTCGTAATGTTCTTTAAACAGCTGTCAGCTTTTAATATAAATGTAGCCTACTATTGTTGCAATCAAATGGCTGAGGTTAAAGAAAATTATATATTTGTTTAAACAAGTGAGAATAGCCTAAGTCTAAACTAGTGTCTTTCTTAAAAAAAATATATATATATTTATTCTCTTTGTGTTTGGCTGTGTTGTGTAATAATTAGATAAACTAAAGGCCAAGTCGGTAGGTGTGCAGTGTGTGTTTTCACCTTTATGAGTTTACACCTGATTTGCGCGGACACCATATGGCTGTTCCTCAGATTGCCCACGCGGAACATCAAGCAGAGTTTTCCGTCTCGCTGTGAGATCACCGCGTCATGACTGAACATGAGCGTCTCCGCGCGCTTCTTGGGCTGGGACATCTTAATGAACATACAGCCGATGAGGAACGCGTCTACTATGGAGCCCATCAGAGACTGGAACAGAAACAAGATGATGCCCTCAGGGCACTTCTCGGTTATATAGCGGTAGCCGTAGCCAATGGTTGCCTCGGTTTCAATGAAAAAGAGGAACGCTGACGGGAAGTTGTATACATTGGCGACGCACGGAGTGTACGAAGCGTCATGGCCATGATTCAAGTCCCCTCTTATATACGCGATGATCCACCACATCGAGGCCATGACCAGCCAGGCGATGGTGTAGGTGAGGGTGAAAATGAGAAGGTTCCAGCGCCACTTCAAGTCCACGAGCGTGGTGAACAGGTCAGATAAATAGCGGCTGGTCTCTCCGCCGAGATTGCCGTGCTGGACGTTGCAGCGTCCGTTCTTGTCCACGAAGCGCTGGCGCTTCTTCTTCACAGGCGCGCTCGGGAAAGTCGCGCCTCTGTTTGTGTTCACCACCTGGTAGTCCTCGCCGAATTTACGCCTTAGCGCTGCCATAGCTTCAGCACATTTGGGAGTTTATTATCTTTAAAATACAAAAAGGAAACTTACATTCTCTGTTGCATGGCTTCGGTGCCTTTCCACTTTCAAAAGTAGAGGAAAAATGTCGAGAGGCAGGGCAAGGTCTCTCTGCCAACTTTTTTTTCTTGTGTAAATCTGGACTGTGAATGTAGTCAGGAAGACGCGTGTCTACTATAATGTCAGTTTACTGTAGGATCTCTGAACTAGTCTCTCTTCTTCTCTGGATGTCCGTGTGAAATACACGGGTTGTGTTCTCTGTGCTCCTCTGCACATAATATGGCATGAACAGGAGAATAAGAGAGGAGAGAGAGAGAGAGAGAGTGGGTGGGAGGAGGAGGAGGGGGGGTATGCTTGGGTGAGCGTAACACTATTTTCTACACTGAAAAAGATTCGTGTGTGTGTGTGTGTTCCCGGCATTGGGAAGAAGATTGGATTTCCAGTTCAATGTTGAAATCAATACGCTACTCAGTCGACTACATTGGTGTTCTGTTAAAGCAGACACGTTATTTTAATCGTCGTGTTAGTATTAATATTAAGAGTGTCGTTTTCTGTGATTAGAGCCAAAAATTAAACCATAATTTCCCTTCAGAACGGAACGCTATAACGAAGTCAATTAATCAAACTAACAGCGCCATCTGCTGACTGAGATGCGTGAGTACACAATTCACCAAAACAAACGATAGCCATTTATTCAACCCAGGCTCATTCATTCATCAATTCGGGTATTACGAGATTGTATTCCAATAATAAGTAATCTCAAAGAAAGTCAAAACAAAAAGATCTGAAAGTTATTGGTCATAATACAATAAAGTACAACTATTCTGCCTCTTCTAATACATATTTGTGACTTTATAACTTTAATAATTTTTGCATATTTTTCTGATTTTCTTACATTTATTTTTATTCTTATTCGAAATGTGCATAATAATAATAATACATTTATTTTCAATATATATAAAGGCACAATTATTCATTTATTCATTCTCCAACTACTGTAAGTGTGCCTTTAGAAGACATATAGCACTCTTAGCTGAATTTATTTATCTATTTTTAATGCTCTGTCTCTTGATGATTATTTGAAAAGGATAAAACAAACTAGCGTTTGAGCGTCTAAACAATGGCATCAGTAACATCCTGCTTAGTTTAACAGAAAGCATTTCCTAAATTTGAACCACAAATGTTGGCGAATTGTGTCAGCTAGTCAGAAAGTGCTAAGTCTGATGGTGTTAATGCTAACAGGAAGGCACTGTCTGTCTTTTTAATAAGTAGCCATAACTTATAGCTCTGAGCAGTGGTGACACATGAGCATAATATTCCCACTAGTCTAATGGCATGCTTATTTTTGGTTATTGTTATTCACGGCAGATAAATTTGAAACTACATCTTCTTCCTCTCTCTGTTTGCTCCTTTGGGGAATCTCAAATACACGAGGCCAGGCCAGTATATCTATTTGTGTATTATATTAAAAATCATTATAGTCCCTCGTAATGACAACTCTTCTGGCTCTGAGGAATATTGAACACAGATTAAATAACATCTCTCTTGTGAGGGGAGGCGCTGCATGTGTATTTGTCTCTGTCTTGGATTAAAAACTTTATTAAACACATTTATCAGGGGAATGAGTTATAGCAGTAATGAAATATGGAGAAGAGTCTGGTATTTTGTATTATGGAGGGTTGTGTGTGTGACCATGAACATTGTTATAGAATACTTAGTTTTATTTTCAACTACAATGATTTATGTGATCGTTTCCGCATCATATATAGTGTGGTCCAATAGCCAAAGCTCAAGGACACAAAACAACAGTGAAGAGAACAGTGCTGGGAGAAAAAAATCAGGGTCTTCTCTTTATGCTAGGTGATTGACAAGGAACAGTACCCCAGCTCCCCCGCACAGAATCTCATTGGCCCCATGTGGATGATGCATAGAAGTTTGGGATTGATATATATTCTTCTCCATGATAAATAAACAACATAATATAGTATTAGAACACCAGATGCTGTTACACCGCCCTTTAGATTTGGAAATGAAAAACAGAATGAGAAGGCAAAAAAAAATGAATGAATGAACAAGAAAGGCAGAGATGGAAACAGTGAGTGTATTAATACACACTAGCTCTTGAATAATGAATGAGCTCTAAGAATGGATGACATACATAATATCACATGAACTGTCACGTTTTCTTAAATACCAGTCATGACCCGTATGTTCAAAATTAAACAGCTACAATAACAGCTACAACAGTGGAAAATTTGGCAAACATAAAGCAAGCTGTTGTTTTATTCCGTTTCTTCTGTATATCTTATAACTGAAGGCTATGCAATGCATTTGATTAATACAAAAAATAATAATGTGTACCTAATCTTTGTAAAGTAATTGTAAACACATCTGACAACCTTTAGCAGTAACTTTATCATAGTACAGCCTCTGATTAAATATGTAATAATTGCATTTAATTTGATTAATTCTGTTGCATATACGTTAATGTAAAGGAGAACAATATGTCTTTGATAAGATTAGTCTGGAGCCTAAAGGTCTTTCTATAATTATCTTGTCGTTTGTTGGTTGTGAGTAGCATTATTGTACAACAGTCAGGTCCTAGTCATAATAATGTTTCAAATGAATTATACAGTGAAGTATTAGCACAGATCACAGATAGAACATGGTCAAACTATAACATGTGAAAAGAAAGTTCAATGCACAATAACCCAGTCCAGAGATGGGAGAGATTTCATAGACGCCGGTATTGAGAAATAAATAAACACCTCTCCTCACACACATGACATTCACAGAATAAGAAGAAAAAATCCTACACTTTCAGATTGAAATAATTTATTATCCCTATATTAAAATTGCTACAAACGCAGTCATGTCACATTTTTCAGGCATTTAAAAAGCAAATAATAAAATAAAGAAACACAAATATTGGCTGCAATAGTTTGTCATTTGTTGCAAGAAGAGAATAAAAAATCATCTTAGACTTAAAAATAAAGTTTTTTTATAGGCATTGATGGTTCCACGAATAACCTTTAATTCACAACAATTTCTTTATAACAAAAGGTTCTTTTGATTATTATAATGTTCTAAAAATGTATTAAATAACTGTTTACTATCGTTCTGAGAACCCAAAGTGTTTTTTCCCTAATTGTACAGACTATTGTAGTAATATAACATTTAAAACCTTTATTTTTAAAAGTGTCCATCTATTCATCATGTTCATTATTTATCTCAGTCTAAACTCGTCTAGGACTAAATGGGTCATAAAACAGACAATTATTGAAGGAAATGTAACCAACTCAATCTCATAAGAAAAATGTACTATTTTTGAAGGTGGTAGAAACGTAATTTTTTTTGTAAAGTAAGCATAAAAGTAGGTCCAACTACCCCATCTAAAATGTTCCTGTGACTCAGTGGTTAGAGCATTGCGTTAGCAGAGCAAAGGTTGTGGGTTCGATTCCCAGGGAACACATACTGACAATACAAATGTATAGCCTGAATAGTAAGTCGCTTTGGATAAAAGCGTCTGATAAATGTAAACTGTCAGTTCACCAAAATATAAATTAGTCACAAATTGCCACTAATGGACTAATTCCAATGGATTTGTAGAATCTCATATGTATTGTTTTTCTTTTTGTGAGATTGAGTTGATTGTTCTGGTCAGCTTTTTGGGCAATGTTTTTCACCAACCAATGCCTCTGTTCTCCAAAACACGTAATTTTTTAGCTTATTGTATTGTATTTTGTTTTGTATTGTTTTATTTTATTGTTTTGTCTCTTTCTTTGTTTCTCTCTGGATCTTTTTATGGTCACCATTTCTGCTTGCAATTAGGATAGTCTAGTTAATTAAGAGGCTATTTGAGGAATTGTTTTTTTTTTAGCCTAATGAATTGTGTCACAGCCTTCCTATTAATTTGAGAGCCATATACACGGTAGTATGTGCTCAGCTGTGTCCTAATTTTGGGAGACCCAGCGGGATACCACCATATTTCTGAGAGACAAACACAGTCTGAGAGAATAAGATGGACAATAGAAAATTAAACAGATTTTCAAAGAGAAAAATATGAAAAGCAGTCTATGCAGACATCTTCTTCTATGAATGCACGGATGCGATAAAGTAGCCAAAACAAGCCTATGAGAATAGTCCACAGTGAATGTTGTGTGCGTTGATACAATCTATTATGCAAAAGTGAATGAGTTGAAAATCTTCCCAATAGCACCCACTAGGTCTAGTGTGTGTGTTCCTCTGTGTGATAGTTCATTATCGGACGCTGCTCCAATGCCCTGGATCACGGCGTCTGTCTCCTCGCAGGACCCGTCGGCGCTACCCACAGTTCCCCGCGCTCAGACAAGATGGAGGAACGCTGCAGCTGCGGGAGGACAATGTTTGGATTCTGAACGTTAAAAGAAGCGATCGAGGGGGAAAATACACACACAGAGAGCCAACGGTGGACATGCACTGGTAAGCGAAATCCTGAGATCAGCTTTGCGTGAAGTTTGAAGCGCCAGAGAGGCGCACGCAAGCGGGGCAGACAACAAAGCGCAGCACAGCGACGCAGTGTAGCATGTAGCCGCGTAGCTTGACGCGGAGCATCAATTGTTCGTTGGAGTTGCATGGGTCTGTTTATTATGGGTAAGCGCTGTCGCTCTCGCAGAAATGCCATTGTGCACATTCTGTGTCTTAATTTCTTGAAACTTGTGGTGTAAAACAAAAACACTTTAACTTTGCAATGTGATTTTTAGTTAATTATTGCAGATGTTTTGTTATATTTGTGATTATGTGAATGCACATTCCATGCTCTACACTCCACATGTGTAACGTTAACTGTTCATTTATTTATTAAGCGTCGGTTAGCCAGTTAGCTAACTTAGCGCGTTAGCAGCGAGGCTCTTTGTGAGTCGGCATGAAGTTATTAATATGGATCCCACCATAACGGTCCTGCCTTACTAACACAAACTTAAATCTCCCACGTCCACAGTATAGACTTCAGGGTCCCGTGTCACGAAGTAGTGTTGTTTTTCTGGCCAGTATGGCCACTGCGTCCCGAGTTGGGACTCGCTTTGATTAGAGCGTGTGAAATAAATGATTTATGTCTTTGATGATTGAGCTAGCTCAGTTGGCTAACGTATGCACAAGCTATTTACATACCATCTGCGTCGCGTGCCGTCTGCGCGCACTCTCAACACAAAGAGACGCGAGCTGTGTGCCGTTAAACGAGATTAAAGACGTCTCTACTGAAACAAAGTGTTCCTTTATTTCGCGTTTCTTTATTCCACGATATGTTTGAACCCACTTTATATTAAGTGTCGTTTATTGCTATGGACTAACATTTAAATTAATCGATTGATACAGTGCACGTATTGCTTACTCCCGTTCTTGGTTTTATTTGTATATACAATATCTGGATGTAATAACATATTTAATTTCTGTAGTTACATCTGTAATTATTGTTAACCCTAAACCAACCCTTAACCTAATCCTACTGTGAATCTCGCCACTAACAGTACCCATATTCCACCTCATTTTTTTGATATAAGTAAATGTTGGACCACAAGAAAGATAGACATGTTTTGAATCTAAAACTTAAATGTTGGGCATGTCCAAAATGTTGAACTCTCCATGTACTGAATGGGCTCCTATTGATTCTTGAGGTTAGACTTCATCTTTTTCTTGAATGTGGATGGCGCGTTTCTGACTAATGCCAGAGCATCTGGTTCAGATCCAATCCAGCAGCCTTTTAAGGGGAAATGAATTAGTATGAACCATCGGATGGCGCAGGAATCTAAAGAAGAGCAATTGGCCATTGACTTCCCGGAAACATGAAGTACCCTCAGCAAATGTGCGTGAGACGTGGAAACCAATCTATAGTGCTCGTCATAATTTACATGGAAACATTTCTGCAAAATACCAGTTCTCATTTACAATTGTAACTCCACTGTATTTTGTATGATTTATGATAAATTGATGGGAAGGTCTTTTTTGTAGATTTATTTCATTTTTAAATAGCAGCGATGACTAATAAATTGCTCCAGTTAAAAGGATAGTTCAACCCAAAATTAAGTGTCATCATTTACTCACCCTCATGTCATTCCAAACCTGTATGACGTAATTTCTTTGGTGTAACATAAAATAAGATATTTAGAGAAATGTGTTAATGTTTTTGGTTTGTTTGTACAATATAATGGAAGTCAATGGTAACCAAAACTGTTTGGTTACTACATTATTTCAAATATTTTTATTCATATCTTTTATTGATCATATTTTACCCAAGTTGTAAGTCAGTTTAATGTAATGAGATTTTGATGATAGTCCACAAAAACACATTTTGCTATTATGTTATATTCAAGGCTGCATGCAAAAACCTGTACGGTGCGACCGGTCTAATCCAATCCACAAACAAACTGAGACTTGTATGCTGGTATGCATGTATGTTAGATCATTCAGAGCAGTTACTGAATCATCATCTGACTCAGAGTCATTACTTTCAGTCTTGAAATTAAGTTTTGTGTGCTTAAGGTTCGCCAAAATTAAATCAGCATTACTGGTTGGTTGTAGATTAGGTCATTACGGACTGTTAAATTTGCATTTGCATCTGTTTCTCAATTAACCATAATTAGTCAGAGCAGGACGTCCAGTCTTCAGGCCTTTAACCTTGATAATACTTTGCATATAAAATAAACCCCATAATTGATTGATGTAGGCCTTATACAACTCTGTCTCTCTCGCTCGTGCGCACTGGACATAAACATTTAAGAGAAATATCCCACAGGCCACAATCCACTAACATTCCTAATGCTAGACAGGTTCACAGGGCACAACATCTGTGTTTATATTTATAACAGGCTCTTAATCCTCAACGTTCAAAAATAGAGCATGCGAGCAACAGGCGGTTTGTTTTGTGTGAGACATCTTAAAGTGAATGTCTGTGCATGTGTAAATACAGTTTTTTTTCACCTTGAAAATAAGACTAATAGCGATTTCTATGTAACTGCTGCATTTTCATTTAACTTACAAAAAATTATAATTAGTGCTGTCAAATGATTAATCGCATAAAAATATACATTTCTGTTTACATAATATACGTATGTGTACTTAGTTTATTATGTATATATAAATACACACACACAGTATAGAAAATATTTACATGTGTGTGTGTGTATATATATATTAGGGCTGAAACGATTCCTTGTGTAGCTCGAATACAAAAAACCATTGAGGCAAATTATGTGCCTCGAAGAATCGGTTTGTCCATTTTACTAGGGATGCACTGAATTTTCGGCGGCCAAAGATATGTCGCGCCGCACTGTCCAGTGCGGAGTTCAGTTACCGCTCAGGCTCACCAGAAAAGCGAAGTCCACTCAAATAACGCGCCGACAAGAAATGTCTGTGTGTGTGAAAAGCGTGTGTGACGTCTCAATGAGGACATAAACACACAAACAACATCTCCAAAACTGCTCTGAGAGTCACTTCATGAGCGTTTCGCCATTTTATTTGAGTAAAACTATCCTCATATCATATACACACAGAAATGTAAAGGTATTCACAGCAACCCGTCCAAATAAAAATCCGGGTTTTTGAATAAATTTTGTTCAGCAGAATGTACATACTACTACTAAAATTATGAAAACTTTATTTTTTAAGGAATGATCGCACAACATTTCCAACATGTTTTAATTTTAATAGTAAATTCCCTTTGACAAAAAAGTTTAATTGTCAATAATTTAAAGATAAATGAAATTTATGTTTTATGCCTTCATTTGATAACCAGATACACAACACAGAATTTCTGAGGAAAAAGAAAACATTTCATGAGGCTATTTAAAAAATAAAATAAAATATATATATTAGGTGAGAGAAAATAAAACATAACTTTATAATTGTCATTTTCTTCAATGATATAATTATTATAACACCTAAAATACATTGCGTGTAAAAAGTGTTTGTTTCAGGCAGTTGAAGGGTACATTGTGTGCACATGATCAGGATGGTACCACCTCCGCTGCATTTTGAGAAAGAAAAAACCCTGTTTGCAGGACTACACATTATTTGGATAATTAGTCAAAAACAACAACAACAGTTATGTCTGATTCTGTTGCATAGAACTGAATAAAATTAATACATTGATATTTAATATTAACATATTTTCTTTCAATACAAGTGTGGTTATTTTATTGGCTTGTTTTTTTAATTCGGTGTCATTAAAATTGAGTTTAATTACTTTATATTATTTATTAAAATAATTAATTATTACTAAGCATTTTCGGTTTTGGTTTTCGACCAAGCACATCAAGAATTCATGATTACAAATGTGATATTATTTTTTACAACAGTTCTATAAATGTAAAGCTAATTAAGAAGCTTACGTTTTAGACACCATATTGCCTGTTTTTGCTCTATTTGTCAACCAAAAAGCATACCAATTTGCGTCTCTGAGCAACATTACAGTGATTCGTTCCTGAATGATTCAATCGCAAAGACTCACTTATTAACAGTGATTTGCTGCCACCTATTGGTGGTTTTAATTCCACATTTTCGATTTTTTTCATGTTTTAAATAATTTCAAATATCAGTATTCAACGTTTTATGTTTAAAATATTAAAAATTATTTATGCCATTGTAATTGCAGGTTAAATGCATTCATGTCTTGCATTAAACAGTGTGTTAATAGATCTAAATGCCACTTCAGATGCAGCTTCTGTGTTGATTTGATTTGCTTGGGAACAGCCCAAATGTCTTATTCTTCTTCGCTGATTAAATGTAAGAATTTGACTCAAAAATAATGGACACTTTCAGAAAAAAAAATGGTTGCCCATAAAATGTAAAAAATAGATTATACTTATTGGAAAATATTTATTTCTATCAGTGTGAATAAATAATAATAATATTCATGTTTAATCATTTTAGACACATGATTTTACTGAAGGCTACCAGGATAATTATAACTGAGTTTATATATTAAATTAAATACTTCTCTATTTTCAGTTTGTAGCGTGGCCGTGGACCATTCATTGCAACATTTAATCTGATTCTCATGTTTAAGAATCTGTTATCTTGAAAAAATTATTTATGCTACTGCCCACTAACTTGGTTTTAACCTTCTATTATTATCCAATTTAGGAGCCTTAAAACATCTTAAAATGCACACATGTAAGTCAGGAAAATATAAATTTTCTCGGGGCATACCCCCCACAACCCCCCTACCAATCTACATTTTGGGACTTATTTATAAAAACCTGGGTACGGCCCTGGTTGTGTGCACTTCATGTATGTAAAGAATGTCACATCATTATTTGCTCTCTTTTTATGTCTTTAGGATGAGTGAGGTGGCCTTGCATTGAAGCAGACCCCCGTCGCCCCCTCTTCCAGCATCAGCGTCAGTGTGATACCACTCTGAGCCTTGCTCCTTCAACATGAGCCTGATCCAGGACAAATTTGGCAATGAGTTCCTCCGCTCTAACGGTGGCATGGAGCCAGGCTTCGGTCCGGGCATGCTCATGTTCAGTCACCTGCCCCCTGTTACTAGCTTCACCCGGCTGGCCAGTCAAACTGTTATGGCTGATCTGCAGCCCCACGAGATGATCTTGAAGAAGGAGAGGGACTCGCCGGACTGTGGAGGAGGAGGGCTGAGTGCTGGAGGCATGGGTTGTGGAGGTGGCATAGGAGGGATGATGGGAAGCATGGGAGATTACGTTCATGCCATGGGCATTAAACAGGAGAAGGTCTCTGAACATGATTACAGGCTGCCTCTCTACCCGGGAGGTGGAGTTGGAACTGGAGTACGAAGTGGAGAAGAGTTGCTGGAGGTCTCGCTGGGCAACCATCAGAACCTGGTGGCGCATGACCTCAGTCTGGGAAACGTAAGTGTGCCTATGTCTGTCTGTAAAAAACATTTGGACTGGACGGTTGGTAATTACACCAAGGAATTTCTTACTTGTGCTTTTGTTAAAAGGTACAGAACCCTCAATCTATATTTTACTGAACTTCCCTACTTTCAATATCACTACATTCTGAAAGTTAAATGTCCTTTAATATCCATGGAACCTTTCCATTCCTCAAAAGATTCTCTAAACGTTCTTCACACCAAAGAAAGAAATGGTTATTTGAAGAACTGTTCACATAAAAGTTATATGGTTTTTCGATTAAATCACTGTAAACAAATCCCCCTTTTGAACCTTATTTTTAAGAATTTAGATATTCTATTAAAGGAAAAGACATGTCACACTCACAAGGAATTTTATTTTAGTGGAATATACATATATATATATTTTTTAATAAACCGTGCTGTTTATAGTTTGTCATGATTTGTTTTCTGTTCTTGCCATTTGCGTAGCCTTTGGTGTCAAACTAAAGAAAGTGTTCAAAGAAAGAGTTTCAAATACTATATAGTCTCAGATATTTAATAAGGTATCATAGTGTTTTCCTACTAACAGCACACGTTATGAATTAAATATAGCTAATGGCACTTCAGCCTCAGCTCCGAGCAAGTGTCCTATAAAAATGAATTCACTCACTCACAAATTCACTCACTAGTTAGTAGTGGGCGTCCTGCAGCCAGTAATGTAACTGTCATATATTTTTTTAATTTTGGAGTTTTTGTTCTTTTCTTTTTGTCATGTTGCATTATTATGGTATTTATTTAGGGATACCGAAATGTCCAAATGGTGCGAGGACCCTATTGAATCTGCTGTGTTTAATTCTTCTTCTTCTTCTTCTTCTTCTTCTTCTTCTTCTTCTTCTTCTTCTTCTTCTTCTCATTCTCCTTCTCCTGAGTGATTTCCTTACTCTCCTTCTCCTTCTCCTTCTCCTTCTCCTTCTCCTTCTCCTTCTCCTTCTCCTTCTCCTCCTCCTCCTCCTCCTCCTCCTCCTCCTTCTTCTCCTCCTCCTCCTCCTTCTCCTTCTCCTTCTCCTTCTCCTCCTCCTCCTCCTCCTCAAACTTAATAAGCTCATTTTAGAGGGCCTAAACATGCTCGAAAAGTCAGGAAATTTCTTCGCACACCAAGAACTGGTGAAAATGTATGTCTGATATGGGTTTCAGGAGTAGGTGTGGCAAAATCATTCGTTCCAGTTCGCCACCTATAAATATTCAGCGGAGTGCGCCTCGAGCTACATTTAACGTACATGTACTGAATCGGTACACTCATGTAACTTAACAATACCTACAAAAAGTCTCTTTTGTCAAATCAGAAACCAAACAGGAAGTGTCTATTTTGAATTTTCTCGTCATATTTTGTATCATTTTGCCATTTTCAGCTGTCATACTTTATACTCCTCCCAGAGATATTTCAGATGAACACCAAAATTGGTCATTGTAATCTAAAGCCCTTTGTGACGTTAAATTGGAAATCTAGAGTTTTCATCGGGGCGATAGTCCGTGGCTCCTGTCAAATTTTGATGTTTCGCCACAATGAAACAGGAAGTTGTTATATCTCAGGCATGCTATGTCCGATCTGCACCAAACTTCACATGTTTGATAATAATCCTGACCTGAAGAGATCTGTGACCATATTCAGTTATAGTCATAGCGCCACCTGCTGGCAACAGGAAGTGACATGTTTTACTCTGTAACTAACTCCTCCTAGAGTTTTAATGACATCAACATAATATTTAGGTCAGTTTAATCTAAAGGCCTTTGTGATGTTAAATTGCGAAGAGCTTGAGTTTTCTCTAATGTTATGTCCATGGCGGCATGACAAAATTTGATGTCTCGCCATGGGAATAAAAGTTGTTTTAACTCAGCCATACAATAACCGATCTGCCCCAGACTTCACATGTTCGAGTTGAAGGAATCCAAGGCCTGAACACATCTAAAACTGAATTATTCCATTATAATCAGGCGCCACCTGCTGGCAACAGGAAATGACTTGATTTACACTAACTTAGTAATGATGCAATGTCCAATCTGCTTGTCTCCAAACTTCACATATTTGGTAAGACTCCTGACCTGAAGAGATCTAAGTGACCATATTCATATAAATTCATAGCGCCACCTGCTGGCAACAGGAAGTGATATGTTTTACTCTATAACTAACTCCCCCTAGAGATTTAATGACATCAATATATTATTTAGGTCAGTCTAATCTAAAGGCCAGTTTAAGTGATGTTATATTGCGAAGAGCTTGAGTTTTAAAATAGCGTTTGTCCATGGCGGCATGACAAAACTATTTTGTCTCGCCATGGGAATAGAAGCTGTTGTTACTCAGCCATAAATGTCCGATCTTAAAACTTCACACGATTTTGATAAGGGCCATGGCCTGAAGACATTGTGAAATGGCAATGTTTAGTTATAGACATAGCGAACCTGCTGGCAACAGAAAATTACTTGTTTTACACTAACTTAAACATGCAATGTCCAATCTGCACCAAACTTCATATGTTTTTTAAAAGTACTGGATGAAGAAATCTACATGCCAATGTTCAGTTATGGACGTTCGCTTTTCACCAGCTAACAGCAAGTTTTGGTACATATAAATGACTTTGACATATTCCTCTATATTTACCTTTTAAATGCATATTGCTCACTGTTCCCTGTCTTTCTGAAGCCACCGATCGGTGGCAGCGAGTCCTTCCATCGCTGCTTGCAGCTTTAATTTTCTTTTGATATCTAAATGTCCAAATTCCCTAGAATCTTGAGTTAAGCCATATTTGTGTTTAAGGTCCATGGAAGTCTCTATACCAAGCTGAGCTGAATGCAGACTCCAAAATAATACTGTAGGGCCTAAATGATCCTTTCTGTCAGTTCTCTCATTTCTGTGCATGAGTGAGGGGTTTGACTTACTCAAATGCAGCAGGACTCATGCAGTTGTGTGTGTAGAAAAGCAAAACAGCACATTTGCTTCTCATACTGTGATAATTAAGTCCTTTCCGAGGTTATAAGAGCAGTGAACCCATTTAATCGTTATTAGGGTTTATTGATTCTCATCCACACCGACGAATGAAAGGAAATTGGGCTGAAGCATTGAGACACTGCATCTGGCTCTGTCTTTGTGCAGTAGCCAAAGGCAGCTGTGATTACATTAATAAAATGATGACTCATGCTAATTCATGATCGTTTCTTCTTGCGGCACACCAAGAAATAACACGCAAGATGTCTTTTGTTTTCTGATTGGTTGGATTTAATTAATTCCTGTTCCAGTTGGGTCATTTTAAAGACATCAGACTAAAGCAAAGAGTAAATTTTGTTTTGGCTAGCCTTGGGTGCAATTTCAAATTTCATATCTTTCTCACTCTAGTTTTCTCTTTTGTCAAATATGCCATAGCCTTCAGAAGAACAATGAGTGTCTTTTTGACAATTCATATTTTAATCTCCATTCAACATAGGTTTTTTGTGTGTTTCTCGCCGATCTGTTGTTTTATACTGCCCAAGTGTGAGACGATGTTCAGATGTGCAGCTGGTCAATAATCCATGTGGTGTTTTTCTATAGATGGCCATGAAAAATGGAAAGTGTCACTGATTCTCCAGGGATAGATATAGAGGCTCATAAATAACAAATTTACCACCCTGCCTTCTGCCACAATACACATTAGCCAGTACTTTTAATATTCAAACTAGTCTCTCATCTAGTATG
This sequence comes from Gymnocypris eckloni scoliostomus, assembly GCA_027564155.1. Taxonomy (NCBI): domain Eukaryota; kingdom Metazoa; phylum Chordata; class Actinopteri; order Cypriniformes; family Cyprinidae; genus Gymnocypris; species Gymnocypris eckloni. Next base: position 13,934,571 of record CM050415.1, on the reverse strand, counting down.
TGCATATAGAGTTGTCTGATTTCTGTATCTGTGTTTGTTTTAATAAAAAAAAATAACCCCCCAGAAATCCAAGGTACCACGTTTCTCTCATTCACACAACTTGTGTCTCTATATGCCATGAATTCAAAATGAAAGACAGATTTGTGCTTCACAAATGTTGTGTTAATGAATGGGATAATGTGGTCTTTTTAGTCTGCTCCCAATCCATTCTCTCTTTGTTATCCTTCCAGCTGTCAGGACGGCTGGCAAAGGAATCCTCAGGGAGGAAAGGTCGAAGGTCAAACGGCGAGGGACAGGAGGGCAAGACACGGAGGAAACGAGGAGAGTTGAAGGTGCAAACCAACACTTCATTAACATAAAACTGATTTATTATTCACTGCTGTGCTTTTTGTTAAAATTGAAAAAGGATTTCCCTTTATAAAATGATAGTAGTGTTGTCTAATGCTGAACATTTGTTTTCTCTAGTCAATGACGCTGGATCCAGATGGAGGGTGCTTGTCTCCAAACTCCAAACCGCACATCTGTGAGCACTGCAATGCAGCGTTCCGGAGCTCCTATCATTTACGCAGACATGTGCTTATACACACAGGTTAGCATGTGTGTACACTTACACGAGAGCGTGCATATGTTAGTAGAGATTGGCCTGTGCACACAGTGTCATCACAACACAATTTTTTCCAAGGATTAACAGCCAGTATTAAGTAGAGATTAAGGGTTCTTGCATTCTAAAATAGCTGGTTTGTCAAGTTCACAAAGGTGCAAAACTATTTTTGTATCACACAAAGAAAATGTTGCTTGCTTAGGTAAACGGGTTTCATTTCTTAAAGATTTTAAATGATTTATCATGAAAATAGGTTTGCGAAAGCAGACGGATAGAAATTGTGAAATGGCTGTAGGAGCTCTGTTATCACTGTAATATCGAACTCTTATCCGCCAATCAGATTTGTGTGTGTGTGTGTATATGTGTGTATTTGAATAATATACATATACACACACACACACATGTATTTGAATAATATACATATAATAATAATAATAATAATAATAATTTGTTACATTTATATTCCTCATCCACCACCAATGTGCAGCATCCACCTGGATGATGCTTATTGGTGGAGAGGAGACAGAGTTATGAAGCCAATCAGTGTATGGGGATGATTAGGAGGCCATGATGGTCAGAGGCCAGTGGGCTAGTTTGGCCAGGATGCTGGGGTAACATAATATACATGTATATAAATATACACAGTACACACAAACATCATGTAAACACAAACTTTTGTTTTGGATGTGATTAATCAATTAGGCTGCCCTTACATACATACATACATGCATACATACAGGTGCATCTCAATAAATTAGAATGTCGTGGAAAAGTTAATTTATTTCAGTAATTCAACTCAAATTGTGAAACTTGTGTATTAAATAAATTCAATGCACACAGACTGAAGTAGTTTAAGTCTTTGTTTCTTTTAATTGTTATGATTTTGATACAAAAACGTATTTTGTACAATCCAAGGACCTTGGTGTCAAAAAGGTTGAGAACCACTGCTTTAACAGCAGCCAAATACGTTTGCTAATTCATACATTAGATTCAGTTATAAGTGATACAATTATTTTACTCATACTTAGGGGTGGTATTGGCCCCATTAAAAACCATCATGTTGTATGGCTGCCTTTGTAGTCACTATAAACACGTCAATGCTTGACACTCCATGTCATTTACAGGTGAGAGGCCATTCCGCTGCACTCAGTGTAACATGAGCTTCATTCAGAAATACCTCTTACAGAGACACGAGAAGATCCACAGTGGTAAGTTCCTTTTCAGCTTTCATTTCCTCATATCTGGCTTGTTTGTTAGCAAGATGTCAATCATGCTTCACTGCCACTTCTGTTTTTTTATTTTCCTTTTTGCATGTCTGGATGGAAAGACACAAGAGAACTCACAGTGGAGAAAAGCCATATAAGTGTGACACCTGCCAACAGGTGTGTTTCATGCACAACTTTCAACTGGTTCTGTTTAGCAGTACGATGTTCTCACACTTGCTCCTCCTTTAGTATTTTTCCAGAACGGACCGATTGCTGAAGCACAAGCGGACGTGTGGAGATGCCATTAAAAACGGTGTGGATGGAGCAGAGCACGAGTTGGTCTCTGCAGGCGACGGAGAACACGGCAGCTACGGAATCTCTCAGGGAAATGCAGCTACGCCCAGCCGCAAACGGGGCAAGACAAAAAATGCTGGTGAGGGGGGTGAGCGAAAACGTAAAAAGTCATCCGGGTCTATGGGAGTGATGCATAGTCAGGGGGCGGATGGTTACGGGGTGCATGACTTCGGGGTATCAACAACTTCATCTTCAGCTCAGCCGGGCCCCAGCATGCACGGTGAACATGGCCGGGCTCCCAAGATGGCCTTTAAGAAGGGGAACAGGAAATCCCTGGAGAAGAATACTCACCCCATGGATCAGTCCAAACCAGGAGGCATGGAGTTGCCCGCAGGAGGAGGCTTGGATGGCCTCGGGCTTCTTCTAGGTCCAGGGGCCAAAGTTGGTCCCAGCAGCAGTAACTATGATGATGCCATGCAGTTTCTGAAGAAGAGGCGATACCTCCATGTGCCGAACAATGGGGGCGCTGCTTCTGGAGCTCCAGACTACGACGTAGGCATCAGTCACCTGCAGTCGCAGCCGACGGTCATCCAGGGTGTCGTTTCTGGGGTCCTAGATGGCGATGCCTCACTGGGCCTCCTGGACTCATCCTCTCTGGGAGATCTAAAGCAGGACAAGTCTGGTATCCCAGATGAGGTTCTCCAGAGCTTGTTGGACCACTACGCTCACAAGCATGTGATCTTCGACATCACCGATTCCCATCACGTCGAGCTCCAGCCAGCCGCCACAGATGCTGCAGATCCACTGGGAACCGAGGATGCCCCCTCAAGTCCCAACAGTGGTGACAAATCCGTAATCATGCATGAGTACTCGCGTTTTCTCCTTCAGGCATTAGAGAGGACCAGTCACAGCGCAAGCTTCCCGCTGGGCTCCAGTCCTGGTTCTGCCGTGACTACGACGGGACCATTTACAGGTCCTAGCCTGCTTTTGTCAGACAAGCATGTGTATACTTCCTCACCTCTCGAGTACTCATTCTCTCAACCTGTCTCATCTTCGCCCTCCCTTTCGTCTGTGCCAAAGTCCCACTTTGGTCTCCTCGAGGGCTCGCCGTCTCCAACAGGCTTCCACTTGAGCAACCTGGAGCTGTCTGCACACACGCAGCAGCTCACACCTTCCCAGGAGCTCACCGAACAGCTGGACAAGCAGCACACGTCCCCTCCGCCGCCTCCACACCCCCCCAACACCAACACCTATCAGATCACACCTCAGCCTCCCGACCTGGGCGGTCTGAAGAACCAGCAAGGGCCAAAAAATGGAGCTGCAGCCACAACTGGAGGATTTTCCTTGGCTGCATCCCAGGACCTGGCCATGCTCGACCCAGCCAAGGCTCCTTATCAGATCGAGAACTTTGCCCAGGCTTTCGGGGCACAGTTTAAAGGGGGCCGAGTGTCCTTGGCCTTCAGCAGTGACTCGGTGGGAGAGGTGACTCACCGCTTACAGACATCAGTCTCCGAATTCTCAGGGTATAGCAATCTCTTAGCTGATGCCAGCGTCCCAGTCAGCAGTGGCTCCAAAACCCCAACAAGCCAAAGCTACAGGTGAATGGGCTCATGTGCCTAGATGCTCAGATGGAGGTTCCCTATTTTTATTTTGTCATGCTGTCTTTATTGTTGTTGTTGTTATTATTATTAATATTGTTATTATTATTATTTAGTTCTCCTACTTCAATGAAATTGTCATGTTTTTAAGTAATGTTTTTGTCACTGCCATTGTTCATATGAAAGTTCACCCTCCTTTGGCCTGCAATGCATTTTCCATTATTATGTTCTTCTTTTTTTCAATTTCCTTCAGAAACGCTCCGTAGACCTTTAGTTCTACTCTGTTGATCAATAGACAAAAACACAAGTGAAATTAGTTCCGCTTAATTTTTTCCCAAAAGTCATTCATGTACATTTTAGCAATTGACTTCACAAGCGTTCAAAACTAACTATGAAAAAGCAATGGCAGGGAGTTGCCTAGAACTGAAATCGTCTGTTACAATGATTCAAGTATTTCTCAGGAAAACGTGTGGACGGCAAATCTAGAAGGGTAGCAAGCATTCATCCAAGAGGCAGACGTTTTGCAAATACAAAGAGCTTTTCAGGAGATTTTTTGTTTTTCTGAATAAGTGCAACAAGTAGAAGACAAAAGCGCTGCCTGTTAAATTACACTGACACCACTTTCCACTTAGCTGTATAGAGATTATGGTACTTTTATGTCAATGTGAAATGCTCACATTCTCTTTCAGTAAGGGCCATATATATAAATATATATATTTATAAGAATATCTGTATGTAAAATAACATATACTCTTTCTTGAGACTGGCAGGTGACTTGGAGGGAGATAAAGAGGGATTGAGCTTGTGAAGGGAGGCCTATGACTGATAGAACATAAACCCCCTTTGCCTTGTTATTTTCCCTTGGATTGCAAAGCCAAGGGCTATACACTAGAGGGCGCTGCATGTGAGCGTGTAAGTGCCTCTTGGCACAGGCCAGATCATGGGATTCTTCTGCGCCTGTCTGGCTTGCTCTCCCTCCATCCACTCCTCCTTTCCCTTCTTCGTCAGAAAGAATCCCATTTAGCACTTTTTTGATCCGGTTTTATTTTAAACGGTGAATGAAACTACCCAGGCTGATCACACAGAATGTGAACGGTGTAACTGACATACTGTTTTTAAAAGGGGGTAGTGGACGGAAAATGGGCGGGATTCATTTTAGGAAGCGTAGATTATGTTGAAAAGACCAATGATGAGGTCTTATGGAAAACTTTAGTTTCAATGGGATGTGTTTGCTGGAATTAAGGGTGGGCTTTTCTTGGGGTAGGGTGTCTTTTTTATATTTTATTCCCAGGTTCTAATGGATGTAGGGCAGGTTATAGAGGGGGATTTTTCTTCTCCTTTTTGTTTTATTTCAAAAGTATATGAAAATGTGCTTTGTGTTAAAATGGCCCCTGTTGTACCAAGCCTTTCACCAGAGGCGACTTGTAAAAAGTCCCGCTCTTAGTAATTTATATAGTATTGGTCCTACATATATACCAACTGAACAGCCCAAAAGGAATTCAGAAAAATTATTGCAGTGTGCATGCAGGGCAAAGTATTACCTTGAACTACATTTTATATGTTTGATTTTGTACTCTACAAGTATTATTGTAATTATTTTTTTTAAACGATCAATAACTGTCTTCCATCAGCGCTGTTGGCTGCTGTTACGCTGTCCTTGAATTACTGTCATGTAATGTTGTTCCTTTCATGCGTTTTACTTACCGATCCCCAAAAGGACAGAACCACATGCAAGATTGTTTGACAGACGGGCGGCTCGTAGGGAACACAAACTGACCACTAGGACTCATTTAGGAAGGTTGGGGCACTCCGTTCACAATAATGGTAGTAATAATAATCACATTAATGAGGAGTGTGATGACTAAAATGAAATCATCACAGCTGATGTTTTTATACCTCGTATCACTGGTCACAGAAGCAGGGATAGATATCAAAGAGTGACTGTGTGTAGCATGACTGATGTGGCTACCATTAAAAAAAACGCCTCAAATAGTCCCTTTGCCATTAAACTTGTCTTTTTTAGTGTAGGATTTCCTGTTTTCTTTCCTTTTCAGAGACAATTTTCTGAAAGGTTCTTGAAGTTGGTCATGTTATTATTGTTTCAATAACTAATGTCAAGGAGATCCAAAGATGCTATGAATTGAAATCTAATTTTATTCAGGTGCACTGGCTGTCAATTCATTTTGCATTTATTTTTGTTGCCCTGAAGTATTGTTCTGTGATTTGTTTTATGATTTGATGTGAAGCACAGCTGAAATATAATTTCTGGTTCAATGTTTAAAGCCCCTGCAGACACTGTTAAGCCTTGAATGATATCCTGTGTGGCTTGAATAATGCCAGCCATCAATCTGTCAGTGGTTGCCACCATACGTTTTTCTCTCTCTCTCTTGTCTTCTTGCTGTAGCCTATATTCCTGAAATTATTTATTTTGTTTACAGTTAATAACACTACAATACATTTTTTTTGCATGCACATTTTTGATGTTTTCCTTTACCCCATTTTTTTTTCCCACCATGCCAAATTTGTAGATAATGATATTTTTCTCTCCTGTCTTATTTTATTACAGATTCTTCTGATATGATACACAGGGCCATACCTGTCCATTTTGACTTGATTATCGATTAGGAAAAACAATAAAAATGCTGAGATCAGTGTGTTCGGATGCATGGATTTATTTTTAGCGTGTGGTGTTACAGTACTGTATAAGAGATCCACCCCTTCAGTATCTTGTTTGGTAAACATACCATATATTTTTGAGCTGAAGGGCTTAAGTGTATTTAATGTTCTGAAGTACTAATGCAAAACTAAGGGTGAATTTGAATCTAATCTTGAGTCTTGCTCTTTCACCAAGATGACCATAAACCCAGGTACTTGCCTGGGTGACAATGAGAGCAATTAGCTTACTCTAATTAGTTAATTACAAAGAGGCAACCCTTTCTAAAATTGAGCAAATAATGCTAAAGGTATGTTTTTTGTCCCCCTGGTATCTCATCACTTGCACCATCATGAGGTAATGTCTGTATCAGGGTGGAGTGTGGACTGTGTGTTAGGTTTTTTATAGCTCTCTACCCAGCCCTGTGAAACTTGGTTGTCAAGGCCTATGTGAAGTTTGAGGGACAAATCTGGTTAATTTTGGATCTCCTGGGTTTAGTGTTAACATTTTAGCACTAAAAAAGGTTTTTGCTTTTATTCAACAAGGATGCATTACATTTATCGTAAAGGACAGTAAACCCATTTATAGTGTTACAAAAAATGTTGACCAGGAAACTTTGTTGACCTGGTTTCAACATTGATGACGATGTTTCTTGAGTAGCATATCAGAATGATTTCTGAAGGATCGTGTGACACTGAAGACTGGAGAAATGATGCTGAAAATATTAAAATAGAAATATTTGATTTTAAGAGTGTTTATGTAACATTTAGATCATTATCATGTCTTATTATTATAGACTGGCACATTTTATGTGCTGCAAATTTTAAGTTTTTAACCATTTTCTCATATATTACGACTTCAAGGAAGTTTTAATACAATTATAGTCCACAGAGTTATTTATGGCCCTGTTCGTTTCGGGGTAATAAATTCAGCTTCGTAATCAACAGATGCTTTGTTCATTTTGTTTGAGGAGTGAAGTCATTTGAATGTATGAAAAAAATTGTCAGACCTGTTTTTTTAATTGGCGGGTGTGTCCCCCTACATTTTTATTTTTCATTTTCATCCATAAATTACTTTTTAAATGTATGTATAAATGTCCAAGTATTTAAGAATCTGCAATGATTTGAGACCTACTATTTAATAATTGTCTCAATGCTGTTAAAATAACAGATTAGACGTGTCATTTAAAAGGTTCAAAGTCCATAAACTGTTCTTGTGTAGCCATTTACGTCACGCATTAGATAGGCCACTGTAACACTGCTATGAAAATTAACTCTTCAAAATAACTTTAGCTCTCATCTTATCAGGAAAGTTGTAGGTTTCTAAATTAGTATCTGCCCCAGTAAGCAAGGTGGCCAAAGGAGCAGCTTTCTAACTAATATTTGAGGATCAAAGCGACCTTTGTCACACTGGCAATCTGCCTGTTATAAAGCCATAAATGTGTATCATGTCCTGAGCACAATTGATCAAACCGAGAGTTGTCACTTGAACGAAGGGGACTGTTATGCATCGATTGACTCTTTGAGCTTCAAGCAACAATGCTTTGTATTTTATTAATATTTTCCCATTTTGTAAAAATTAGGAGGAAATCCTTGGTCTACTTTAAGACTTTTGTTTGACTGTTGCTCAGTTTAATATGACAGGACTGCTCATATCTATACTCATCTTCCTTGTGTTCTTACATTTTCAGTGCCCTCTTTCTATTAATAGAATATCCCAATAGGACTGAAGTGAACAAATTTACCGGAATACATTTTTTCTGGAGATACTGTATTATGTTGGCATCACTGAGATGGTGTAAAGTCTCTATCAACTATGCAATATCACGAGAATGCTTTAAAAATGTTTCTAACAACACCCATTTTTTATTTGTTTACATTAACGGACGTTTCCATTTAAACCAGAACAACAAGGAAGAAGTTATATATTTAGTGTTAAAAATAATGGGCTTCCTTGTCCTGGAAAAGACTTCCCAATGGATGCATTTTTTAACTGACAAAAGGAAGTGAAGATACAGTATCTCACATGAGTACACCCCTCCCATTTTTGTAAATATTTTATTATATATTTTCATGTGACAACACTGAAGAAATGACACTTTGCTACAATGTAAAGTAGTGAGTGTACAGCTTGTATAACAGTGTAAATTTATTGTCCCCTCAAAATAACTCAACACACAGCCATTAATGTCTAAACCACTGACCACAAAAGTGAGTACACCCCTAAGTAAAAATGTCCAAATTGAGCCCAATTAGCCATTTTATCTCCCCGGTGACACTAACTAGTTAGTGCTACAAGGTCTCAGGTGTGAATGGGGAGCAGGTGTGTTAAATTTGGTGTTATCACTCTCACTTTCTCATACTGGTCACTGGAAGTTCAACATGGCACCTCATGGCAAAAAACTCTCAGAGGATCTGAACAAATGAATTGTTGCTCATAAAGATGGTGTAGGCTATACAAATATTGTCAAGACCCTGAAACTTAGCTGCAGCACGGTGGCCAAGACCATACAGCGGTTTAACAGGACAGGTTCCACTCAGAACAGGCCTCGCCATGGTCGACCAAAGAAGTTGAGTGCACGTGCTCAGCATCATATCGAGAGGTTGGGGGTGGGGGGGTCAGCCTGTCAGTGCTTAGACCATATGCCGCACACTGCATCAAATTGGTCTGCATCAGGGACATGCAGAGAGCTCCTCGGGCAGGGTCTCAAATATAAAAAAATGGGCAATATGAGAAAAAAAATATATATATAGGTCAAAAGATTGGATACATTACTATTTTATATTTGTGTATATACTATGTCACATAGTCATCAAGCCTACATTTATTTGAAGAAAATTTGTATATACTTTATTAATTTACTTTATTTACTTAATGCATTTTATGCAATGCTGATTTATTATCAATGTTGAAAACCTGTGATACTTTTTTCAGGATTTTTGAAGAATGAAAAGTTAAATAAAACAGCATTTATTTAAAATGTAACTTTAGTAACAATATACACTACCATTCAAAAGTTTGAGATCAGTATTTATTCATTTTTAAAGAAATTCGTTTTTATTCAGCAAGGATTTGTTAAATGTATAGAATTTATATTGTTAGAAAACATCTCTATTTTGAATAAATCCTGTTCTTTTTACATTTTATTTATCAACGAACCCCAAAAAATTATCACAGGTTCCAAAAATAAAAAAAAAAAAAAAAAATTAAGCAGCACAAGTGTTTCCAACATTGATCATAAATCAGCATATTAGAATGATTTCTGCAGATCATGCACTGAAGACCTGAGTAATGATGCTGAAAACTCCGCTTTCAATCGCAGAAATAAATTATATTTAATTAAAATAGTATAAATATATATTAAAATAGAAAAACATTATTTTAAATTGTAATAATATTTCACAATATTAGGCTACAGTTTATTTTATCAAATAAATGCAGGCTTGATGAGCATAAGACACTTTCATAATGCTCCATAATTATCAAAAATGGTAATATAATAAAGTCCTTTCATGTCACCATTTCGCCAGCCTACACTTCACATATCAGGCCTGTAGGTGGCACTTGGGCATAAATAAATATGATAGTTTCATCAAATAGTAAACGGTGTATTTCATATATAAATATAAGGGAATTGAATACTGATTACCATTATTGCGACTTTTGGCGCAGCACGGTTTTGTGCAGTGCTTTTGTAGTGATTTAGCGTACATTTTCCCTGCGACGTAATTTGATTTATAAAATGAGACAAACCGCAGATCCAGAATGCTCCACAATATATGCTCTTCGGTCGGACTCGGTCCCATGTAATTTTCAACCGATTTATGAATAAGAACAGAAAATAACCGCTCCACTTCACATATTGTCAAATGAAATATGAACTTATTGTGCCAGATCATGATTGGTTGGTGTATTTTAACTACATGACTAATGGGCATTGATTAATTATGTAATATTTTAAAATATGTAATATGTGGATTTTTAAATAAACCGACACACTAGCTTTGATTATTGATGAAAATGTTTTCAAATATTGTTTGGTTAATTTTTTCCTTCCGTCGACACACTCACTAAAAGAACCATATAAGGCTCGAGAGCCTCGGTTTTTGTTAGCCACACAAAATATTGACACTTTGGGCCCAATTTGGACATTTTACTTAGGGGTGTACTCACTTTTGTAGCCAGCGGTTTAGACATTAATGGCTGTGTGTTGAGTTATTTTGAAGGGACAGCAATTTTACACTGTTATACAAGCTGTACACTCACTACTTTACATTGTAGCAAAGTATAATTTCTTCAGTGTTGTCTCATGAAAATATATAAAATATTTACAAAAATGTGTACTCACATTACAAAAGAAGTGTACTCCTTCTGTGAGATAGTGTATATGGAGTAATTTCTGTGTTTACCAAATATCATAACTTATTGAATAATTAAACATTTTATATTCAGAAACAAAAAACTTCTCAAAACAAAAGCAGCTTAAATAAATGTTTTCATTTTCTTTTATTTTTTCTTTTATTTTGTAACACTGTGTACTGCTATTTTTATTACTGAATGATTCCCATGCTTTAAAACAGTTTTACTTTATAACATGAAACCAAAACAATTTGATCTGATTCATGCATTGTGCTATTATTGTATTATTTTACTATCTTACTAAAATCACCCCTGATTTGTAGATTATTATAGGCTGTACACATTTTTATCAATACTGCAGTGCAGCTGTACAACTGTCAAGTTTACCATAACCTTAAGAACGTACTCCTGTTTTTCTTCTGCTTTAAAGGCACAAGGATTTATCCTGGTTCTCTGTGCAATGTCCTTCTGATAAATGACTGGTCATACATACAATCTCTGTCCCCATGTATCATAGGAACTAGCAACATATGCAAACATAATAATCTTGCCGAACAACCACGTACACTGTTTACTGATGGTATAGAACCCTCTGAGGAAAAGACATCAAATCAATGGCTCAGATGTGCTCCATAGAGTCTATTATTGAGAGCATTTGAGCTGCAGGTACGAGACAATGAGCATCATAAAAGAAGAATGATAGCACTAATGTTTGATACATTTCAGGGAACTTCCATTTTACAATTATTTTTGTTCCCGTTTCCTCATTTTACTTCCTGTGATACACCAATAACCAGTGACAACTGAAGCACACACACACACACACACACACACACACACACACACACACACACACACACACACACACACACACACACACACACACACACACGTAAATGCATGTTGGGGGTAAGATCACTTGACTTTAAAGCTTAACAAGTCAATACCTGCTTATACTATTTGGAAAACTCCACTCCTCCAACTCAATCATGTTCCAATCACATTACAGGTTATCTTAATTGCTAACACGCTATAATTGATTCAGTTGGCACAATATCCCAAACCATTCATTCTTTTCTCAAAACGAAGACACATTTCTCAGAAATTTGAACTCATTGCACCTTTTTTAAACACATTCCAATTTGCTTTCAACAAAAGTCTATACAAAATACGTAATATGTTCTGCTCAAATAAGCAGGTTTGAAAAAGTCCCCCAACTAATTAACTCTTATCATTAAGTCTCCCTGAAAGGTCATGTTTCAGTACCTACTAAAAAACCCATGAATGTTCTGCATGTAAACATATATTATTTTAACTAGACAATAAAATGTTTTCACATGCTGCAAATTTCCCAAGTTCTGTTTCCCATTCTTGGAACGATGCCAACCAGCTATCTCTCATGATGATTTGCCTGCCTATCACAATACTTGTTTGGATTCCCTCACATTTTCATAATTATATAAGGAAAGAGTTCTCATGAAATATAAAGGGTAGGGCAAAATGGCCTTCCTTGTATTTCTTGTGTGCAATTGTGACGGTTAACCCAAAAATGTTTGCAATTTAGTCTAGTAAAGGTCAATAAATCTGTAAAGACTGAATTAAATCTGCTTCCTCAATCCCACATCACCAGCACTGAACTAACCTAAATAACCTTGCATGAGTCCCCAATAAAAGTGATAAAGAATCAAGACTTGGAACTTTTTTCCAGAAAAGATTTAGTTGGAATCCATCTAGTGTTTATTTTGTTTTATTTGTGAAATGTTACTATTATATTCAGAGAACATTTAAACGCAATGTTTCCATAATGTTTGCAAAATGATAACATGGAATGTTCACTTAATCTTTGCATGACCGAGAACGAAACATTTTTAAAACATTTCAAAAACTGGACATTTTGAACATTCTAAGAACATTCTGTAATACAGTTTTTTTTTTTTACTTAATAGGAATTTGAGCAAAACATATTTTTAGACAAAAAATTGGTAGCTGGGATGGAAAAATGTAATGTGTGGTACGTCCCTGTCAGAGCCATTGCTACACTGACAATACTGATACACTCAACACTGAATGACTTTGCATTCCTGCACAGATTAGAGTTCAAACCCTCCTCATTACACAAACCCCCATTTGTCTTTATGACCATTTGAAATGTTAACAATATGGTTGCCTCAGCTCTAGAACTCTTTACCCTCTTATATAGTCTGAATGCCAGCACAGATCAGTCTTTATCACACAGTAAATGACATATCAGGGGAAGCTTTTGATTAACTTTCAATGAAGTGTGTGTAGAATGTTCAGAAGATGAGAGATTATACCTGCAGGCCCAAGATATTCTCATTACATGATGTTCTGATCTGGAGGCTTCTATAGGAGATATCATGTCCCTATATGAAAACTGTCCTGTAAAATTACTATTTTATGTGTTTATTAAGCATAGGTGTCTTAAGAAAATGACAAGGAAATATGTTCCAATAGAAAAATTATGAACCATTAACTATCCAAGCTGTTTTTATTTTGACATTTTGCTGTGGCATGTTAGTTGACTCTGAGTCTTGGCATGGCTAAGTTTTATCTGTTGGAGCTTGGAGTGCTCACAGTCGTTCTTTTTATCACTGCTGGTTAAACAAAAGGCCTATGTTGCCATCCCGTCCTTGGCAATCCACACATTTTCCAAAGTGATAAGAAGGAAGGGAGTGCCTGTAGCTACTTGATACAAGTGAAGGAGTTTGAGCACTAAATGTCAAGACATACTTCTTTAAAATATTATCAAACAGAGCATTTCCATTGGAGATATGAGCACTTCCCACCCTTATTGTGACAGTTTTAATGAGTTTTTGAAATGAATCAGAACAATAAAGCTTTGACGTCAGACTCTTTTCATACTGGTTTCCTCTCCATTGTTTTAATTTTTCATATTTGTTATTGGGGTTTACTCATGTTTCATCGTGGAGTCTGCAAACATCAAATATGACATCTTCAGATATGCTTTAGCTCAAAGTTTTATTTTATAGCCTCATAAAATAAGATATTTGAAGGCTTGAGTTAATTTTATGAAAAAAATTGTAAAATGTTTCACAATGAGGTGTGCTATTATTGTCCCACTTCTTAACAGAATGTGCGTCAGTATATGGCCGATATGACGATATAGGTTAAAAGATATAGTAATAAAAACTGTTTCTAATTATAACTTAATGTGATAAACAATCTGAATTAATTGTTTCCGTGATAAAGTGACGGAAAAAATATGAAAAAGTGACACACACACACACACACACACACGTACACATGTGCACACACTGGTACTCCATCATTTTGGGGATATTTTTATACTGCACAAACTGTATTTTCTATCCCCTTACCCTAACCCTACCCCTAAACCGACCAGTCTTTAAACGACACATCAGCAGAAGATTTTGATTCAATTTAAATGAAGAAAATAACAAGGAAGTATGTTCCATCAGAACAAATTATGAACCAATGAATTCAAGCTGTTTGTTTTGCTGACATTTTGCTGTGGCATGTTAGTAGTTTTGGCACAGCTAAGTTTTATCTGTTGGAGCTTGAAGTGTTCATGCATTTTTCTGCATCTTTAAGTTGTTGTTGTTTTCAGTTTCACACTTGTTTCTCTATGGCAATTCATTAAAATTTTGAGAGGTCTGTATAGTCCTGATGGATTTTCTGACCGCACTCCTATCACTCATGTTATTGCAAATAAACTGCACATTGATGCAAATGCTCCAAACTGATGCAAATAAAGCAACATCTAAGCACCCCATAGCAGGTCTAGCTTAGAACATTTAAAAATAGGAAGTTAACCATTGATTTCAATAAAAGAGTCCCTGTTAAATTACATTTTCTGAACAGACCCATTGACGTAAAAACCAAATGTGTGTCACGGGATCTAATATTTTATATTTAAAATCTACTATACTAGTCTCCTATACTACTATTACTATTGTTTTAATGCCTAACTGTGATTTTAATTGAACACATAGATACATAAATGGGTTTCTCCACGAGGGTTATTTGATAAGATTATTCATACATTCCTGCATTTCTTAATGTTGGGTGTGTTGGAGAAAAAGAAATGAATGTGACACTGATTTCCAGAGTCCTGTTTCGCAATCTCGTAAGCACCCTCCCCCTGCAGGCGTATTTAACTCGCTGCCTCTTGGCCACCTGTAGCGGATCTCTGTCCTCCAAAGGAAATAAACCTCCGAAAGCCACCGAGTTAACGGACCTAAAGCTCATCTTCGGTTTTCATTCTTTTTGCATTATCATTAACTTTTATTATTATTATTATTTCTTTGAACGACATTTAAATAGAGAACTATGTTACTGACGCATCGAATTTTCCTATTCATATTAATCTCAACTTCAGGTAAGCCTGCGATCTGAGTGTGTTTGTGTGTGCTGATGGGTTTATTACTGTAGATAGGCCTATACAGTAAGTAGTCTGTATTTGAAAATAAATTATATTTTGTAGATTAACCCACTGTTAATGATTTGATTTGAGCCGTGACCGTGTTAGTTTTAAGGACCATGGACAGTCTCGAGTGCTGGAAAAACACCACAACTGCATTTTAGTTTTATATTAATGCTCGTTTGCGCTTATAAGGGGTTGTAATGAACCAAAGCTTCGCCTGGCAACACCAAACAAAACGTGAGGCACATATGAACTATCCCGTGAAAGACTTCGAGTAAATAAGACTTTCCGCAGTCGATCCGGATTTGAAACGGAATAAAATAACTCAACTCTCAAAACCTAGTGAGCTGACTACAGACAGCACTTTTAGGCATGATAGGCGTTCAGCGTTGTCCTTAGCGAACTCAAATATACTTTTAAGACTCTAAAGGCTTCTATAAAATATAAATGAAAGAGCACGTTGACTTGATCTAATGTGAATCTTTTCTCTGGATAATTGAAATAGATTTATACAGTCCGATTTCTCTCTGAAAAAGCTATGTAAAAGATGCAGTAATACAGATACAACTGATATGTTTAGGTATAATAATGAAAGGATCTATTATCACAATTTTTATTTTAAATATTGCTCTTTCTCACATAAATCATGATCACATGCAAATACGTCACTGGTCAGAGTTGTGGTCAGTGGGAAACGTTTTGAATAACTAACTGAATGATTCACATGATAACATTGTAGGTCTCGAAGTAATGCTACATTAAATTAAACACAATAGTAATAATAAACATGTATTTATTTAGCATTTTATTATTATTGTGCACAATCTACTATTTTTTGTGACGAAAATAGAAATAAATAAAACTAACGTTATTTTATTGTTTGCAACGTTCTGTTCTTACTGGATCTTTCTGTTCTTAGTGACTAATTGAGCACTTTTGAACACTTAATCAAACCTAAATTTGAGTTTCAGTGCTACTATGTTGTTGCATTATGTGTGGTGTGAGGGTTAGTCTGACTCTGCGGTGAATCACTGTACCATGACTTTGAGACTCTCCGTTGTTCATTCACGCACACACACTTGGCTGTGAGTGAGCGCTCCTGGGATTGGCTACATCACATCCGGTAGACCATTTTAGGGCCGACGTGACGTCACAATTACGTCCCAGCGCTAGCTGGAGGCAAAACAAAGCGAAAACTGTAATTGTATATACATCGTTGTGATTAATTGTGGCTGGAATAATAACGTATCCGTACAAATAGTTGCCTGCTAAACTGAAAAAATAAATAAATAATAATAATAATAAATATATATATATATATATATATATATATTAAAGCGTGTGCAGGTCGGCCAATCTGGGTGTGTTGTGGACAGCGGGTAAAGTCAGAATTTCTCCAGTAATTGTTAAAAAACAAGCTAACAGACTTCACAGCTAGCGTTATTGAAGCGGTCAGGGGGATCTTTCTGTCTCCAGCTAAGCTCCACCCACAGAAAAACGTCACAATGTTTAATGACAGAAAAAGGGTCTATAGCAGCCATATATCAAATATCCGGTATGTCATTCAGAATATTTGCTTTTGTGTTGCAGCTCTGATTGTGCCCTTGCAGCCTTAATTTGACATTCACTGATCTCAAACTGATACGTTTACTTTATAAATTTCACTCAAATATCAAATTATAAATGATTATTATATGGGAGACAGGAGTCAGACATGAAAACCGGGTAGGCCTATATATATAGCACCACAGTGTGTATCAATTCACTGATCTCAAACTGATACGTTTACTTTATAAATTTCACTCAAATATCAAATTATAAATGATTATTATATGGGAGACAGGAGTCAGACATGAAAACCGGGTAGGCCTATATATATAGCACCACAGTGTGTATCAACACGTGCCTCTGGGCATGTTTGTGTTTCTAATAAATTAAGTCCCCTACAATGTGTGTGCGAAGTTCCATGAGTGCAGTCGAAGAATAGCCTGTGGGTACGTTCTGTCTTTATGTCTGGCACCAAGTCCAGCTGTGTCCCACCGGTGGACCAGTCAAAGACAGAAAGCAAGGGAAAGAGAGAATGTCAGGATGGCAAGATGTCATGTGAGGAAATGACAAACGTGTATGTGTGAGAGAGATAATATATAATATATGTTCCTGTGGCTCAGTGGTAGAGCATTGCGTCAGCAGCGCAAAAGGTTGTGGGTTAAATTCCTAGGGAACACATACTGACAATACAAATGTATAACCTGAGTAAGTCGCTTTGGATAAAAAAAATCTGCTAAATGCATAAATGTAAATATACAATATGGGATTAAAAGTATCCTATATACACCGAAAAAACTGACTGTCTTTTTGAGTAATAATTTGAATCATTTACTCTGATTAATACTGAAGAAAGAAACAAGTAACCAGGCATTCTCAGAAAAAAAGCTACTGAACTTTCAACGAGGGGTACCCTTTCAACAGCTCCTGATTAATTTAACTGGTACCATATGTACCAGTTGGTTACTAATATGTACTTTTAAAGTACAAATATGTACATTAAGGTACTTGTATGGGCTATTGTACCAGAATAGTTCCTATTAGCTTAAATGCCTGCTTTTTTGGCATGTTCACATTGCAGAAACTGTATGTTTTTCATTAAAGCAATGCCTTTATGGGGACTAAATTAGCTCCTACTCCAGAGTAGGGTCAGCACAACAGGACCAACCAATGATGTAAGTGGATGTTGACTTGCATAACACACGCCAAACAAAACACTACCATTTTAAATAGCAGCGTAAACATACAGTAATTTATAAGTTAATTTCATCCAGAAGATTCACATGCTTTTGTACATTTGTGATTGTTGATAATTTAATGCTTAGATACATTATATTAACCGTAAACCCTAGATAAATTTCATCTGTCATGTTCAAATTTACTTTGTTACCCATCCTGTCTCTATAATTTAGATAACACCGGCAGCTGTGTAACATTTTTAAATATACAGTGACATGACCAAAACAGTTTACAGTTGCCTATAGAGAGGAAGACACATTCCTGATCTGCTGTACTTTTATTCAAGCAGATGTAAGAGGTCACCGAAACAGTTTTTAACTACTGTTCCTCCCTTATATTGTTACATACTCAGCTGTGGCATTATTGTTCCTCTATCTTATCTTTCTTTTCTCTCTCTAATGGCACAGACATACTCTCCTATACTCCGTCTGTTCCTCCTTCAAACAGCTTTATCTCATTTGGACACGTGACCTCTGTTTAGAGTTCCTGGTGCTCTAAAACTACCTTTAACACTTTTTAAACTAAAATAAACAATAAAATAAATCAAACTTAAAATAAACAAAATGTATTTAAAAAAATAAAAACACACATTATGTTTTTGATATGTAGTAAGTTCAATTATGTTATTGGATCAGCTGAGGTCTGATTATGCGGGGCCGGGAGACGGAGGATTGTGGAATAAGACCTTTGTTTCAGAGCGAGCGCTAATCCAGGCAAAGTGCTGTAATGCTAATCTGGGATAAAGAAGCTCTCGAACACAACCAATATAGTTATCTAAAACTACAAGGTTATAAATACAAATATTCACTGCATACAAAAAATATATAGTTTATTTTGCTGTTTCTGGTTTTCAGAAATTGTTTATAGCAATTATTTTTGTAATCAGGCTGCTTCTCTTCTCGTCTCGTCGAGATTAGGAGTCGTAGATCTGCCCCTTTAACTGGACAGTACAGGCTCACTGTGTTTTAATTGGATATGATTGAGTGTGAGTTTGTCTAGTTTGTACTAGCGCAGAAGTGCTTCTCCAGGGAACCATCTGTTACCTAAGAGCCATTCAGAGCTCTATAAGCCTTTGTAAGAGAGAGTAATGGAGAGTATATGGCATTATAATGGCTTGTTGTGTGCACTAATGACAAAATCAACACTAGTTTTAGACTGGAAGGGAAGTGTGGTTAAGGAACTATAAGCGAGAGGAACATAATTATTTAAAACAAGCATGTAGCTTAAGTGCTATCAAAACCAAAATATTATAACTAGATACTAAAGCAAATTTGAGTTCTTTGTGCATATGAATAAAATCCAGCTACAGTGTTGTGAATGGATTCCAAGATGTTGCTAAGAGGTTTATAATGCTTCCTTAGTTTGTAAGTATGGTGGGGTTGTTAGCATGTCACTACATAGTTTCTAGGGTGTTGGCTGCTGGTCCAAATTAAAAGTACATCAGTCTGATTACTTTTTATCAACAAGCCATGGGATTTTAGTTATTATACATGGCTATAGCATGTTCCTAATTTAAGGTTAGTGGTGTTTATTTAAATAGTAATATTAATAATTATGATGTTACTTAATATTGTTTTTATAATTTATCTCAAGGCTCTTTATTATTATTATTTAGTTAACACTGTCTGGAGTTATATATTAACTTGTTTCATGACAACTTTTGTTTTGAGATCACAAAAGTCTTTAAATTGTGAAGTGGTTTTAGAGCACCAGGAACTCTAAACAGAGGTCCCGTGTCCAAATGAGATAAAGCTGTTTGAAGGAGGAACAGACAGAGTATAGGAGAGTATGTCTGTGCAATTAGAGAGAGAAAAGAAAGATAAGATAGAGGAACAATAATGCCACAGCTGAGTATGTAACAATATAAGGGAGGAACAGTAGTTAAATACTGAACTCTGGCAAGTTTCGGTGACCTCTTACATCTGCTTGAATAAAAGTACAGCAGATCAGGAATGTGTCTTCCTCTCTATAGGCAACTGTAAACTGTTTTGGTCATGTCACTGTATATTTAAAAAATTGTACACAGCTGCCTGTGTTATCTAAATGATAGAGACAGGACGGGTAACAAAGTAAATTTGAACATGACAGATGAAATTTATCTAGGGTTTACGGTTAATATAATATATATAAGCATTAAATTATCAACAATCACAAATGTACAAAAGCATGTGAATCTTCTGGATGAAATTAAGTTATAAATTATTAAAAGGGAAACATTATTCTCAAAACAGTCGATGCAATCGATGCAAAACAAATTTATCTGTGGGATAAATTGTGCCATACGCTTTGAGGTAAGATGTACCAATGCACAAATACTAGTACTAATGCTATACTAGTAATAGTTTTTAGTGCTTCAAAAAAAATTAAAGGACAAATTCACCCAAACATAGACATAGTTTACCCAAAAATGAAAATTGTGTTTTCATTTACTCATCATTACGACATTTCAAACCTATGTGATTTTCTTTCCTCTGTGGGACATAAATGTATTTAGAAAATATATATATATTTTTTGTCCATACAATGTTAAGTAATTGTTAACCAACACTGTCTGTAGGGTGAGCAAATGATGGCAGAATTGTAATTTTGTTAATTTTATCTTTAAGTTAAAAACATATGCCACCCCAACCCATAAAATGGTATTTTAAGTAAAAGCGGTGTCTGGGGAAACATTGGTTGTAAAATTGTTTTATAAAATCAGATAACATTGTGTAGACTGACATACTGTTCTACTCACACCCTTGCTGTAAAAGGGATCTGTGTAAACAAACGTCAGTTCTCTTTCCATAGTTGTTAAACGTGATATGATTCTATATATTCAAATTCATTGATTGCCTGTTTTATCTGTAGCTGCGGAAAACAAAATATCTAGCTCATACAGCAAATGCTACAAATGCATACAAGGAAACATAATTTTACAAAATTAAAGTTTATTTAACAGCTTGTCCGATATCCAAACCCATCTTTGTCTATTGACTTAGATGAAGCCTTTTTTCTTACTTAACAAAAGATTTTAATTGCGTCACAGAGTGAATGGAGAAAATAATTAAACCGAGTGAAAGGGCAGTCAGTGCGTGTCAGAGAAAGTCAGACATGGTCTTTGTGTTGGGTTATGAGAATAAGAAGGTTGCGTGTGTTTTAGAGATCCAGGACGATAGTGAGTGTGGATGGGCATGTGTGTTTATTTATGGGAGGTGGAATTGAAGGCAGTTTGTAGTTGCTAGGTTTTCCTGCCGCCTGGTGTCAAGTTTGCTGCTTTGAAGCAGAGAGCCACGACTTCAGAAGATTCCAGCCTCAAAGCATTTATAATCTGTTTGTCAACCCCCACATTTAACTCTCCCTCACACTCACCTTATTTTGTCTTTCTTACACTGTCTAAAAACATATTATTTGCTTTATGTATAACAATGCTTCATGTATCAAAGACAGTTACAACACAGTAAATAACAGATCTTACACTTAAGCTTATTGCCACATAGTTCACAAATCTAGTGGGTGTGTTTCTGTGTGAGAGGGAGTGAGACAAGCCCCAAGGTCATTTTATACCTGCCACACAAACACACACATTGGTTGAGAAATAAAGGTCTTACTGTACATAGCAATAGTAGAATTTGGGTAGAAGACAGGGTGTTGAGACATCAGCTACTCTGGTAACAGATCAGAAGCAACCTGAATGAATGCTTACTGTGAGTGTGTGGTTGAATTCTAGGGTGACCCTTAAAAATGTATCATGTGAGTGCGCTCAGCAGGCTAGGAGTCTGTAATTAATTGACTAATAGCTTAAACTGACCTTAAAGTAGTTGACCCTTAGTGCCACACCTCATATTTGATATTTTTTTAGAATGCTTAATGAGCCAGTTGCATAATGTCAATGCAGTGTCCTAAGAACTAGTTTGACCAACTAGCAGTAGACCAGGTGAAACCCAATTCAAATTAGACCAGTCTATCTTTTTGTGAATACATTTGAAGTTACAACTAGTTTTGAAGAAAAATGTGTATATATACAATATGAAATGACAGTCCTGTTGTTAATTAAAAAAAGCCTTTGTATTCTTAAATCAAAATGTATGACTTTCCTTTTCCATTGACGTCAGTTAGGATTTTACCAATAGACAGAAGATAGAAAGCTTCAAATAATTGCTTATATTATTTTTAAATATTTTTGTTAATATATAAAAAAATACATTTAAATAAAACTCTTAACTTTTGCTGTCCTTGCCATATTACCTTCATATACGAGATCGTATGTTTGTAGTAAATTCAATGAACCTGGTACATTCCAGTAAGATCACATATGACCTGACCTCTGCTCTGGTCAGAAGGGAAGTCGTATGTGCTCTTTGACCCAGAAAGCCTCATTGCTCATTCAGACTTAGTTTTCTGGTGCTGGTTTGAGCTAGAACTGGACCATACTTAATGAGCTAGAACTGGACCATACTTAACCCACTCATCTCTTTGTGTCTGGAAAGGATTAGCAATTAGGCTAATCACACTAAGCCTTGAACTGCCCTAGAAAAAAACACAAAAGATGTGGTAGTAATGTAATTTTTTATACAAAAATTCTGAATTAGTGAGTTATTTTTTAGCTGTATATTTTTTAGCTGTTATTTCTGTACTGTACTGTAAAATGTGACTCCCCTCTCTCTCTCTCTCTCTCTCTCTCTCTCTATATATATATATATATATATATATATATATATATATATATATACACACACACACACACACTCAAATATATTACACACATATATATATATATATATATATATATCATGTCAGTACCATATATTGTTGGTCAATACCTTGTTGGTATTCGATACTTTAAATAATGTAATGTTTTGGGAATATCAGTTGTGTTTTCACTTTTTGTCCTTAGATTGTGATAAACTATAAAGAGAAACATATGGTTCTAATTTGAATGTAGTGCCTCCAAGTCTGAGGATCTTTACCTTTAAGCAATGCTGCCTTAAATCCACAGGGAATGTGAACATTTTTCATAATTAGCTAAAAACATGGATCCCTTGAGACATGGCCCATGCACTGACATGTATTATCTAAAGTGTGGGAAAGTCGTGGCCTAAGGGTAAGAGCGACTCGTAATCCAAAGGTTGCGAGTTCGAGTCTCGGGCCGACAGGAATTGTAGGTGGGGGGGAGTGAATGTCCAGCGCTCTCTCCACACTCAATACCACGACTGAGCTGCCCTTGAGCAAGGCACCGAACCCCCAACTGCTCACCAGGTGCCGCAGCATATATGGCTGCCCACTGCTCTGGTTGTGTGTTCACGGTGTGTGTGTGTGTGTGTGTTCACTGCTGTGTGTGTGCACTTTGGATGGGTTAAATGCAGAGCACAAATTCCGAGTATGGGTTACCATACTTGGCCGTATGTCACGTTTTTTTTTTTTAAAGGGATCCATTAAACCGGATTTTCCTTTACAAATGTCTCTCAACATGGATGACAATCAAAGCATATATACATTTTTGTAAGGCTATATTCATAAATGAGAATCCTGCTCGCATTTGTATTAACCTTTTGTCATCCACTAAGCATGTATAAATATGACATTTATTGCTATGTAAACTGTTTTTAAAAGAAAGTGTAGGTGTACGGAAAAAAAAGTTAATTAATAATTGGACATTTATGCAAATAGCATGAGAGTTCTAATTTTCTGAGTCTTTCTTTCTTTGTAAGTATTTGGATTTCTGACTAATTTCAAAAGCAAATAAGTAATATTAGAAACATTACATCTAATTTCAAAAGCAAATAAGTAATATTAGAAACATTACATCTGTGTGTGTGGGTGTGTTCTGGAGTCTTTTTATCCTTGCTAATCTATTGTTCTTTTGTGTGTGGTTGCTAAGTAATAAGACAAGCAGCATATAACTGCAGGTGACAGTCACTCTATATGACTGTTTGTTCTTGGAAACTAATGAAATACTAACAGGATGTTATGCATGTTTTGTGTAGTTATGTTTGACAGTAAATAGTAATTTATTGACTGCTGAATTAGTGACTGGGTGTGTCTGATTGGATTACATGCAACAGACTTACAGGAACTGAATGAAGATTGAAACTTGTGTCCCAAGATTGTATGTATTTGATGTACTGTATATCTCATCCAATCTGAGCAGTTTTGTCTGTGTTTTCACAGCTGTAATAGGCACATCCACTCTGAGCCCCACCACAAGCACGAATGCCTTGATAACGCTACCTAGCACAGATTCAACTGATAATTCGACAGACATCCCAATCGATGCTACCTCTACTGCTACTGTTGGTAAGGGCACATTTACTACTTCCAATACAAAACAGTTATCAGTTTGTTCTGTCATTACATTTTTTATTCTAAATCCTCTGTTACAGATGAAGTTATCATATCAAACACTTTTATAGTAACATATACATAAACCTCAGCTACTTCAATAAATTATTCTTGTTAATAGGCTGTTGCTTCACAAGTTACATGAAGCAGAACTGTTTCCTCATAATATATTAGATTTTTCCTACCTGGTCTCATGGCATTTGTGTACCTGGGTGCACTTTTTAGCGAGGCGCGAAATTAGTACCAATAAGTAAATATCACTGCAGTTTCCAAAAGAAATGAACACTAGAGGCAGTAAAACTCTGGTGCCTTTTATTCCTTTGCACACAAATTTACAGAGTTTCGATTAAAAAAGCATAATTTTCACACAATTTCTTGAAGAATTTCATGCAATGACTTCAAAACAATATTAATATGCTGGGACATTTGAAAACTGATGTTTTTGAACGTTAGCATCACATGCATCCAGCTTCACATCTATGGGTTTTCATAGACGGTAAGTTTGTTCGGAAACTCACGGAGTACGGAGATGTATTTGAGAGGCCCAGTCCCAAATAGCACCCTAAACCCTCATGGTCTTCCTCTGAGTCCGCACTTTCGTGATGTAATGCTGCTTTGACTGTCGGGTAGAAGTCTGCTGCGGAGCTCACCCCAGTGCAGGCTCGGCAGAAGTGAGGATCGAGGGCGCATAACGGCCGCAAAGGGGGCACTCGCGAGCACCCTTCTTAATGCTAAAATTAGGAATGGGAACCTACGGTCTCATGGACTTAATGGAAACGTGCACGCAGCGGCCATTGTAAGTCCGTAAGACCGCAAGTGCACATGAAGTGTTCCATTTGGAACAGGGCCAGAGATGAGGATCACATAATACGACTGAGGACTATGGTTCGACAAAACAGTTCAAATCCGCATATAAGGAAGTTCAAATAGCATGGTTGCATCAACAAATGCATTGTTATATCAGGTTTGCATTGTCTACACTATCGGGTAGGTTTAGGGTTGGGTTTGGTGAAGGGCATATTTCAAACACAATAGAGCATTCATTTTTAGCAACGGTCCCCGAATATTTGAATTCTGAACTGCCGCAATACATTCCTGAAGCAACTTAATAAAAACACAGCAAGACGTGCCTATATGAACATAATAAAAATGTGTCAGGGTTCACGTATTGAACCTGTGTTTTAGCGCCACTCAGTGGAAATTTCTCTTTGAAACTGCGGCGATATGTGCAGTAAGATACGTAAAAACTAAAGTTTTTGAAAATATTGCAAATAAACGGCTTTCCAATGTAATATGTGATGGGAAAAACAGGAGAAGAAATAGTTTGGTAAACGGCGGATTCTAACCTGAATTGATTGCGTCAAAAGTTACTGTCAGCTAGCCCAAATAGCCTATGCCAACAAGGCGAGCTATTTGCACTTAGTGTAAATAGACACTCGGATAAATATTAGCACACTTTATTTGAAGAATTCAGTTTAAAGACCTTTTGTTTTGTCCAAGATTGTATGTATTTGATGTACTGTATGTATCTCATCCAATCTGAGCAGTTTTGTCTGTGTTTTCACAGCTGTAATAGGCACATCCACTCTGAGCCCCACCACAAGCACGAATGCCTTGATAACGCTACCTAGCACAGATTCAACTGATAATTCGACAGACATCCCAATCGATGCTACCTCTACTGCTACTGTTGGTAAGGGCACATTCACTACTTCCAATACAAAACAGTTATCAGTTTGTTCTGTCATTACAATTTTTATTCCAAATCCTCTGTTACAGATGAAGTTATCATATCAAACACTTTTATAGTAACATATACATAAACCTCAGCTACTTCAATAAATTATTCTTGTTAATAGGCTGTTGCTTCACAAGTTACATGAAGCAGAACTGTTTCCTCATAATATATTAGATTTTTCCTACCTGGTCTCATGGCATTTGTGTACCTGGGTGCACTTTTTAGCGAGGCGCGAAATTAGTACCAATAAGTAAATATCACTGCAGTTTCCAAAAGAAATGAACACTAGAGGCAGTAAAACTCTGGTGCCTTTTATTCCTTTGCACACAAATTTACAGAGTTTCGATTAAAAAAGCGTCATTTTCACACAATTTCTTGAAGAATTTCATGCAATGACTTCAAAACAATATTAATATGCTGGGACATTTGAAAACTGATGTTTTTGAACGTTAGCATCACATGCATCCAGCTTCACATCTATGGGTTTTCATAGACGGTAAGTTTGTTCGGTAACTCACGGAGTACGGAGATGTATTTTAGAGGCCCAGTCCCAAATAGCACCCTAAACCCTCATGGTCTTCCTCTGAGTCCGCACTTTCGTGATGTAATGCCGCTTTGACTGTTGGGTAGAAGTCTGCTGAGGAGCTCACCCCAGTGCAGGCTCGGCAGAAGTGAGGATCGAGGGCGCATAACGGCCGCAAAGGGGGCACTCGCGAGCACCCTTCTTAATGCTAAAATTAGGAATGGGAACCTACATGGACTTAATGGACACTTGCACGCAGCGGCCATTGTAAGTCCGTAAGACCGCAAGTGCACATGAAGTGTTCCATTTGGGACAGGGCCAGAGATGAGAATCACATAATACGACTGAGGACTATGGTTCGACAAAACAGTTCAAATCCGCATATAAGGAAGTCAAATAGCATGGTTGCATCAACAAATACATTGTTATATCAGGTTTGCATTGTCTACACTATCGGGTAGGTTTAGGGTTGGGTTTGGTGAAGGGCATATTTCAAACACAATAGAGCATTCATTTTTAGCAACGGTCCCCGAATATTTGAATTCTGAACTGCTGCAATACATTCCTGAAGCAACTTAATAAAAACACAGCAATACGTGCCTGTATGAACATAATAAAAATGTGTCAGGGTTCACGTATTGAACCTGTGTTTTAGCGCCACTCAGATTGTACTTGTCAGACTATACGAACATGATGATCATGTCACACTATGGGATCCCAGTTGTCATTAATTTCAGACTGTACGACTGTCAAGGTGCGTTAAAAACGGGTGTGCGCAAGGAAACTTGTTCGGAGTTTTACATTATCAACCCATACACGTTCATGGACTGGGAGCTGCGTTCCACATGGGACCGAAATGTTGTTATCATGAAAAGTATATGAACGGTTGCAATACCGGCGTATTTAAGAATAATAATGTATGCAGCTCTACACACCCAGATGAAAACAGTGGCACAACCAGTGTTTATATAGAAAAGGCAACATATCAGATTAATTCCGTGAGCGGAGGACGGGAGCGCCGGAGATTATGGTTGATAGAATAATTATCTAGCATTATTTCTGCTCATTGCTCGTCTTGGAAAATGGAGACGGTTTGACATTCCTCGTAGGGGTAGTCACACTGCAGGATAGAGTGCCAAATCTTCTGACACTGCCAGAATTTCTTTGGAGGTGAAATTTGATCACAACAGCCATTAACTGGTGGTGGACGAAGTACACAGATCAAGTACTTGAGTAAAAGTACAGATAATTAATATAAAATATTCCTCCAGTAAAAGTAAAAGTATCGCTTTTTAAATTTTACTTGAGTGAAAGTACAAAAGAACTACATTTTTTATGTACTTAAGTAAAAAAGTACTGATATATAGATTTAGTTTTGCAATTTTATATAGACTACTTAATACAATGTTACATTTGCGCATATTTTTATAATCCTACTGCTCAAAAAAATTCCCCAAATAACCACTATATGGAGTCAAAATATATTTTTGTTGTTGATATGGACCACGTTGATGAGAGTGATGTAGTAATGTTCACTATGAAGCTTACACTGTCATGTACCTGAGAGAAAACAGATTTGACCATCTAATGTTCACCAGTAAGATAAAAGTGTTTTAAAGATTGTTGTTTTGCAGAACGTCAGTTATATATGACATGAGAATAAGGCCTGAAGTTAGGAAGAACATTTTAAGGAAAATATAATTATAGTTTCATAATTATTATTTTTTCTTCTCAAACCTTGTCTGTGGTGTAAAAACACCCCTGGCCAAATGCCCCCAGAGGGCATCACTTCCCACTTTTATAATTACTGTAGTTACCACAATGCAAAAAAAAATAAAATTCAAAAAGTTTTCAACTTAAAATGATGACTTAACATTTTTAGTTTAGTCAACTTGAAATTTTAAGATACTCAATGTTAATTTAAGGGACAACTGGAATATTTTAGTTGACTAAACTAAACTTTTTAAGTCAGCGGGGTAACAAATTATTTTAATATGAAACAACATTTATTTAATTTGTTTACAGTGATTACAGCAGTTAGCTACAGCCCCCAAATTCGGCATTCAAGGAGTGCAGATATTTGCCCCAAACATAATTAAATATTTTACTTTTGTGAAACTTAGCTTGTTTTACTATGGTTGAGTCTGCATGCTGCTTGATGACACACTATATTTCATAAACAGGCTTCATATCACTGTAAAAAGTGATAAGTTGACTTAACTTAAAAAAATTTAGGAAACCAGTTGCCTTAAAATTATTAAGTAATTAATAATGAAAAAAGAATAAATTAAGTGAATTGTCAATTGTTTATTATTTACGGAATAATCAACGGCTATCATCCGCTTCACGTCGGGCGGTTCTTTGCCTCCAAGTCTAGCTAGCCATTGATTATCCCTTATATATTATATATATATATATATATATATATACACCCTCAGATTAAGTATGTCTAGCATTTATCTATTGTACACTTTTTAAGACTTAGACTCTACAGACCAAATAATCAGGAGAGAAACGAAACACCTGAGCTGAACCAAGGCATCTCTAGACATCTTTTCAACAATTAAAACATGAACACCGCAAAAATCAACTAAACAGCCAAAGGCATCCATCTAGCATGTTCGAATAGAGAGAAAAAAAGAGTGCAGCCTGACACAAGTACAATTGTGAATGGCTGCATGACATGCTCAGATTTTTCTTTATGCTGCTTATCAAATCTTTATGCAATTATCTTTTTTTCTGTTTCTGATTTTTTTTTCGTCAACAGCGGTAACAAGCATTCCATCTGAGAATACAACTGCACCATTCACAAACAATGACACAACCCCACTGCTGTCGACGCATGCTGGTAATGTCACATCTCCACCTTTATCTACTCAAGGCAACGTGACAAGCACATCTACAGTTGCAACAGAAAATGCCACCAGTTCATCAGTGAGTACATCAGGAAATGCCACAGGTTCACCTGCACCTGTAACAACAGCAGCAGCCAACTCCACAAGTCCACTTGTACCTACACCGGAGAATGCTACAAACCATCCTGTAACTTCACCAGACAATGTCACAACTACTCCTTTACCTGTGCCAGGCAACAGCACAACCCCACCACAAACTACAAGAGGCAATTTCACTACTCCTCCCATTAGCACACCAAGCGACAGCACAGCTTCCCCAATTACAACACCAAGCAATGTCACAATTACAGCACAGACTACATCAGGTAATGCTAAAACAAATCAACCCTTAACCCCAGATATTTCAAATCTAACTACACCAGGGAATAATGCAACAGTAAATACTACCATACCGCCCCCAATTACATCAGTAAATGCTACCGCACCACCTTCAACGACACCAGTAAATGCTACTGCACCACCCATAACTACAACAGGTAACAATGCAACAGTAAATGCTACAACACCACCCATGATTACTCCAGTAAATGCAACTACACCACCTCCAACTACATCAGAGAACATTGCAACAGTACACGCTACCACACCACCCATCACAACACCAGTAAATGCTACCACGGTACCTCTAACTACACCAGAGAATAATGCAACAGTAAATGTTACCACACCACCCATAACTACACCTGGGAATAATACAATAGTAAATGTTACCACACCACCCATGACTACACCAGTAAATGTTACTAATCCACCTTTAACTACACTAGAGCATAATGCAACAGTAAATGCTACTACACCATCCATGACTACACCAGGGAATAATGTAACAGTAAATTCTACTACACCATCCATGACTACACCAGGGAATAATGTAACAGTAAATGCTACTACACCATCCATGCCTACACCAGGGAATAATGTAACAGTAAATGCTACCACACCACCCATTACTACTCCATTAAATGCTACTACACCACCTCTAACTACACCAGCGAACAATGCAACAGGGAATGCCACCACACCACCCATAACTACACCAGTAAATTCTACCACAGCACCTCTAACTACACCAGAGAATAATGCAACAGTAAATGTTACCACACCCCCCATAACTACACCTGGGAATAATACAATAGTAAATGTTACCACACCACCCATGACTACACCAGTAAATGTTACTACGCCACCTTTATCTACACTAGAGCATAATGCAACAGTAAATGCTACTACACCATCAATGAATACACCAGGGAATAATATAACAGTAAATGCTACTACACCATCCATGACTACACCAGGGAATAATGTAACAGCAAATGCTACTACACCATCCATGACTACATCAGGGAATAATGTAACAATAAATGCTACTACACCATCCATGACTACACCAGGGAATAATGAAACAGTAAATGCTACTACACCATCCATGACTACACCAGGGAATAATGTAACAGTAAATGCTACTACACCATCCATGACTACACAAGGGAATAATGTAACATTAAATGCTACTACACCATCCATGACTACACCAGGGAATAATGTAACAGTTAATGCCACTACACCATCCATGACTACACCAGGGAATAATGTAACAGTAAATGCCACTACACCATCCATGACTACACCAGGGAATAATGTAACAGTAAATGCTACTACACCATCCATGACTACACAAGGGAATAATGTAACATTAAATGCTACTACACCACCCATAACTACACCAGGGAATAATGTAACAGTAAATGCTACTACACTATCCATGACTACACCATTGAACAATGCAACAGTAAATGCTACCACACCACCCATTACTACTCAATTAAATGCTACTACACCACCTCTAACTACACCAGGAAACACTACAACAAGCAATGTCACCACTCCACCCATGACTACACCAGTAAATGCCACTACACCACCTCTAACTACACCAGGAAACAATGCAACAGTGAATGCCACCACACCGCCCATAACTACACCTGGGAATAATACAATAGTAAATGTTACCACACCACCAATTACTACTCCATTAAATGCTACTACACCACCTCTAACTACACCAGCGAACAATGCAACAGGGAATGCCACCACACCACCCATAACTACACCAGTAAATGCTACCACAGCACCTCTAACTACACCAGACAATAATGCAACAGTAAATGTTACCACACCCCCCATAACTACACCTGGGAATAATACAATAGTAAATGTTACCACACCACCCATGACTACACCAGGGATTAATGTAACAGTAAATGCTACTACACCATCCATGCCTACACCAGGGAATAATGTAACAGTGAATGCTACTACACCACCTCTAATTACACCATCGAACAATGCAACAGGGAATGCCACCACACCACCCATGACTACAACAGTAACTGCCACTACACCACCTCTAACTACACCAGGAAACAATGCAACAGTTAATGCCACCACACCACCTATCACTACACCAGCAAATGCTACTACACCACCTCCAACTACACTAGGGAACAATGCAACAGTGAATGCTACCACACCACCCATAACTACACCAGCAAATGCTACTACACCACCTCCAACTACACTAGGGAACAATGCAACAGTAAACGCTACCACACCACCCATAGTTACACTAGGAAATACTACAACAGGGAATGTTACCTCACCACCTCAGTCTACACCAGGAATACCACCCATAACCAACTCAACGACTGGACTCACTGTCTCTACTACTAACCCAACTAACACTACAACCACACCAGGTGTGTTTGAATTAATGTGCTGTGTGATTGTATATTGCGGAGTAATTTTGAGTAATGAGGAGTTCACAATTACATTTAGTAATTTCTTCCTTTCATAAACACTGAGTGACATCTTTTTTCTTTTAGCTACCTGTCCTGCAGTGCCCTGCCCACCACTCAGTGTCTGTGTGAACTCCATCTGTCAGTGTGTGACAGGAACTATTCCTTTAAATAATGCCTGTGTGGAAAGTACGTATCTGATGCCAAGCCTATTGGCCACTTATGCTTTTCTTAAACATGACCATGGGGCATGACAAAAGTCCTTCTATATATAATTGTTTATATAAATAATATGATTACTGTGATTATTAGGAAGAATCTTTGTAGTAAAAATACTAACAACACAAAAACCACTCCCTCTCCTCACATCCTGTATGTATTTCCAGCTAAAACCTTCCCTAGTACACTGCGGGTGAACCGCACTTTTGAAGAGGCTATGAACAATCCACAATCACCTGAATTCGAGAAAACTGCTAAAGAGATCATTGCTGCAGTAGGTCACAAACTTACATTAGAATCTGGTCTATTAACTTTAAAATTTCACTTTTAAATATTATTTTCATACACTGGAACCACGTGCAGTTGGCAATATAGATGTATTTGTATTAAAATAAATATAAAGTAAATATATTTTTAGTGTACTAAATATGCAACACATACCATATGCAACAATCTTATTTAAAATCACAAACATTTTTTTTTTGGTAAATACTGTATAAATAATTTAGGAATATGCCAGTTTAAAACTGCATTAATGATACACTGTATTGTATGCATTAATTCATTTGAGAATGTATCACATTTTAGCTACATTCAGTGTACAATTTGAATTATTGCTCTATATTGCCTTGGAGCCTAAATCATTACTCTTTCTTCCTTTTCGCCATAGGTAAATGAAGCTCTGCGTGAAGCCAAACTACATCAACAGCACAGTGATTCGGTTGATGTAAATGACCCTTTGAAACACTTCTTTAACAACAGCTCTTACACATATGTATCATATTTGCAAAATACTAATCTATATGTAAATACTTACAGGTCTGGCAGTATAGTGGCCACAGTAAACAGTATTTTTGAGCCCAATTCTCCAGTCACACAGGAATTGGTGACATCTGCCATGAAAACTGCTATAAGTGATTGTGAGAAGACAAACTGTGGCATTCTTGCTAATGCAGAATACACTGGTGAGTGACTTGAAAATATGTATAAGCTGTTATATGAAAACTAAGTATTAATGTCCACATAGAAAATCATACAATACATTATACTAGTTTCACAAATATACTGCTCTCACATAATTATATATATACAAAAATATATTAAATCAAGCTTTATTTACATTTGCATTACTTGGCAAACATTTAAAACATTCATTCCTTTTTAGGCAACAAATGACCTTAAGAGCATGAAGCATACTTTGTTCATTTCCACAAAGATTGATAAAGCAACTTCCCTTGCAGTTGTATTAAACCACAAAAGATTGTTCCTCAAATAAGAATTCAATACAGTGCCAAACATTGGGTGTTTAGAGATGTTTAGCCATGATTCTGGACATGTTTTGTAATTGTGAACATTTTAGATCATGTAAAATATTGTCTTTCTATATCCCTTAGTTTTCTCATGAAATACTTTCAACTATATATATAACTATGCAGCCATCTAAATTAATTAATTACTGCTAAACTATTTTATTAAATATTAAATTGTTATGCACATTTGTTTGCAATTATAACGCATGTAGCTTTTTATGACTTCATAATAAAAGTTAATATGTTAATTTGTTACATTGCAGGACCATTTAAAATTAACCAGTGAAGGCAAACATGATGAAAACTTAAAGGACCTAAGATAAACACTTTCTGTCATGCATCTATCTAAACAAATACCTACTGTCTCTTTCTTTATAGAAACCAATCTGTGTGAGCAAGATCCCAGGCCTTGTGATATTAACACTACATTGTGTGAGGCCAAAGATGGGACAGCTAAATGTATCTGCAAACCTGGCCATATATCAAGTCTTTACCAGACCAGAAGCTGTAGAGGTGAGCATGTGTCTTTATTACTCCATTTGTGTGGACTACCACGTGTGTTGTGTGTGCATATCATAATCATCCATGACCTCCGTGAAGAATGAATGCAATTAAGAAATAAAACATTTGTTAAATAAATAATTAACGCAGTTTCATGGTGAGAAAGGATGTTTTCGGCTAGTAGATTTTCTTGATTCAGCAACTATCGGCAGGTAGAGGAATCACACAAATCTGAAACAATACATAATTTAGTTCATTGTTTTTCCGTCTGCTCTACCATCTTTCTATGATTCAGTCTATTTACTCTCTATTCTTTTTACAGTTTGCCAAAGTGGCTACAAAGCGCAGGAGGACACGTGTGTTCAGTGAGAACTATTTCATTTCTTTGTTCTTAATAACACACTCTCATTTTAGTAAAACAAAATCCGTGTGTAATTTATCTGCCCCAGTAATGTGAACCACAGTCATACCTCAAACATGATGGATCAGAAATATTAAATGTCTTCCTTGTCAGTCACAAACTGAACTGCTTTATTCGATGGTGGAGTGTATGATGGGTGGATTTGTTATAGAAAGTACTGCCCCCTTGTGTCAAGACAATATTGCAACAGTCACATAACTGCAGATAGCTGTCAGCATGTTCATGTCCTTTTTTTAAACAGATGTCCATTTGGCTATTCTGGATTCAACTGTGATGACTGTAAGATATTATTATTACAGTATTTCTTGAATTGTAACTATTAAAGTAGTAATTATGTGTGTCTAATGGCCTTGTATCTCTGTGCAGCCTCTTTGTTGGCTCTAGTGGTGGTGGCGTGTGTGTTAGGGGGGATTCTGCTCATTGTGATTTTGGCTGTTCTCATCTACATCTGTGTGACTCGTAGGTGAGTGTTTATGAGACGTCAAGGTATAGGACCTGCATTTGAATGGCTCTATGCGTGAAGCTTGTTTATAGATGTACATTTCTCACTTGTTAACAATCTGTGTGTTTATTGTTTATTTCACAGCAAGAAGAAGTCAAGCAGCAATTATTACAACAGCCCGTACCCTGCTGAGGAGTTCCAGACCACTTGGCCCTCGCAGGACATCCCCCGTATTCCCCGTGCCACTTTGACATCTAGTTCCAGCGTTGATGCCGCTGGCAATAGTCTAGAGATGTCTGAAGGGCCAGGCAAGACAGGCCACCGTAATGGATTGGTGAGTACCTCCTTTCAATCAAAATGTCACAAATAATGAATTCAGTTAAACCCTTTGGAGCAGTTACAATCGTCTTTAACTTACAGTGGGGTTTACTGTTTCAAAGACAAGCTTATGTGAGAACCTTTTTTCATTGAATAACTATTGTGAACTTATATTATGCATATACATTACTGTTAAAAATTTGGGGGCAAGTTTACATAAAAAATAATTATCAGCACAGCTGTTTTCAACACTGATAAAAATAAATGTTTCTTGAGAAAATCTACAGATCATTTGACTGAAACTTCAGCTTTTCCATCACAGGAATAAATTAAACTTTAAAATATATTCAAACAGAAAGCAGTTATTTTAATCTGTAATAATGTTTCACATTTTACTGTATATTTTGATAAAATATATGCAGCCTTGAAGAGCATAAGTGTTTTTCAAAAACCATAAAAAATTATTACAGACCCCAAACTTTTACAGTAAACTATCTTATGTATATATTATATTCATATCATTATTTTATATTGCTTAATTTATATTATGAATTATACCTCTTTTAAAAATAATTGTAAGAAATGACCCCACTGTAAGTTAGTTGAAATTATTCCATTAACCCTGCATGTGCCCTGTGTATCTCATACTAACACTAATAATCAGCCACATGACAGATACATCACACCACAAACAAATACAAAATATTTTGTTCAATCAGACCCTTGTCCATTTCAATCTTACTCCAACGACATACTCCCAATTGATACAAAGATTGGATTATGCTAATTTTCTCAAAAGTATTGCTTGACTGAATGACGGAAGTCCATTATGAGCAAATGTAGTCCTAACAATGCCACATATAAAGAGGGTATGTTGCATTAGTGAAACAATTGCATTTGCGGTTAGCGGTACATAGTACTTGGGAAACTAGGCTATCCCTCAGTAGATTTCATAACTTTAATGTATGAAATCAGAATTTTATCATAATGGATGTACAAGTTTTGTGATGGGTTAGCTCATAAACAAACCTCTTTTTGTGTGTGTTTGTGCCCGTATTTGTGGTTGTATGTGGTATCCCGTATATGGGCTTGATTTCTCCTCACTCCAAACACTATGACTAAAGAAAATTGGAGGAAAGGTAAGTCACCGACTCCTGGCATGTCGTCGGGGACTGTAAAGGCAGAGAGGGTCCACTGATACATATATGAATGCACAACATACCGGCTGTGGTTCCACCTTAAGCTTAAGAGAGCCAATTGCATTATTGAAATACTCAATATGATGGCTGTAGGAATGGAAATCCCGTCTCACAGTTAAAATAGACAGCTAAAATGTTTTTAAATTATTTTGCACTTTCTAATTGTCAAAGACTCCTGAAAAAAATATTAAACAGAACAATTGTTTTTAACATTGCTAATACTAAGAAATGTTTCTTGAGCATCAAATCAGCATATTATAATGATCTCTGAAGGATCATGTGACAGTGAAGACACTGAAAGCAGAAAATTCAACTTTGTCATCACAGGACGAAATTACATTTGAAAATAATTCGATTTGAAACTAATACTATTAAATAATATTACTGTATCAAATAAATGCCGCCTTGGTGAGCATGAGAGACTTACAGACCCCGAAATTTTTATATTTGTTATTAATTTCCATAAATTGGGGTCTTTCACAGCTTGTACGGTTGGAAACTGCGTTACAAATATGGGCGCCAAGAGAACTGACTTGCTTTAAAAAGAGCTTGGTCTCCAAGTTCTTTCATATAAAGGAGTATCCTGGGTTAAATACAACTTAAAGTTTAAGTGTGTACCTAGCTTCTGCAGCATTAGCTTGTATTTCCTCTTTTCTCTTTGTGACTGGCATCTTCACTTCCCATCGCCGTATATACACTCTGAGTCTGAGGTGTATGACTGTTACGTTCGGGATGAGATCTTGATTTGGATTTCTGGTTTGACCTGTTTGCATGCCATCATAAGCTTTGCATGAATTTTAAAGCAGGTTATTGTGTTTTTCCTGCATGCTGGTATTATAAGATAAGACGTGCTGAGAGAATGAAGCGTTGTGGGTTGTGATTAAACGTATGTGGCTAACACAAACTTTCATTTCTTCTGCAGTCGGGCTCTTATGACCTCAGAGCAGATGGCATGAGGACCTTTAAGGACATAAACCCCACAAGCTACTCTTATCTGGGTCATGAAAACCCCTACTTCATACAAGGAGATGACAAGAGATGAGGAAAACAGCAGAGAAAGCCAGTGGTCAAGAAAAGAGTGCAATAGCGACATTAATTATAAAAAGGCCTTGGATCAAAATGTTTCAGGAACGTTAA
Source organism: Gymnocypris eckloni scoliostomus (assembly GCA_027564155.1). NCBI lineage: Eukaryota > Metazoa > Chordata > Actinopteri > Cypriniformes > Cyprinidae > Gymnocypris > Gymnocypris eckloni. The sequence goes on along the minus strand of CM050415.1, from coordinate 13,896,809 downwards.
CATTATCAAAACCAAATAGCCGATCACAGACTCAAAGTATATACACAAAAGATGTTTTATATATATATATATATATATTCACCCAGGATAAAATGCTCACTTCTTAAAAGTGCATTGATGATTGGGTTTCTTCTTCCACAAGCTTGATAAACATGTCCTGTGTATGCGAGATGAATGCTTGACCACTCATCTGTTGATATCTGTATTTTTGGTCACTTCTTATGTTTTGTCTGCACATTTCATATTTAGAGATTTTTTATCTGACATAGATAATGCATATGTTACTCTGTGGTTCTCAACTCAAAATAAGTTATTATAAATGATTAAACCATATTTTGGCATACTTTCTTTACATTTCTTATCAGAGGAAGCAATAAGGGCAGAATATGAAATGTAATCCAGTAGTTCTGATGCATCTAATATATATTCTGACAGTAACTGCACTTTGTAGTAGAGAGCATGTCATGTCCTGACTGTGTCTTTGTGTGTGTGTGTGTGTGTTGTGTTTTATCTATCAGAGAGACAGAACTGGTACATTCAGTTATGAATTTTTGGTTGATATCTTCTCCAAAGAATTAATTTATTTAATGCCAGGACAATGCATGCCACCAGAAATTGATATCTGTGCCTGACTGTGACGTTGTTTTTGAATAGGAGAATTATGCAATGAGGAGGAAACAACCATGTCTCCTAGTCGTGCCAATAATTATATTTATTTAAATCAGAACATGACATTGTTTACGCAGCTGTCAAGGATATACATATATACATATATGGTATATACATATACTTGTTTATGTGTAACTGGGATATTTTCTATCTGTACATAAAGCTTTTGTAGAAAGTTATCTTGTTCTGCATAATGAAAGGATATAAATGAATAATAAAGATGTTGTTATCTATAATTTGTCCAGTTGTTCTTGTACATGTGCACATACATATTACATCTTTTTTAACACATTTTCAAGTCAATTATTAAGTTAAGATATTCTCGGAGTACAGCCATTTAAAAAGATGACCTTTTATGCACTGTTCTTATCCTGTGTGTGTGTGTGTGTGTGTGTGTGTGTGTGTGTGACAGAGGGGGTCTTGTAAATCTTTTCCTTAGAGTCATATCAGGTGTAACAGATGTCTCTGAATTAATTAGACAGAAGCCCTAAAACAATCCATTCAACCCTTGATGACCCCTGCACTCATTAAAGATGGGCTCTGGCTGAAGAACATCCATATTATTTATGCAATGATAATGGGTCAAAGAGGACAACATGGCCCTATCAAAAACACACACTGGGTTACACACACGTGATTAAACTAAGAGTTCATGTTTAAACTTACTAGCAAGTCTATCCACATTTGTATTTAATTACAAGTCACACCGTAAGAATGGGATGTTCCTGTGGCTCAGTGGTTAGAGCATTGCGTTAGCAGGGCAAAGGTTATGGGTTCGATTCCCAGGGAGCACATGTACTGACAAAAAAAATTTATAACCTGAATGCACTGTAAGTCGCTTTGGGTAAATGTAAATGTAAGAAGTTTTTTTTAGAAAAACGAATAATGTCCTGGCAAAAAAAATTGCCAGCATTTTTCCCGTTAAAGGAATAGCTCACCCAAAAATGAACGTGTGTGACCCCTCTCTGAGAAAACCCAGCTAAAATCACTTTTTAGTGATTTGCTGTTTTTAACAAAAAAATCATCCTTCATATGGTAAAGAACATTATGTGAAAACTTTACCTTTATATCTTTAATATTGACAGAGTAAGGCCATGTCAAAGATTGAAATTATAGTTAAATTAATGGTTGAAATCAAACTTTGATGCTTGTTATCTCATAATTAGATTTTGAGACTTTAGCCTGGATTTCACAGAGAGTCACATTTGGTCATCTTTTACTCACCCTCATATCCTCCCAAACCTGTATGAGTTTCTTTCTTATGTTGAACATGAAGATATATTTGAAGAATGCTGGTAATGAAACAGTTGTTTGTCCACATTGACTTTCATAGTATTTCTTTCCCTACTATGGAAATCAATGGGGACCAACAACTGTTTGGTTTTTCAAAATTCCTCAAAATATCTTCTTTTGTGCTCATGAAATTCATACAGGTTTGGAACAGCATGAGGGTGAGCAAAAAATTACAACATTTTCATTTTTGAGTGAACTATTCCTTTAAGTTTAAGGACATTTCCTTCAACTCTAAAACACAAAGCAAAATAATAACTGTGAAAATACAGAAAATTCCTTTATATTTTTAATTTACTTATGTTTTAAATGTATACATACATTAAACATTTAAATTATTTATTTAACATTTAATTAACTTTGTTAACATTTAATCATACATTTTTCATTAGAAGTTATATTGTATATTGAAGTTATATTGAAAATCAGATTTTCAATAGGATCTTATATTTTGAACCGTACTGTACCTAAGATGAAACCCATACTACAGCTCATGTCAGGACCACACTAAACCAAGCTGTGGATTGTGGATTAATCCATCTACATGTTCAATAAAGAAACAGCAACAATCTCACATACACTCACATGTAAACACGCTGCATGCCCATGGAAGAGAGAGGAGGGGGATGGGGAGGGCCTCTACCTCCACGTCTTCCATCTGACTACGGGTGAATGAGTGCTCATGCTTTCAGAGCTGCTCAAGTGAACACAATAATCTTAAGAGAGAAAAAAAGACAGAGGGTGGGGGGATGCCCACTGGAAGCAACACGGTCCCTGCATGTCTTACAACACCCACCTGCTTCTGTCTCTGGTGACATAATGACAGAGAGAGAGAGAGAGAGAGAGAGAGAGAGAGAGAGAGAGAGAGAGAGAGAGAGAGAGAGAGAAGCTGGGGATACTGGATGAACGGAGGAGAGAAGGGGAGGAGGTAGGAGGGAAGGGAGGATGGAAAGAGGAGGGGGTTTGTGTATGTGTGTGGAAGAGAGAGAACCACAGAGACACAGAAAGAGAAGCGACAGACGGCAGGGGCGGCAGCCAGAGGAAGATTCACAGTGAAAGGATCTGAAAGGCAACCGTCTGGGAACAACAGATCCAGAGACAGAAAAAGAGAGGAAGACGGAGTCAGAGGTAGGCTGCTCCTTTCTATTACCTTCATTTGCTTCATTATACCAGAGCTAAACACAAAGCCAGGCCCAGCGTGCACTGCACGAGATCGTTGTGTGTGTTTTGGTGATTATTTCATCTAGAGGGGCTTTATTTTCTCCCGGAGCCAATCAGTGGCATATGTGCAAATCAGCACTGCACTGCAGATGGAGAAGAGAGAGATTCGGAGGAAGAGAAAGACTAATGGAGAGAGAGGGAGAGTAAGGATGCATTAGGCATCTGAGCAGAGAGAAAGAGAAAGTACTGATGCTTTCACACCAGTGCCGAGGAAAACGTGTTGACTTGTTTCCATTATTGATAGTAAGAGTCCATCAGTTGGTGCATTGTTTGTCTGAGGTGCATGTGTTCCTGCAACAATGTAAGTGAAACAGATTTAGGTCACTGCGAGATGAATTCTAATGGTCTAGATCTGTTTTGAAGTGGGTGCAGGGTTAGAGAAACACTGCTTGTGCCAAAACACAAAACGCTTCATGACAACAGGCAGTTGAACTATTAATGGATTTGTGCTTGCAAAATAATTATTCCAACATGATGTAGCCTCCTGGCAACATACATTCCTCCAAGATCAATGCAAGTTTTGAAGATGGTCCAGGAAAGCATTCAAACAGATGTCTACAAATGTCTTGCTGTCTTTCCAATCTCTAACAAAAGACGATTCTGTGTGATCACTGACCTTTCACCCCCAGGGTCAGCTTATTATTAATAAATACAACCATTTGGCACTTATATAAAATCTTTCCCAATATGTCATAAACATGCACCACTTTTCTTTTCAAAGGCTCTAAAGAATAAAGACTCATTTGTTGGCATAATATTATTAAAGAGAGACCAGTGGTTCTGATAACATTAAATTAAATAATAACTAGTATTATAAAATGCAGAATCAAAATCTATTCTAGATAGAGGACTGATTTGTTATTTGAAGTTATTTGACACTAGGAGAAGGTTTATGCATGTGAGGACCTCACATGCATTTCCGAGATTATTCACCAGTAATGGATCAAAATTCATCTTGAGGGATATGAAAACACCTCTAACAACCCTGTACATGCTTTTATCTCTGTCTGTGAAAACCTATCCATTTCTTAGATAACCTGATTGAAATCTCTCTGCCATTATAACAGTTTAAAGGAGCCGTATCCCATGCCAAGCAGCTCTTTACCTGCTTTCTGTTGTGTAAGCAAACAATTAATTAATTATGATTATTTGCAATAACCTTCCCATCAGTCACATATACCATCAGTTATCTTACAGACGGCAAAAAAAATCAAATCTGAAATTTTGTAGCTTTTAAGTGAACCTGCAACCTGCGAATTACTTTTTAACTGCTAATTTATTTATTTAAAAAAGGGATAAGCCCAAAGTTTGGGGTCAGTAAGATTTTTTGTAAATGAATTAATCCATTTATTCAGGAAAGGATGCATTAAATTGGCCAAAAGTGACAGTAAAGAAAATACTAATGTTACGACAGATTACTATTTCAAATAAATGCAGTTCTTTTAAACTTTCTATTCATCAAAGAAAACAAGCATGTATCATAGTTTTCACAAAGACATTAAGCAGCTCAACTGTTTTCAACACTGATAACAGAAAGAAAAGTTTCTTAAGCAGCAAATCAGCCCTAAACTTTTGAAAGGTGTATATCCCATTCAACTTTCTTGTTTTATCAAGGAAGGTCAACAAAAAAAAAAGTAAATCTGCACTTGTCAAGCAATTGTCCCATGTCCCATCCTGAACTCAGACCGCTGGTTAAGCAAGAAGCTGACATGTCTGCTGCTTAAACAATGCTTAATTGTTCAATAGTGCAACAGAGCCAGTGTTTCACTTTTCAGAGGAATTAACCTAAAACAGGGACTGGATAAAAATTTTACAAAAATTGCACAGTTTCCATTTAAAGTTAGTAAAATTTAAGAAGAATCTAAAGTTTAGAATGAAAGGTGTATTGAAACTGGAATCTTTTCAAATGTTATTTTCAAGATGCTAAATCATATTCAAATGGATGAAGTCTGTGCAGGTGGCCTATAGAAACACAAGCTTCTTTATAGGTTACATATTTCACTCTTCAGAGTATCAGAGAGTAAATATCCTCCAGACAGCAAGCAGACAGCATTTTTCACCTAACGACAATAAATGTGTTTTGTACACCCTTAACGTTTTTAACAGCCAGACTGGGTTTGATGTTCTGAAATTCAGCACACATACGTACGAATTAGGAAGTCAAAATTGGCTGAAGACTTCCTGACCTAAACAGACCTTCAAAGCCAATAAGGTTGCAGAGAGTTCTTTGTCAGTGTGTGTGTGTGTGTGTGTGTGTGTGTGTGTGTGTGTGTTTGTTTCTTATATCCAAGCCAAAATCTGAAAAGGGCTCTAAGCTGTTCTGGACAGAAATAGCACACATGATGCTTCATGCTTTTATGCCAAAGCTCATGTTTGTCATTTTAGGTTTATGAACAAGCCATGCAATATTAACTTTACTCTGACTTTCTACATAACAACATATTATTCTTGATAAAATACAGCAATATTACTATAACATATATCATAGCATACTATAACATATACATAACAAATCATTTTTCATCGGGGGGTCCGAAAACCAGTCAGTATCTGGAGTGACCACTATTTGCCTCATGCAGTGCAACACATCTCCTTCGCATAAAGTTGATCAGGTTGTTGATTGTGGCCTGTTGAATGTTGGTTCACTCGTCTTCAATGGCTGTGCGAAGTTGCTGGATATTGGCAGGAACTGGAACACACTGTCATATACACCTATCCAGAGCATCCCAAACATGTTCCATGGGTGACATATCCAGTGAGTATGCTGGCCATGCATAAACTGGGATGTTTTCAGCTTCCAGGAATTGTGTACAGATCCTTGCAACACGGCTGTGCATTATCATGCTGCAACATGAGGAGATGGTCGTGGATGAATGGCACAACAATGTGCCTCAGGATCTCGTCACGGTATCTCGGTGCATTCAAAATGCCATCAATAAAATGCACCTGTGTTCGTTGTCCATAACATATGCCTACCCATACCATAACCCCACCGCCACCATTGGCCACTCGATCCACAACGTTGACATCAGCAAACCGCTCACCCACACAATGCCATACACGCTGTCTGCCATCTGCCCTGTACAGTGAAAACCGGGATTCATCCGTGAAGTGAACACCTCTCCAAAGAGCCAGACGCAATCGAATATGAGCATTTGCCCACTCAAGTCGGTTACAACGACGAACTGCAGTCAGGTCTAGACCCCGATGAGGACGATGAGCATGCAGATGACCCTCCCTGAGGTGTTTTCTGACAGTTTGTGCAGAAATTCTTTGGTTATGCAAACCGATTGTTGCAGCAGCTGTGGGTGAAGATGCTGGATGTGGAGGTGCTGGGCTAGTGTGGTTACACGTGGTCTGCGGTTGTGAGGCCGGTTGGGTGTACTATGTGTAGCCATGATGGGATTATAAGTTTATATCATATTCACTCTCCTGATATTTTTGAGAATTGAATGCAGCTTTATGGTACTATACGTGCCTGCCGCTATATATCATCACTTTTTTTTTTTCAGTGAGTAAATCTATCTGTGATTTACCATGTTCTTACACATACTGTGCAATCACACATGGCTTGTTAGCATAATGTTGGACGCAGGTATATATGAAGAGCTCTTTTCCAAAACGCGATAAACGCCAAATTTAATGCCAACTGCTCCATCAATGTTTCATGCCAAATCGCTATATTTCCTTGTTTAAAATGTACTGCAAGATGCAGTTCTTTTCCAAACCGCTATAAGCGCCGAACCTGTTTTTAGCCTAAATGCGATATGCACTCACTCAGGTGGCGCGTTAATACCCACTGTGGGATGTCAATGCAACAGATGTGTATGCCAGTAAGGGCTGAGTGTAAACCTCACTCTCCTAACCTCAAAAAGAGGCGCTCTAGCGACTGACGCTAGAGGCTGTAGCCTTTGGCGTTCCTTGTTAGAGCGCCTGCTTCGGAAACCCGGGTTCGAGACCCGCTCGGTGTGATGGTGTGGACCCAGGGGGGTTACATCAAGACTGGTGCGACCGGTTTATAGTATGAGTCCCTGATATCATATGTTGCATGTTCTCTTTTTTTTTGACATAAACCAACATTAAAAAAAAAGGATGGATTTGTAGCGTTTTGTGAAAAAAAAATAAAAAGTTGAATTTATAATCGACAATATTGTTGTTTCATTTAACAATCATTGTTTAACATGTTCAGACTGAGCCAACAGACCATTTTAACAGGATAAATTGAATATTAACAAAATGTATGGGTCTAGGTAAAAAAATGTAATTTTCATGAAGACTATTAAAATGGATTTATAGCGTTTTGCAAAAGAGCTCTTCATATATATATATATATATATATATATATATATATAATTTTTTTGTAAACTGGCACACCAGGAAATGCATATGATGTTATATTGTGTGTCACTACATAGAAAAAACAGATGTTCGTCTAATTATTTTCATGATACATCAGATCTGCACAATTAGTGGCTTGGTGTGATTTCAGCTTCCTAAATAAGCATACTATTTTTCATTTACATGGAATACGAAAATTTCCTTTGCTTCATTTGTCCTCATTGCTCAGTCTTGACTTAAATACATTTTATTAATACATTTAAACACATCGATGCTGAACAGAGAAAACTGTCCATATCCATCTACATCAGCACCATCAGTATTCATTCTAGAATCTCAGTCTATGCGAAGTGCCAAACTCCACTGCAGCTTATTTATAACTGGTTCAACGGCTAAAACTCACCCCGTGTTACAACACTCCTTATGTTGAGTTTTACGTGGAAGGACACTGCAGCAGTTTCTATTGTTTACAGCAGTTTCTATTAGTTGTCTCTCGCCTCATTTCTAGATGGATCAGCGCTTGTGAAAATGCTATTTCTGTTTCACTAGGCACTCTGAAAGCATGGCATCTGTGAATTGCTTTGGGAGAGTGTGTGCGAGGGACAGATAGAGTAAAAGAGGAAGTTGTGGCAGCACTCTGCTTTGTGTTCCTGCTGTGGCTTCTCGGCACCCACAAAACAGCATCACTCATCTCTTACCCTCTCCCCTCTATTCTAGCACTTTATCTTGGATGAATATTCGTTAATCATATCAAGGCATTGCACACTCAGTAAAATGATATGATATATAAGTCACATGCTTAAAAGTGATGTGATATCAATGTACCGATCTCCTGCAGGCACTTAAACTGATTACTAGAGCCTTGAGGAAAGCAGCAAGAAAGATAGATTGTAGATGAACAATACATTTTTTTTTACAAAAAACAACAACAAAAAAACTAAGAACTAACGCGTAATTTCAACAGGGTTATTATAAAAAAAATACTGAGCCACCAGTCATGGTAACAGTGTTAATGTTTTAAAATTGTATTCAATTATAAGCAAATAAAAAAAAAATAAGAAAGAAAATATAAGAAAATAAAAGTGTCAATATTCAGCTTAAGTCAGTTCAATGTTGATTCAGTTCAGTTGCAACTTCAGAAAGCACATACAAATAGAAAAAGGACTAGCAAATAAAAAAAACAATCAATTTGACAGCTGGTGCTGCAAATGCTCACAACACAAACAAATAAAGAAACACTCTGCAAATGTTCACAACACAACAAAATAAAGAATTTTATTTGCAGCGCATTCCTTTGTTTGGTTGTGTTGTGAGCATTTGTGACGCTCTCTGTAAAAACCCAGCTAAAGTCATATTTTTTTATGATTTATTTTCTACAAAAATCATCCTTGTTCTTTTCATATGTAAAGAACATTCTGTGAAATATAACCTATATATCTTTAATATTGACTGAGTAAGGTCATGTCATAGATTTAAATTATAGTGAAATTAAAGGTAGAAATCAAACTTTGATGCTTGCTGTCTCATAATTAGATTTTGAGACTTTAGCCTGGATTTCACAGAGAGGGTCAAATTTAGCACGTGTTGTCAAATTGAGGAAATTGTTTTCTTAATTTGCAGGTATTTTTTTCTATTTGCAGTGTGTTGAGCTCCCTTGGCCAATCTAGTTCAATTCAGACCAAAAAATAACATGCGGTTCAGTCAGAGATTCAGTTTTCATATAATTTATAGTACTGAACAATTCACTGAAAGAACAGTTTCATTTCAGTTCATTTGTCATTTGCTCGAGAATGAACATCACACAGCTCACCCTGTGCTGCAAACACGCAGATGATAAAACATATAATAAACTAACACCACCTCTTGAGATGAAAGTCTGATTAGTCTTTGTGTTTAAATTTTTATTTTATATCCCTTTACCGTAAACAAAAAACTAAGTTAAAAAAATCACTGTCAGGACTTTGGTACTGTAATAATGATTATAACTCTCTTTTAGCTCAACCCCTTCCTGATCGATGAAAGAAGCCATGCCAGTCCTCTCTGCAGGAGCAGGTGTGCTGCACATGTACATCTCCATAAAAACACAAATGTAGGGCTATATGTATAGTATCGACACTCACTGATCTCCTGTTTGCATGCAGGGTTGCATGAGACGCTTGCCCTGCTAACCTCACAGCTGCGTCCAGATGCCAATCACAAAGAGGACATGGTCTTCCTCAAGGATGTCTTCAGTGAGAGGAGTCTCAGCTACCTGATGAAGGTGTGTGTCATTAATGCAGGTTTTGCATTTAATTCAATTCATATAGGCTATGCAGCAATATATTATAAATTATTTACAGCATGCGTCATTTACCTTAGCTTATTTTTAAATGTATGCTGGACATGTGTAAGAGACAATCATCTTCAGCTCTGTATGTGCTTTGTGCGTGTATTGCTAGATCCATGAGAAGTTGCGTCAGTATGAGAGGCAGAGCCCCACCCCGGTTCTCCACAGCGCCTCCACTCTGGCAGATGATGTAAGTACTGCAGTCTGTCATGTCACAGCCACATAGGCAAGATTAATGGTGTTTTACAATAATTTATCAGAACAGAGTGTAATGGTATCTGGGGGAATGAGGAACCCTAAAACGTTTGACTCAGCAACTTTAGCAAAATTAAAACTTACACTTCACTGAGAAAGTTAATTAAATTGTATAAGAACGTGTGACTCTAATTTAGCCATACTCCAGGGGCAAATTTGATCAAAAATGTCCCTAATTTCTATGTTATTTTATAAAAAATTATAAATCCAAAATATTAACAATTATGTATTTGATAAATAACAATTTATAAAAAGTAAATGTACCACTTTGTGAAACATATGTAACCTTTATTTAATATTATAATGTTTAAAATAATTACTTTTTTTATCTCTTATGCTCACCAACGCTGCAATTTTTATCACAATTTTCTAATAATTTTGATATTAATATTTTAAATATTAGTTTAATAATATTATTATAATTTTAAGTAGTTGTTTTCTATTTGAATATATTTTGAAATATACCCGGTATTAGAATGATTTCTAAAGGAGTAATGGCTGCTGAAAAATACATTTTGCCATCACAGGAATTAATACAAATGTTTAATAGATTAAAATAGTAAACAGTTGGAACTAAATTGTAATAACATTTCACAATATTTCTGTCTGTATGTTTCTTTGTTTATTTATTTGATCAAATAAATCCAGCCTTGTTGTGCATAAGATGTTTGTCTGAAATACATTAAAAAAGGTTGTAATTATTCCAAACTTCTGACCCGTGGTGTATAACTGTAAAGATTTATAATAGTTTTTTCAATCCTCAGATTCAAAATGTTGTAGTAAGCTGTAGTGAAGTGTTTAATTTGACAATATTCTAAAACTAGTTTTAAAGTCAGCTGTTTGATCGCTTGTTAAATGCTTTGATTTTGTCCACCTCACTGATTGGTAGGTGGCAGAGGAGCTGCAAAGTGGACCAATGAGTGCTGAGGAAAAAGAGCTGCTACATTTGCTGACATCACCACATGTCAAGGTACAAACAAGACTTGTATTGTAAGACCTTCATGATAACTTAGTCAGAAACAAATCGAGAAGCTCACATCCCTTCTGCTTGGTAGGCGGTTTTGTCCGTTCACGACACGGTGGCGCAGAAGAACTTTGACCCAGTGCTGCCTCCTCTTCCCGATGACTTTGAGGATGAGCTAGACGAGGATTCTGTCAAGATTGTCCGCCTAGTCAAAAACAAGGAGCCACTGGTAAGAGAAAGAAACAATGAAGTGAAAATATTAGGACACTTGAAGCAGTTTTATTTTAATATTATTTATATATTACTATAGTGTTTAGTAATATTTTGAAAAGCTTTACTTTTTATGTTTTCATTGACATTTTGTTGTAGTTTTAGTATTTTTTATATTTTATTGATTTATTTATTTTCAGTTTTAGTAATTACTGAACAAAATGGAATAGTTTTAATAAGAAAATTACAAAAGTGACTTGAACTACATGCAGAAGACGCACACAAATGAATACACTTTGAATGTGAAAAGTGTCCAATACGTTTTGGGGTCACTAAATATGAAAAAAAAAATGCAAGATTCTAATTTTTTTTATCTATCAGGACTATCACTGTTTAGGCCATTGTTGTTTGTAGTTCCTCTGCAGTTGCCTTCTCTTTGTCTCTGTCTGTCTCTCAGGGTGCCACTATTCGGCGGGATGAGTCCACAGGGGCTGTGATTGTGGCTCGGATCATGAAAGGAGGTGCTGCAGACAGGAGTGGTGAGTGACATCAGACAAAGAATTTGTCTTCAATCTTGCGGCATCATTTTACTCCATGCTGAAATCCGTTATAATCGTAATGGAAAGATATTTTACTAAATATTCTCCTGAAAATCTTTTTCAATTACCACTGAGTATATCAATGGAAAACCAGTGCAGTCTTCAAAGGTCCTATATTCATCTCTAAACCGATTGAAGTGTCTGAATATCCCCGCACCTCTACTGAATGTGCTAGATATGGTTATTTTTACCGCTGTGATGGGCACTAGGCTGCGTGTCTGCTGCAAGGATACATGGCCCATCTGCGTGGTCAAAGAGAGTCTCCAGAGACCCAATCAAGGGAATCAAACAGACTCACTAACCACCTGACCACAGCTGTTGTCATGGGTATATAATGTATGTGTGTGTGTGTGGCAATGATCTTTTTTGTCATTAAAAATGATTGAACCATGCCTATAAAGTGTATTATTATGGATCACATGCAGCAGGTTCAGCTTGAACATGTGGACGTGAATCTGTAAATCAGGCCCTCTTCTCTCCACAGGTCTGGTGCATGTCGGTGATGAACTGAGAGAGGTCAACGGCTGCTCTGTAATGCACAAGAGACCAGATGAGATCAGTCAGCTGCTGGTAATACTTCTCTCCTGGACCTTCTCCACATTCATTTGCCATAAATAAATTATTATTACTCCTATAATTGATATAATATAAATTACTCCTAAATTCCTCATTAAGGGGTTTTTCTATCAGAAAAGCATTTTAAGCTTGACACAATGTCTTAAATGGATAATTCACACAAAAATGCAAATCATTTACTTATCTTCGTGTCTTTCCCTTTTGTTCTTGTCCTTGTGATTGTTGTTCTATAGAACATAAAAGATATATAAAAAAAGTCTCAGTCCATATAATGTGTCCATGAAATATAAATAATTTTCTTTGCCTATTTAATGCATTTGATATCATTTTAATATAATTATCTTATTTATTTATCTGTATTTATTTATTTTCAAAACAATGAGAATGCCCGTTTAAAAAAAAAAAAAAACTTATTTTCGATAAGGTCTCATATTTTGAACCCTGTACCCGAAATGAAACCCATTCTAAAGCTTAATACATGTGTATGTGTATGTGTATGTATATATATATATATATACATAGATTAATTAGAATAGCTTAGTTAATTAATTGCCATATCGTATAATTAGTTGTAAAAAAAACACGGCAGTCCTAATAAACCAAACATAATCATTCCTGTTTATTGTCATAATAACAGAAGTAATTGATCTGTTATATTGTTTTTTGTTGCTTTCTTAGTCTCAGTCACAAGGCTCTATCACACTGAAGATCATCCCAGCAATCAGAGAGGAGGACAAGCTGAAAGAAAGCAAGGTAATTGACTATAAAATGGGATAAAACATTGTAATTTATCAGTAATCATCCCAGCATCTCCCCAGTTTTTGTCTTGTTCGCTCATACATACCATGTGTTTTCTTCAGGTCTTCATGCGGGCGCTGTTTGATTACACTCCGTTGGAGGACAAAGCCACGCCGTGTCAGGAGGCAGGGCTTCCGTTTAAACGTGGAGACATCCTGCAGGTGGTCAGTCAGGATGATCAGACGTGGTGGCAGGCCAAGAAAGTGGGAGACTGCAACCTGCGTGCAGGACTCGTCCCATCCCAACATTTTCAGGAGAGGTGGGGCAAAACATTTATAAAACACACACCCTACTACCTCAAAGCTCTTTAGTTTGCAAGAACTTGAGAAACATTTTAGTAGCCCTTCTTTATCAATCAATCAGTCATCATTCAGTCAGTCAGTCAGTCAATAAACAAACTACCCAGCTACTTGTGCATTTTAACCGAGACTGACCAGCAACATCACCAGAGAGAATATGAATATGCTGGTTATATCTTGTCCATATTTATTATATCTATATTTTCCAAACCGGGCTATAATTTTTTAACACAAGATGACTTGGGTTGCTTAAAAACAATTGTCTGTAAGATCAGCATGACTACAAAAATTAGCTTCAGTGTGTTAAAAAAGACAGTTTTATGTTTTTAAATAACAGCCCTATTAAGTGTTTTGTGAATCCGGTTTCTATGAACATTGTGGCAGCTGCATCATTGTTAGTAGCTGCAAATTGCAAACGGTCTCTCAAAGCTGTGCTTTCCTTGAGGCTAAATCAATAAAATTAATTCTAAATTATTCTCCCTGTAGGTTTTATTAGATATATAAGGGCCAGCTTGCTTTTGTGTCCCCTCTTTTATCTCAGCTGGGTGCATCCTAGATGGATGTCCTCTCGTGCTAAGAACGGGAGTATTTCTTTCTCACTGTTGAATTAGTCTGATCTCGCTCAATAGTATATCTGATGGCTCCAGAGACAGGAATATCAAGTCATACTAGTACAAAACAGTATTGTCAAGGGATTCGATGTTTTTGCATTGTTTGAAGTTCTCCCCATATGGGTTTTCCCCTCAGGCGGTTAGCCTACAGAATAAAAAATGGCTCCCTTCAAAGCTCCAAGTCTCCAAAAAAAGCTGTCTGTGAGTATTTCAGTAATTCTTCCTTCCTTACGGAAAACCCCTTCAGTCATGAATCAGTGTTGACTAACAGGAGGCATAATTTGCTGATGTGTGTGCTTGTGATTATTGGGCTCCAACCAAGTGCTTCATGTTCTCTAATCTAAAGCTGATTAAAGAACAGACACATCTACAGTTCAGCAACATGCAACAACATACACCTTTCTCACTCTCTCTCTCTCTCTCTCTCTCTCTCTCTCTCAAACTCTAATTATGTGCTTTAATTTATATCCCCTCCTCTTCTGCTTCTTCCTTTGTTACTCCATCTGTGTGTGGGTCTTCACTGCTGGACACACTTTGAACTGCATGATATCGGAATGATGGGATTTATTTATTTAATAAACTCAGGGCCAGTTTAGCCGTTTTTTCCATTTCAAAGTAAATGAAGTTTGCCGTTTTGGCTTCTTTTGTCATAATATATTTTCCTTTTCTAATTGCTGCTGACACCAGATGACCAGGGATGTGATAAAGGTGGGTTTTCTAGTTCTGAGTTTACACATTCAGCCTTGAATACAGACACAATACACATGTTTGTTCCATGGTGATTAGGAAATTAGGCCAGTGAGTCACCTAATCTATGTTAATTCTTGGAAAGAGGCTACTGCTGTTCTACTATAAACACACACACACGTTTGTGTTTGTGAAAAGTAGGGACATTCCATAGGCATAATGGTTTTAATACTGTATAAACTGTTTGTCCTATTGCCCTACACCTAAACCTACCCTTTACAGGAAACTTTGTGCATTTTTACTTTCTCAAAAAAATTCATTCTGTATGATTTATACGCGTTTTGTAAAATGGGGACATGGGGCAGTGTCCTCATAAGTTACCTTTACCTTGTAATACCTATGTCATACCCATGTCATTATACAAATGTATGTCCTCGTGTCACACACACACACACACACACACACACACACACACACACACACACACACACACACACACACACACACACACACACACACACACACACACACACACACAATGAGAGAGAGGCTTCAGTGTATGATACGTTCCAGGAATAAGGTACACTTTGGTCCATTACTTTTTTAAAAGCATAATAGAATCAAAACCCACACAATTTATAATCTCATATAAAACTAACCCAGCATGACAAGTAGCTAATTTAATACAGATCAAATGTCTGTATCCTGTAATGTTGATTTTGGCCCATCTCACTTTAGAGGAGTTGACCTTCTTCAATCACTTCATGACACCCCCCCTCCCCTCCCCTCCCACACACACACACACACACACTTTAAAGTCACCAAGAATGGACTTGATAAGACTTCATTTCATTTAAAAACATATCGAAAAATTCATAAATCCTTTGTGTATAACTGTTTCAGGTCCTATTTTGTACCATATTAGTGGAAATAACTGTACATTCTTCTTGTTTTCTAAGAGCTACTAAAACATATATGCGGTAGCAAGAAGATATTACAGTAGAGGTTAAAATAAATAAACATTTATATAAAAAAAAAATTCTGACATTATTCCATTTTCCATCTTGTCCCTTGTCAAGTACCTCCTTACTACATTGTCAACTAATGCTCTGAGATCTCAAACATCACTTCACCTCTTTCTCCTTCTATCCTTTCTGTATTCTCTCCCTAAAGGTGCACTCAGTAATACTTGTGCTTCATACTGAAGGAAATTGAAAGAAATAATGTACACTTACATGAGATGAAGACTCCATTACCAGAAGATGATTGCCTAATAAAATGATCTAAATATTCACTACAGTTCAAAATGTTGGAGTCGGTAAGATTTCTTAATGTTTTTAAAATAAGTCTCTTATGCTCACCAAGAATGCACTTATTTGATAAAAAATACAGTAAAAAAACATTATAAAATAAATAAATATTTGAATATATTTTAAAATGTATAATTTAATGTATTCCTGTGATGCAAAGCTAAATTTTCAGCAGTTATGAATTAGTGTCTTCACTGACACTAAAGCAGTGTCTGAATATGCTGATTTGCTGCTCAAGGAATATTTTGCATTATTATCAATGTTGAAAAAGGCAGCACAGCTAAATATCACCTCATGTGGGTCATGTTGAGATCAACACATTTTTCAGTGGCATCAGTAATAGACACTCTTACGTTTGCATAAGACTACATTAGGTGTCAGTATAATTCCAGCACAGATGGCATTTTGGCCAGTACAACAGAAACACAAAATTACTGAGTACACCACCTACAAATATTCCCAGTTTTCTTCCATATAATGTCTATAGCTCTCAGGTGATGTTATATTCAATTCGTTTGTTTTTACTCTTTATCACCTTTTCTCATTATCTTTTTCAATCTAAAGGCCTCTTTTCCATTTACTCATTGTTTTCTATGAGTCCAGCTCAACCATACAAGTGAATCCTAACATTTATACACTATCACACCATCATTATCTTCCTGGTGAATAACAAACCCCTCGGTTGGCCACGGCCGCCACAGACTGCTGAAATACCTGCCGCCCATCCGCTTGCCTGCCTAACAGTTGAACCTGCTCGTGTGACTGTAGTTCTGCAGCCCTCCTTCCTCTCTCCTGGTCTCCTCTGCTCACTCCTCTCCCTGCTTGCCTCCCTACAGAAGACTGTGACTGTGAGGGCTATTTCAATGGACAGTACATAGGTGAGAACCTGCATGCCCACTCCTGTACCCAGCGCCTGCTAACTCTGAAACGTACTAACCTTCTGCCTGAGTGAGCTTCTATTGCTGCCTGCCTCTGTGCCAGGAGCCATGTCCGAAGCCCTTGATGAGGGGAGGCCGGATTGGGGGGTTATTTAGTAGCGTGAAGGGAATTTTAGGTCAGTCAGAATCTTTCGCTGTGAGAAAACCAATTTGCAGGGGTGCGTTGATGCTTTGGAAGAGAATGTGGAACCTGGTTGCTATTTTTGTTTACACCTTTGATTTAGTATAGTAATAGAAAGAGTATGTGAGCGGAGCAAAACGACAGCAATTTCCCCTCAGTAATCACTCCGCTCCAGCTCCTTTTATTCAGTGAGAATGCATTAAATGAATCAAACTTGACATTTATGATGTTACAACATATTTATATTTCAAATAAATGCAGTTCTGTTTAATTTTTTATTAGTCAAGAATCCTGGAAGAAAAAAAAAGACTGGAGAAATGATGCTGAAAATTCAGCTTTGACATCACAAGAAAAAAATTACAATTTTAAATATTTTAAATTAGAACACAGTTATTTTAGATTATAATAATATTTCACAATAGTACTTGTTTTACTGTACTTTCAATCAAATCAATGCAGCCTTGGTGAGCATTTGAGATATCTTTAAAAACATTAAAAATCATAATTATTAGCTTTTATTTGCTAATAGTCCATAATTACTGTTTTGCACTTGATGAAAATTGATGCTCAAATATAGCTGTGAGTTATGTCCATGATGGAGAGATATTAGAGTGAATTTGGAGGGACTGAGAACATCAATGCACCAATTTACAAATAATAATTCATTGCTCTAGGCAAAATCATGCTCTGCACCACTCACAAACTCGGATAATAACTCTGAGAGACAGGGTTTGTCATGCCTCTGAGTTAAACTGTTAGCAACATGTCTGGCATGTTTCAAGTCTCATTAGTTAATGAGTGCTAATTTGAGGAGCTGTTAAAAGAGTGAAGGAAAGGAAGTGATGTTCAGTTCATATAGTGTTAGATATTTCATTCACAGGCTATCACGCTATTTTCACAATGCGTAGCAGCAGAAATCTGTGTCAGAAGGGACGACCAACAAGCTGACAGCTTTTCATCTGCATATCTTCACTTTCTCTCTGACACTAGAAGTCTCTTTCATATGATCTGTGACTTTCTGTAGTGACGTGAATAAGTATTTCTGATATTTGAAACACTGAAGCAAATTTTCTTCACAGAAACTTTTTTACTAACCCCCTGTATTTCTTTTTCCAAGTGATAATTATGCTGAAATAGCATGCATGTGCAGTGATTATTTAAACTACTGTAATTATGCCTCCTTTTATCTACATCAGGCTTATTATAGATTGCGCCTTATCTTGCTGTTTGCTTGGCAAAATTACTATTGTGCTATTTCTGCCCATGGAAATCCAAATTTTATTAGAAGTATATATAATTAATAGACAAATATGTAACTTGGGATATGCACTTCAATTAAAATAAATAAATAAATGTATACTCTTATTCAAAAAGGATGCATTAAATTGTCAACACATTTTTCAAACGATTTCTTATAAAATAATGCAAATATTAAGCAGCAAAACTTTATTCCGCATTGATAATTATAATAAAAAGTATTTCTTGAGCAGCAAGTCAGCATATTATAATGATTTCTGAAGATCACGTGACACTGAAAGCTGGAGTAATGATGCTGAAAATTCAGCTTTACATCACAGGAATAAATTACATTTATAAATCATTTTCAAATAATGAAAAAATATTTAAAATGATAATAATATTTCACAATATTATATAATAATGATGATAATAATAATGCAGCCTTGTTGGACATAAGACACTTCTTTAAAAATAAAAATAAAACTCACTAACCCCAAAAATTTGAACAGTAGCATATACAGTCCAACAACGGGGCGGCATCTGCGAATATGCAATCAGTGTGCGTCTTAGTGAGACTGTTCCTCTTGTTCAAATGTGACCAAATCTCAGTTTACGTTGAAACTAGGTGGTTTACCTTGAGAATAACCTTCCTCCACTCAGGCAGGTAGCACTTTCCCTTGCTCAGTCTATGTGTGAATGTGTTCCTTTGCTGCCTTCTGCTTTATTTAGTCCTCCATCCCTAAAAACCCACTCACCCCAGAGCCACTGTCAGGCTGCTGCCCTTCTATTGGACACTCTGCACATTCCACCCTGCACGATTGACTGTGCACTCACTCACTGAGTCAAGTGTGTGATAGCTAATGTGCATGACGGCAACTCTCAGCCTTAGCCACTGACCGAGAATCATTTCAATCATCTGATAGTGATAATACTGGGAAGTGCCAAAGATGACAGTGGCAAAGTCTAGAAGCCAGACTTACTGACAGCATGGAATCTGTAATCATGTACATTTAGCCAGAACTCAAATATCTGTAATTAAAAACATTTTTGCATATCCCCTGTTTGCAACTTATTAAATATTTTGGATAATTTGTTGTTGCTTTCAGCTGTCAGTAAGTGTCCTCCACTTTCTTTTCCATCTACTTTTTTCTAGTATACTTATAAATATTTAAATGATTTGCTTGCTGCAGATTTCCCCTCACAACGTTACAGAAATTGTGAGAAGGTGTACAGATTCCATGCAGGCCAACATTTGGGGTAATGCTGATGCAGGATTTAACTCATGGTCAGTTATAAATGACCTCAGGAGTGAATGTATGAACTGCAAAGCTGATTTTGGGTCAGTTGTTGAGGGCCGAGTGTTATGCACAAGTGTGAGGTGGTCTAATGCGCATTGTAGTCTCTTCGAAGTGTAATGCAGTGGCTCCCTCCTGTGGCCAGGTGTTTTCCTGGGAGTTTTACTCAGGTACAGTCCTTGATCTTCCCACACAGCTGCCACCATTAACCTCCATGTCCTGAAAAAAACACACTTTACATCATTTCTTATAACAATACTGATAGAGGTGAAGATTCGAGTTATGCTACAGGAGTTACATCTACACTAGTCAACATTTGAAGTGGATCAAAACCGTTCATCAAAGTTGTCAAAAACCTCAGATCAAAATGCGTTCTTGTTCTAGGAGAGCTTTGATTAACTGTTTTGATTCACTTCAAATGTTGACTAGCCTACTGTAGTTAAGGGGTTGAAATTCCAGGGTTACTGGTTATGTTATGGTGTTGTCTTTATTATTACTATACAAATAAAAGTACTTAAGTGTGTAAAAGTTGATTACAGAATTTCAACACCCAATACAACACATAATTAAATCACAATGGTATTAAATGCTCTGTATGGAGAATAAATGAAATGTAATAACATTTGTAAATACAACAAATACTATAAATACACACTGCCATTCAAATGGGTCAACGAGTTTCATTATTTTAGAATAAAAATACCTTTATTCAGCAAGAATGTGTTCAATTGACAGTGACAGGAAAGACATTCATACTGTTATAAAAGATTTTCATAAAAAATATTTATTTTGATTTACTAAAAAATAAATGGGAAAAACGTATAGTTTCCACACACACAAAAAAACATTAAGAAGTGCAGCTGTTTTCAACATTGATAATAATTACAGATGTTTCTTGAGCAGCAAATCAGCATATTGTGTTTTATTGGTTTATCATAATATAAATAAATTACATTTTAAAATATATAGACAATTGAAAAAGTTATTTTGAATTGCAATGATTTTACAAAATGTTACTGTGTTTACTGTATTTTTTTGTTCAAATAAATGCAGTCTTGGTTAAGATTAAGACTCTTTAAAAACATTACTGACTCAAATCTTTGAATGGTAGTGAAAATACATAAACTATTAATCTTGATTGTTTTGACTTGTCATGTAATAAATAATAAATTTAGATTTGTGACCTGTGTTCTTGGCTCTCTCTCTCAGCCGGTTTAAGGAGAAGTTTCCGTCTAAGCCGGAAGGAGCGTCGTGGTTCTTCAGGAGAGGCCAATGTTTCCGACCAGAATGACACGGAATTCCTGACCTATGAAGAAGTGACCCGCTACCAGCAGAAGCCCAGTGAGAGACCCCGATTAGTAGTTCTCATTGGTAAGATACTGTATATATATATATATAAAGCATAACATTCATCTACACTTTCGTTTTTTTATATTGTGTAAATTGTGTAATTTTGTTGCAACAAACAGCCCACTCACTGATTAATTGAAATATAGAATCATGGAAAAGAAACGTAGTGTAAATATATAAATTGAATGCACAGTGGTTGTCTACATCCTCACAATATTAGAAAGTACAAATCAACAACATCCTTGTATCTTATTAGGCATAATTATAAATAAGACTTGCAACACTTGGCAGAAACGCACAATACCTTCCATAAATAACTGCCTATAACTGATCTATGATGTTTGCCCAAGCCGGTTCATTGTATCCCACATTATGAAGATACACTGACCTCTACTGGCAATAAAATATCCGCGATCTCAGTCATTTTCTGAAGTACTTTTTTCTTGTACACTGCACTTAATGTAAGTAAATAAGCTACTATATATGCAATCATTTGAACTTGCTGCCTATCTTTACACAGGTTCTTTGGGAGCACGTATCAATGAGCTGAAGCAAAAAGTGATAGCAGAAAATCCCCATCGCTATGCTGTGGCTGTGCCCCGTAGGTCTTGCCTCATTTCCAACAAGATAAAAGAGCTTTCTGATAAATACTCTAGCATAATCACGTACACACACACACACACACACACACACACACACGTTCGTTTTTATGGTTTATGGGGACTCGCATAGGCGTAATGGTTTTATACTGTACAAAGTTCTGTATGTACTATTTGCACCTACCCTACACCTAAACTTAGCCCTCACAGGAGACGGTGCATTTCAACTTTCCCCAAAAACTTACTCTGTATGATTTATAAGCATTTTGAATTATGGGGACACTGAAAATGTCCTCATAAATCACCTTCTCTCATAATACCTATGTCATACACATGTCATTATACAAATTTGTGTCCTCATACACACACACACACACACACACACACACACACACACACACACACACACACACACACACACACACACACACACACACACACACACACACTTTAAAGTCACCAAGAATGGTAATATACTTCCCAACTCATATTACACAAAATATGATTGTCTGATGTATACCTATGACCATTTTTTTATATAATGAAAGTGAAGTAGGATTGGAGCTGTCAGGCTTAAAAAATAATGCAAAAGCACATCTGAACCACTTTGATTATGTCTTTATGATTATTTTACATACTTTTCGAAGCTTGAAAGCTTCAGTCCCCATTATAATCACATGCAAAACAGTCTTTAGATTTTTTTCCCTTTGTGTTTCACACAAAGAAAGTTACATACTGTAGGTTTATAATGGGTGAATAAATCACCATCTCTTCAAACCATATGACATTTTTGTCTCTCTGTTCTCCATCACAGACACCACACGGCCCAAAAAGAGTCACGAGAAGGAGGGAGTGGAGTACCACTTTGTGACTAAGCAGGCATTTGATGCAGATACACAGAATAACAAGTGAGTCCCACTGTGATGTGTTCCTCTTGTATGGTTTCTCTTCTACTATACAAGTTTTATCCAAACAATATATTGCCCTATTGTCATACCCTGACTTGAATTGTTTGTCTGTAGATTCATAGAGTATGGAGAGTATAACGAGAATCTGTATGGGACCAGTATAGAGGCCATCCGCTCCGTTCAAGCCAAGAGCAAGATGTGTCTGGTAGACGTACAGCCTGAGGTAAATTCCTGCAGATTTTGCCTTCGGTGTTGATTCAAGAATTATAATTTATAATTTACATGAAAACAGTAAACTATTCTTTTAAATTATGCTAAATATGTTTTGTACATTCGTACACTCTGTTTTGGTTTTATTTGCAATTTTCATGCATCACATACAAAACAGCCAAAAGGAAGTGGTTCTCCAATGCTGATATGTACTGACTGGTTTCACCTTCAGGTGGAGCTACTTGTCTATTGCAACAAGAATATCAGTTGTGCAAGAACACATGCAGTACTTTACCGCCAATGGCAAGAATCCTTCTTATGGTCATGGGAGGCAATTTACCCAACACTTGCTCTCATACATTTTTTATGTGAGATTTTACTGCTACTGGCTTAAACTGAACTTAAGGTTTATCAGGACATAAAGACATCATTGTTTATTTATTATGTGATTCTGTCAGGTGTCTTGCAAAGTTAATTGCAACTGGGTTAAAAGAAAAACTCTTTGTGAACCCCTATAGATTGTTTTAATGTCAAACCTTGTAATTAAAAAGGTTATAAAAGAGTTGGAACAACAGATAGAATGTGTTGGTGCTCAAGAACCATCACTGGTGAAATGATTGGTAATTCTGCCTCTTAATATTTTTTGTGGAAACAGATTTTTTTTCAGAATTCTTTGATGAATAGAACCAGTGGCGGATCTAGGATTTTTTAAAGGCAGGGGCCACAGTGGGGCCACAATTTACAGAGGGGGGCCGAGTATAATGCAATTTTTTTACATTATTTTGTTACGTGACACTGAAATGCTGTCATACTTTTTTATTTCTCACCCATCATTGTTTTAATGAAAATAAATGCTTTTCTGATGTGATTTGAAATTATGAAAAGGAAGAAAATACTTCGCCAAAAGGCAGATTCGAACACGGTCGATCGTCACTTTACCATCTGCGCCATTAGAGCTGATGATTACTCTATCTTTTGTAGTGTTGACTATCACAGTTAGAGATATATAAGGTGCCATTAAAGTGTAATATTACAATATACACAGTGAAGTAAAGTGCAACAGAATGCAAAAAAATTGTAAATAAAATACTACACAGATATTACAGAATAAACTCTGTAATTCCGTATAATTTTACCTCAGATGAAACATGGTTAAAATCATGGCTATGTGC
Organism: Gymnocypris eckloni scoliostomus; assembly: GCA_027564155.1. Lineage (NCBI taxonomy): Eukaryota > Metazoa > Chordata > Actinopteri > Cypriniformes > Cyprinidae > Gymnocypris > Gymnocypris eckloni. Next base: position 13,872,824 of record CM050415.1, on the reverse strand, counting down.
TGTGTTACATTTTACTGTTTTTTTTCCCTTCTTATTTTCCACCTTAGCTTTCATACTTTTACATTTTATTAGAGTATTCTGTTGTTAAGTATGCGCATGCGTTTTAATGACGTGTTACGTCACGCACCTGTACACTTTGCATTACATTTATTTACAACAATTAATGTCTGGCTGTTTGGTATGACCGAATAGGGATGTAAGTGTCAGACACCATTATCCGTATTACTTCCCTGACCCTGAACTGTGCAACTGTGTTAACTAATATGTGAATCCTATATTAAATCTTAGCTGCAAACAAATCAAAAGCTTAGGTAAAAATCCGTCGACTATCCCGAGCATACCTGCCAACTTTTCACAAAACCTTGGAGTGAGATTTTGTCAGGGGTGATCAAAATTATGCTGCGCATGCAGCCTCACAAGTTGGTGGCTCAGATATCAGAATTGGAATTAATTTGATGTTGTACCCTGCATTCTGGTGGTTTGTGGGGAGGCCCAAAGCCGTTGATAGGGGCAGCCTACTGGAGATGGACAATATTGGTTACATTCTGTGAAGCACATAGCTGAAGGTCCACCCCCAGGAAATTTTGGATTAAGTAGATTTGACTTCCTGCATTCTAGTGGATTTTTGGGTGGTCTGATGTGCATAATGTGCATAATGTTCAGCATAATGATTTGTAGGGCCTTCTAGACTTGAGCTGAACATTCAACCAGAAAACTATTGTTGTGCCTAAATGACTGCCTATGTACCACAATAAAGCCTTATTCATAGACCAGTGTTTAAGATTTGACCTAGGTAGGTTGATTGATATTTTGATTAGAATGGTATTAAACTAATTATTAACTGAAACCTAGCCTATGTTGTGAATAATTGTATTCTTAAGGGCACTTGATGATTAATGTTCAGCCAAAAACGACACAAGATTAGTTAGGGAGAGACATTATTCTTCATTCAAAGCCTCCCACCACATGGTCCATCAGAAACAAACAAAGTGCAACAAATAAAGTGCTTAAACAATACACCTTTTTCAAGCAATAATACAGATGAATGCATTACAAAAATAACTAAAAATGAGGCATAATCAGTATCAGATGCAGATCAGAAGCTGGGTAAAGTCCTTGTCTATGATCTGTGAGCATCGTTATACTGGCCTGTGGCCTTCTTGGAGGTCTTGAGGATATCTGAGGGGGGCTCCCATTTGAAGCAGGGCTTCAGATTGGCCATCTTTATGGTCATTATTGATGACAAGGTGCCATCCAATGCTAGGCTGTCTCTTCTCTTGGTTTTGTTCAGTCCCACAACTGAAAACACCCTCTCAGCTTCTGCGTTTGCATGGGGCAACACCAGGACCAGTTTGGCAACGGCAGCAAGCCTCTCGAATTCTTTGGCTCCTGTCACCTATGGAAAATGCACCAAGAACACAATGGAAAAACATACCTTGATTTTTGATTGATTAATACTGTAAGTATACTGTAGGTTGATCCATCTGTCTTTTCTCACTTGGTTGGTTGTTTAAATAAAATAAAAGGTTTCGTTTTGTCCTGGCAAAGGTCTCTTACGGACATCTTTGAAACCTTAAATAATTTATGGTCATGTTGGTTTAATAACTCTACTCTCAGTTACAAAACATACCTACTTCTATTGCACAAATTTCCTGTATTTATGTTAAATTCTTTGGAATACATCTTACCTGTTCGAAGTGCTGTTTTAGTCCTACAGAAAAAAGTCTTCATCCACAGTGAGTCCTTTTCTTTGGCCTGTTAATAAAAAGATAAATGGCATGTGAGTAAATAAAAAATGCTATGAACTGATGTTTTGAGCATGCTGTATACCACGAAGTTAAAAGGGTGCTCTCCTGCTGCCTGTTATGACAGCTAAGTTTACATTCACCACACTAAATCATGTTCACAGACACACGCACAAACACAAACAAATAATTTATTTCAAGATTTAAAGTTTAAGAGAGTGAGTACTCAATTGGACGAGATTTCATTGTTACATACCTAGTCTCAGCTCAGATTCATCATCAGACTTCTCGAGGTGGTCGTTTCTCTCATTGTCTGTCGGGGTATCTCTTCTTCTGTCACTAACTTCGGGGTGCAGCCAGCCATAGACGCCATCAGCGCCATCTAGGAGTTTGAAAAGTAACGAACTTGGCCCAAGATCGTGTTTTTTTTTTTGTTGCGTGAGTAATTGGATATGTGGCGTGAGTGCGAAAGCGTGAGAGTTGGCAGCTCTGGTCCCGAGTGGCTTTCACGCTGGCTATCGGGCACTCGTCGAGTCCTGAGCTGATTAGCTTTCTAACATTAGAGAAAGAGAACTTAAATGACATAAATCATAATATGCTTTTTTACTTTAAAGTTTTGAATAGGTACTTCCCGTAAAGGGGACGAAGACCGTGACTGAAAACACAGCACTAGCAGTTGTAGACAGAAACCGTTGAGCAGGTTGATTTTCAAACGACGAACCGAGCAGCCAATAGAGAGCTTGATGTAAATCAGCGATGACTGACAGGACAGGGGCACTTCAGGGGCCAATCAGATTTCAACTGGGGCCGGTGCCCCTCTGGCCCCACCCCTAGATCCGCCCCTGAATAGAACCCAAATAGAAATTAGAAATAAAACAAAACAACAGCATTTATTTAAAATATACATATTTTTTAACATTGCAAATGACTACTATGATTTTTGATCATTGATTTAATGCGGAATAAGAGTATTTATTTCTTACCTCAAATTTTGTACAGCAGTGCAGGTAGATAGTGTCACTTACCTCTTCACATTACTGGTTCCGTTGTTTGTCCCGCTACAGGCTCTGAAGGCCCTGCGGACAGCTGAATTTAAGCCTTATGTTATTTTCGTAAAACCACGAATCCCAGAGGGCCGCAGACGCCGCAGTGCCGCCACTTCGCCAGGAGGTGAACCTGGGCGGATAACGGTGAGTCTGATCACAGGTTTACATCACTCAACTCTCAAGAAATCCCGTGGCACTGATCAACGACAATTCTTCCAGCCTCTCAAAAAATCAACCTTCAAATTGTGTCATTTCATAATAATTGGAATAAAATTGCAGAGACTGTCTGGTTTTAAAAATCATCTTAAGGTTTGTCTCACTTGCAAAATGTCTGGGAAAATCACCGAATCTACAGACACAGTATCGCTAGCTTGATTGCTATATATTTTTGCACATTACTCTTTGCATCTACTGACATTTATTTAATTCTCACTATAAATATTCATGCCCTACACTCTCTCATCTCCTCTTTCAGGAGGAGGACCTGCAGGAAATGCGTCTGTCGGCGCAGCAGACAGATAAACAGTACGGTCACCTAGTGGATCGGGTCCTGATTAAGGAGGACAGTGCCAGTGCCTGCGCAGAACTACGTAGCATCCTGGAGAGACTGGAGCGGGAGACCTTCTGGGTTCCTGTGAGCTGGGTCAAAGCCTAGAACCTCAGCTTCAGTTTATCTACATTTCCACCAATGGCTCCTTTTCTTCCGGTTGGACTGCACTGGGCTTGGCTTTTTATGAGAGGTCCACCATCTCTAAGAGGAGGAATACAGAGATTAAATAAGACACTTGAAGGGTGTCTGTTTTATTACAGATTTAGTTTTCCGGCTGCGACATGCAGGCACATAAGCACTTATTTTTGCATGAATGATCTAATTTATTTTTGAAAGACATTAGGTATATATTATTTGGCTTGGTTTTTCATGACGTTTGTTTTTTGATACTTTGTGGCTTCCTTTCAGCTTATTTAAACAGTTTCAATAGGCTGTTCACTAAAGCAATACTTCCAGTGTCAGATTATATTATCAGAAAGGCATTGACCTTTGGTATTAAAAGGCTGTGGAAAGTGGTTACCATAGCAACAGCATTGTTCTTCCTGAATTGCACATCTGGCCAGAGCAAGTGGGAAATTTGCAGGTTGGACTACATTTTTCAACAATGAACATCAAGCTGTTCCCACGCACACCCCTTGCAGAGACTCGTTTAGCAACGGTAACGACTTCAGTTTGAGATTATTTGAAGTTTTAATTTCATCAAGTGTTGTCTGTCAGACTTTGTTGTGTAATTCAAGCTCTTTTTGAAGAGCACGATTGAGCAATGCTTTCACAGGAAGATATTAAACTCCTGCTGTGCCAACGACTGTCTCAATGCACCAAGCTTTTCCTCTCAAAGAGGTTCTTCATTCGGAGGGTTACAAAATACCATGCCAAAGCACTTGAGCTTCACAATATCTATGTAAATATATAACTAAGCTTCTTGGACTTTAGGTTTGCTGGGTGTAGATGAACTGAGACAGTGTTGAGTTGAAACAATAACACCCAGGTCCCTTATTTTTTTTGGGTTGTAAAGGTCTATGCGACAGTTCGGCGTGTTACATCTGCACCATGAGCTCATGCATCTTTTGCCATTTAACTTTCACGTCTCTCTAGAACTTTCCTAACATATCGTACAAGTCCTCTTGAGCCTACCTCACCTTGGGTTTGAACTGAAATCTGTCGCCTTTGTTGTAAGCTGCAATTCTTCGGTGTAAATTCGTAATTGTATGTCATGTACGGATTGCAAGTAAATATCAAAACCTCTCAAAAAGTTGCCTGTCTTGAATGTGCGCAAATGTGAGTATTTTGACAAACCCTGCCTAGTCTTATATATTTGTTGCGTTCAGATTGAAATGACAGCTAGCAGTACTGCAGGATATTTTTTTTCTCAAGATTATTCTGTCAGCCACTCTTTTGCTTATTAACATTATAAATATATTCTTTGCTGCGGGCAATCAAACCAGAGACTGTGTTATCCCATTTCCAAGTTCTACAGGCTATTGTTTTTTTCTGTTTCATGTTAGATTGCATTTGTGGCAGTTTGACAGCTGCTGTCCTAAAACAGAACTGCAATAAACAATGTTAGATTTGTCAAATCTGAGACGACCACAACACTCGGATGAATCATTTTGCCTAATATGCAAGCAAAAAGGTATGCGCATCAATCAGACGGGGTCCTAACTCTGCCAAATGCAATCATGGAAGTCGTGAAAAGCTGAAGAAAACCGCTAAACAACACATTCCCTCAGGGGGGTCATCCTTTAATCCATCAGTGGAAGTCAAGTGTCCAATCAAACAACCCACTGGCTGAGACCTCTTAGTGTCAGACTTGCTTATTCATTAGTAGATCATGGCCTTTAATTGGAAAATGGACAGGAAGCCTAGACTCATCTATCTTCCGCCAGCTTTATTTCACAGGTCTCTGAGCAGTGGCGTATTTGTGTGATAGACTTCAATCCTCCTAATTGGGCTAAGAGGGAGGGGATGTGATGCTTGCTAATTGACATTTGTTTGATTGTGTGGGAAGAGCCAGTATTTGTTTGGTGGCAGAAAGATCCTTTGAAGTAATCCCGTCTCAGTCTCGTTCTCCCTCTCGAGCAATTCACTTCTGGAACATTTTGCATGCCCTATAAGACAGATGGGAAGAAGAAGAAAAAACAATTAAAATGGGTGGCAATTGATCTCATTAGTATGGAAGTCTTGGCAGAGGCGTGGATTTCTATTATACTGGCACAGAATCATAATATCATAAACAAAACATTTTTTAGAAGAAGCTGAAGTAAACAACACACATACAGTATAATTAAATTCTGCGAAATATTACTATACTGAAAAAATAAAACAGAGATTCATCTCTTGGAGGAAATATTATTCTCATTAACTGGTTTATTCATTTATCTGAGTCTTTTGTATAGTATGCGTCTGACAGCATGGTGATTTATACTGCATTGTGCTGTGTATTATTAGGGGCTGAAGACCAACATCAATAACTTTTACCAAACAGTAACCTGTTCAGCGTTATCAAGGCCTTTATTTATGTTCACCGAATGTCATGACAACAACTGATACTGCAAATATGCACATGGAAAGATTTACTATAGATACCTGTTTTCTTACAATTCAAACTTTTTTATTTTAGTTCTGAGTTTATATCTCTGAATTCGGACTTTGCTTCTTGCAATACTGAGAAAAAAATGAATTTTGAGATGTTAGCCTACAATTGTGAGGTTATAACTTGCAATTGCGAGATATAAACTGGCAATTTTGAGAAAAAAGTCTGAATTGTGAGATAATTAGTGGCAATTACCTTTAAAAATCTGACAGATTTGTCAGAAAAAAGCCAGAGGAGGTATAACCTCAGAACTGTAAAGTCAGATTTGTGAGATTTAAGCTCAGAATTGCAAGAAAAAAGAAAATTGTGAGACAAACTTAGCATTTTTCAAGAAGTCGAAATTGTGAGATAAAAAGTCAGAATTGCAAGACAAAAGTCAGAATTGCAAGACAAAAGTCAGAATTGTGAAGAACAAAAAAGCATAGCAAGAAAATAAGTCTGATTTGTGAGATAAAATTAACCTTTATCCAGTAGTGGAAACAAACTTCTATAATTCTGTAATTCGATTATCTTTTAGTGCACTCTGGACTATCAGCCTTTGTAGTTTTGCTTTGCTGTTCAGACTCAAAACTCTGGGGTTGTGTCAGGACTTTCATTATATAGCAGTCATTACAAATGTTCCACAAGCATCCTGAGGCTTGATTATCTGCCTGTTACGTCAGACATGCCGCGATGCCTGTTTACGAAAACAGCACTGCTGGCAATATAACTTGTTAAAACTTAATGAGTATACTGTACTGTCAGAAAAAAATGTGCAAAATTTGCACCTATTGGGGTACGACAGCTTGTCTCTGTAGCCTAAAGGGTACATTAGTACCTTAACATGTACTACAGGCACAGTGAATGTATATACTGGCTGAGACCTCTTAGTGTCAGACTTGCTTATTCATTTCATGGCCTTTAATTGGAAAATGGACAGGAAGCCTAGACTCATCTCCAGCTTTATTTCACAGGTCTCTGATCCTAATTGGGCTAAGAGGGAGGGATGTGATGCTTGCTAATTGACATTTGTTTGATTGTGTGGGAAGAGCCAGTATTTGTTTGGTGGCAGAAAGATCCTTTGAAGTAATCCGTCTCAGTCTCGTTCTCCCTCTCGAGCAATTCACTTCTGGAACATTTTGCATGCCCTATAAGACAGATGGGAAGAAGAAGAAAAACAATTAAAATGGGTGGCAATTGATCTCATTAGTATGGAAGTCTTGGCAGGGCGTGATTTCTATTATACTGGCACAAAATCATAATATCATAAACAAAACATTTTTAGAAGAAGCTGAAGTAAACAACACACACATATACAATTAAATTCTGCGAAATATTACTATACTGAAAAAATAACAACAGAGATTCATCTCTTGGAGGAAATATTATTCTCATTAACTGGTTTATTCATTTATCTGAGTCTTTTGTATAGTGTCTGACAGCATGGTGATTTATACTGCATTGTGCTCTAATTATTAGGGGCTGAAGACCAACATCAATAACTTTTACCAAACAGTAACCTGTTCAGCGTTATCAAGGCCCTGTTTTTATGTTCAGAATGTCATGACAACAACTGATACTGCAAATATGCACATGGAAAGATTTACTATAGATACCTGTTTTACTTACATTCAAACTTTTTATTTTAGTTCTGAGTTTATATCTCTGAATTCGGACTTTGCTTCTTGCAATACTGAGAAAAAAATGAATTTTGAGATGTGCCTACAAATTGCGAGATATAAACTGGCAATTTTGAGAAAAAGTCTGAATTGTGAGATATTAGTGGAGTACCTTTACAAATAGAAGCAGGAAAACTGAAAACTCCAGAATTGAGAGTTAAACTAAAAGTCAGAATTGTGAGATAAAAGACAGATTGCAGAAAAAGAGAGGAGGATAATCAGAACTGTAAAGTCAGATTTGAGCAGATTTAAGCTCAGAATTGCAAGAAAAAAGAAAAATTGTGAGACAAACTTAGCATCAAGAAGTCGAATAGAGATGCAAAAGTCAAAACCAAAGACAAAAGTCAGAATTGCAAGACAAAAGTCAGAATTGCAAGACAAAAGTCAGAATTGATGCAAGACAAAGTCAGAATTGTGAAGAACAAAAAGCATAGCAAGAAAATAAGTCTGATTTGTGAGATAAAATGAACCTTTATCCAGTAGTGAAACAAACTTCTATAATTCTGTAATTCGATTATCTTTTAGTGCACTCTGGACTATCAGCCTTTGCATATTTGCTTCAGACCCAAACTCTGGGGTTGTGTTAAGGACTTTCATTATATAGCAGTCATTACAAATGTTCCACAAGCATCCTGAGGCTTGATTATCTGCCTGTTACGTCAGACATGCCACGATGCCTGTTTACGAAAACAGCACTGCTGGCAATATAACTTGTTAAAACTTAATGAGTATACTGTACTGTCAGAAAATGTGCAAATTTGCACCTATTCTGGTTATACGACAGCTTGTCTCTGTAGCCTAAAGGGTACATTAGTACCTTAACATGTACTACAGGCACAGTGAATGTATATTTGAGGATATGGCCCGCTGACAAGCTGTTGTACCCCTAAAGGAGTAATCTCTGTACAGTTCTTTTCTTGACAGCAAACTTTTTTTGCAGTTATGATGCAAAGTTACTTTATTTTCTAGTTTATAATTCAAAGTCAACTGAATATATGCAAAAATCTATGCAAAGTGACCAATGAAGAGGCTGAGGATAGCTCCATTTCACAAACAAACTCAGTCTTTGACATGAATTCTGTTTGGCTCATCAAAACAAAAATTTATGAAAAAGCATGGGTTATTATTCTTTTAATAAGTAACCCATCAGGTTCTGCTTTTAGTCGTCTGTTTGCATCACTTTTGCTAGTTTAATTATGGTGCTGTGTTATGTCCACATGCAATGCTTTGCAAAACACAGGAAGACACATAATGGGCAATTAGTTTCATTAGAGTTCTTATTAACAATGACAAACATCAATCCATGTAGGTTTGTGGGGAAGCTGGAGCTTATCCCATCATCTTTGGCTGTAGACAGGAAAACATGGCCAATCTATCGCAAGACCTACTGATCTACGGACAATTTAGTGTCTCTAATTCACCCATGACAAAACATCTGGAAGTCACATTGAACAAACATAGGAGCAAGCTTAATGCAATCATTATTATGTTTGATTTCCTGATAATTTTGATTGATAGAATGGTAATAACAATGAAGCTAAAAATATTTCAAAAATGCTGAAAAAGACCCTTGTGTTTGCTACTCCTACAAAAATAAAATGCCTTTTTGCCACACATTCAGTTTTCTTATAAATTACTTATAAGCTATATATCATATCACACTGTAAATTGTGAGCTGAATAGTTAAAGGGTGATTAGCGAACACGCTTAGCTGAAATTAGTATTCTGTGCATTAGATGAGCAGGAAAATGAAAGCTTTGTGTCATCTTTAAGGGGTTTAGATAAATTACCTCCTGCAGAGCATCTTCTGCCTGCACACACCTGTTGTTTAGCCTCAGGGGGCTTATACAAACACCATATTTTGTTCTACAGATTGGCTTTATGTCATTCAATTCTTAAAGAAAGATAATGAATAAATCACAGATTCGAGGTTTAAATGTTCCAGACATATTGTCAACATGACAGAGCCTCTGGCTGGCATGTTCAATCATGCACCGTTTATATTGAAATATGACAAACAATGCACTAATAACAAGTATATCGATGGATGAGAATGACATTTGAAAGATTTGTCTGGGTAAATACAAGTTGAACTCTATTGACAGCATCTGTGTGCAGTCGATTAGGACACAAGATAAAATCAGACAAACTTGTGCCCCAGTGTGAAAAAGCAAACAACCTCCTGTCAGTTACTGATACTTAAGAGGCGGACACATTTAACGCTGTTTGGCGAAATCCAGTCATGTGAGGATGAAAAATTGCTGTCCCATGGCAACACTTCCATTTCAATATTATAAACTAATTTGTAAATACTTTAGTTGAGGGGCAAATTCTTACTAAGTTGCCTATTAGCATGTCTATTATTAACATATTGGCTGCTTATTAGTACTTATAAAGCACATATTCTGCATTACCATATTCTATATCCCTAAGCCTACACAATACCTAAATTTAACCACTACATTACTACTAACTATTAATAAGCAGCAAATGAGGAGTTTATTGAGGCAAATTAATAGCTAATGGTTTGTTAATGGCAAGAATTGGACCAAAAGTGTGACTAATAATTTAAACTCAAACCACTATCCACCTAATTTATTATTTGGCGAGTAGTCAATAAGCTAGATCATAAGCTAGGTCACAACCCCTTCAGGGGGATAATTTTCATAGTTTGAAACTTTTTATATTAACCTGAAAATATTTAAGGGACCTAAGGCTTCTAAGGGAGGATAGGTTAAGAGAAGCCTGTTAGAATTGCTGTGAACGCTTCATGCTGAGAGAAGTATTTGTCAGCGGGGAGAAAAGAGAAAAAGAAGCATTGCGAATCCAAATGGCTGACACCAACACCACGTTCATCAGTAGAGCTGTTTGAACCGTTTGAAATGGCATTGATTTCCCCAGGCCTTGTTGTGTTTACAGTGCAGCACCCTTGTCATCAGGGTATATGCCTTTCAATTAGTCAGCAGTCTCTCAGAGGCAGTAAACAAGGGCGACAAGTGATTACAGATGACTTGCCCTCTACATTACTGCTGCATATGATTCACAACACATATTTGGGTGGGGAAAACAGACAAAATCACTCAATCAAAATGATGGAAGGTCTGATGGGTATAACATACAGCTTAAACCTGACATAGATGACATTCAGGGCCGTAGCTGGGGTTTGAGGGGTTGTACCAGTGGGCCTTGTTTTAAATTGTTTATTTGTGTATTTACTTATTTATTTGTGCTATTGACACAATGTTTTTTTTTAAGTTTGTAGGTGTCCAGGCACAGAAACCGAATAATCAAATGTAAAATAGGACTGCATGGCCTTCACCATAAAAATTAAATATACAGTCAAACCGAAATGTATTCAGACACATTTTCTCAGCAATTCTCACATTATCACAGTTTATCTGCTATAGTTTAGAAAATAGTAATAACATATGTCAAAAATGTAGAGTTAAACTGTGTCAGAACAAATTCATCTTGATAATGTCTGACTTAGAAACGTACAAATATATGTAATGGATTTCAATCAACCAAAAATTCTGACAACTGTTAGTATGACAATATTTACACAACTATAAATACTTTGCAGACCAATTACCAAGCAATGCTTCATTTAGTTCAGTCTGTGTTGTAAAGAGGTCGCATTAGCAATTAAAGAAAAAACACTTAAACAAAACATGGTCAGGTCTGAAAAATAATAAAGTGTCTGAATCATTTTTGGTCCCAATAATTTTTATACATTTTACTGGTAGTCCACTGTATGAAGAATTCTTGGGAAAATTATGTCACAGTTTAATTTATTTTTGCTATACTCACCTACATAAATGAACTATAGTGTCCCGCACACACTATTAAAAAAATATAAATAAATAATATCTGGTGTCTGAATAATTTTTGGTTTGACTGTGGATGAATTATTGTTAAAACTACTAAGTAATTCAGTCAAGAGCTGTAAGCTGTAATTTTCTTTCATTAATTTTCTTGGATTAACATTAAGGACACCGACAGCAGCTAGTAAATCAGGCGCTGTCACTTTAAGAGACAATGCATCCAATATATAATGAGGCACATCCGATTTCTTTCTCAACTGATTACTTTCACTTAAGACATAACCGACCGTTTTTTTGAGGATACTCTCCAAGACGGGTATTTTGACATAATTTTGTATGTATTTTTCGGTACAAGAGCAAGAAGAGGATAATTCTGGGTTCAAGCGATTTGAGACGCGGCTCTCTGCGTGCGCTCTGAACACGGCGCGCGAGTACTCAGCTGAGCTTTTCCATGTCTTTTGTTTGAATGCTTTAAACTCTTTTGAACGTTTAAATTGACAAGGCTTAAGAACACGTGCAGATGATAAGCTTTCGTGACGACGTGCAGCAGTGGCTGGTCAACTGCCCTGAGCGTCTTTTTAGTCAGACCTCATCCAGTTGGTTGAGATCGCCGGGCGGTCCCCCTCAGCCGTGGGCCACTATAATCGTCACCACCATTCACCCCACTAGCTATGGCCCTGATGACATTACAATGAAAACTATTTCTACCAGTTAAGCAGTTTGAAACTAGACAAAAATTAAGCTTAATCTAAATGTTAAACTATATTTTACTGGAAATATCCTGTCAGCCTCATACCTGAAATCTTAAAGTACAGTTTGTGTGTTAAAACACAGTCATCTGAATAATTATAGGAAATCACTAAAATAAAACTGCAGCTAAAGAAACCACAGTTTCGACTTACTCATTGAACTGCTCAAGAACATATTTAGTCAATCATTTCATAATATCCTGTTCTACTTTGCAATGGGGATATTTATATATTAAAGTGTCATTAATATAAAATACTAAATCAGCTATTCTATTTGTGTTTTAACCATTTAGATGAAATAGAATAATTTAATAACTAATGAATTCCAACTAAGGCAGAATCCCAGTAAAAGAGAATCATCTTTAGGTAAATTTGACTTAAATAAAAGTATATGAATACATCAATATTTAATTTCCAATTTTTAATAGAAGATATGGCATCCTACCCCAAGGGTCTATTAATCAAAAAATATTGATATTCGGATGAAATGGCAAGACGCACAGCCATTTATTTAATGTTTTGAGATTAGATTTTGTGCCATCTAAGGCCGAGAAAAAAAGTGCTGTCATCATACCTTATCTTACCCACATTCGGCACTACTATATCAAATAAATCAATAAAAAGACAAACCGGTCACGACAGCAAGGTAACATTTGAATTCATAAATCAGTAAACATCCTTAAATCATTAATGTTGCAACGATGACAATGAACAGCAACGACATCTTAATGCAACGTGGCCTTAGAAAGCCTTGTGACTTGACAAAGTACGTAGAAGAATAATTAAGCTGATTAAAGCTGGTAGCTTGTTTTTCTTAGAAGTAAATAGCATAGCAGAGCAACTGCATTTGAGTTCATGCATTACCTCCGAACTCAAAGACAGCTCTTTTGTTCTTCGTGATATTCGTTTATGTGTCTGTTTATTAGGGCGGGAAAAATATATATATTTTTAAAATGAAATTGAGGTTTCTTGCATCTTCGCTTCTCGGTTTCTTCCTTACTAGGTAGAGGCACGAATAATCACATGCTGTCAAAATTGTATTTCTTCATTTTTTTCTGACAACTTAGACAGACATGCATAGCCTTCGCCCGTGCTCATGCACACATGCACCCGCACGATAAAAAAGCAACCGCGTAATCGAGTAACAAGAAATGATAAAGGGACAGCAAATATAAAATAAAAACATTTCAATCAAATTAGAAACAGTGGCTATCGTTGTGACAGTGGTCCTGAAGTAGCCTTATGATGAAAAATATATAAGCCTATTTTTGTTTCTTTGCCTTAGAGCTGTGAAAGAGGAAAGATGAAGGCTAATCTATTGTTATAAAAACTAGACAGATATATGGCAGATAGATAGATAGAAAAAACTTGCACCACATTCTCACTTCATTTCACATATACCAAATCAACAGAACCACTGCAAATGTGACAAGTGCAAGACGGACGGACGGACGGACAGACAGACAGACAGACAGACAGACAGATAGACCGATAGATCGATCGATAGATAGATAGATCGATAGATCGATAGATCGATAGATAGATAGATAGATAGATAGATAGACAGACAGACATACACAGAGGCAAAAACACAGGTGCTGTAATCAATTTAGCCTTTATTGTTTTCATCTCTAAGGTCTAAGGTACTGCAATTATACCTTGGAGTTAGAAGCCATCAACCCCTCTGGTTTCTCCTAATGAGAAAATAGCAAAGGTGATGTGACACCCCTTTGGTGTTTGTCCACATGGCAAGAAAGAGTTTGTCTACTAAAATTACTGTTTACATTATGAGTAACTTTGTTCACTGTTGTGTAAGTATGGACAGATGCTGTGGGTTTGTGTGTACATGTTTGGTTAGAATATTTTTATTTTTTCCTTTGCATGTGCTTGAAACCCTCTGAGGTTTACAGATCTATCTTTGACATGTTAAGAAAAACATCATCACATTTTAGGGCAAATAATGATAAAACATTCATCCTGTGCAGCCCATTACATTTGATTAGCAAATTGAATTGCAAATTAAACAACTAAAAACATTTACATTCGGTCACAGATACTTTGCAAATCAGAAAAGTGTCCAGACTGGATATCTGCATGTATTTTTTTTTGCCTACTATATTTATAGAATAATATATAACACACATTAAGCAACATGTGTCTGTATAACACAATCACATGGCTCTCCACATGCCACAAACAACCCATAGCACACATTCATTATTCTATTCCATGTGGCAAAATTATAATGTTTCCGCTCTTAATGTTTTTATTTAACAAATTTCGCATTACGATATAGGTGCGAATCACACTCTTAATACTGTTGCCCCAGAAGGGGGGCATGGAAATGATAACTAATAATCCTCCAAGAAAAATTTCTGAGCATGGATATTTATGACAGATATTTGCATACTGCCTTTAAGCTCAAATCTGATTGGATAGGTCACGTGTGAAAGCCTGGGCTTAATAAAGCAGATTAAATACCTTTTATTTATTCATATGCAGATTCCAGGAGCTCGTCAACAATTTTCTGGTATTACTTATCTGCCAGTGCCCTTTATGTCCCAAAACTATTTATTCAAAAACTTCACCTACAGTTTTAACACAAACAAGCCACGATTTTGCTTTTCATTTTGTGACTGAAGTTTGTGCCGGTCAATATTCTTAAATGGAATATTGAGGGGAGTTAAATTAAGAAATGCAATCAAGCTCACTCTCATCACCCAGAACTGACCCTCTTTTCATTATTTTCAGCCAAAGCACATTCTGGATGAATGATTTTGCCTCAGTTAATGAATTTTGGCTGAAACACTGTACATGTTGAAGAATGTATGGGTCAACTGAGGCTTCATTCCAACTGACGTATGACTGTGATCCGAGAACCTCACATTTAGTTCGAGAGCAGAAAAGAACAATCACACATTTGAACTGTCTATCATTCATCATCAAATAACACGATGAGAACATATAGTAAATATCAGATAACATATGGCAATTGCAGTGTTAATAAACTGCAGCACAGATGAAGAGCTTTGAAATAATGAGATGAGACATAGACAACAGTATAGCAACAACTCACATAATAAACCACCATTAACGGCTCTAGATCCTTTATATGTTTGAAAATATCCCACTTACGATAGTTCGGGAAGCAGGATCATCATGGCTGTCAAAAAATCTCTGAAAAGCACTTATGTATATTTCAGTTCTGAATTAAAAGCATGAAAGATCTTATCAGCTTTAAAAGACAAATTAACACCTCTGACATTTAACAAAAATAAAACCGCTAGTTATATCACTATACTCTTATGCAGAAAGCGACAAAAACACTATTTTCTGTTCTCTCTTTGTTCTTAAATTTTCAAATGGGATCCAGAAAACATGTAGAAGAGCCATACGCTGCCACAATGGGCTCATAATGGCTGCCATTGTACCGTGACATATTCGGCTTTCTATGAAGGATAGAAAAATAAAAAGGATAGAAGAAAGGGGCTCTCAGTTTTACGATGCATCCCTGATACATCAAGAAGCCAATTGAGATGCACATAGCAAATGAACAGCACAAAAAACAAACAAAAAAAACATCTCCACATGTGAGATAGGATGACAAGTTCGAGAAAACTGCATTGTAACGCATGAAACTGACACATGCACAGTTAGAACAGTTTCACAACACTTTCTCCGTTAATAATTTACAGTATTTTGGCAGTAGAATTCAAAATGGCGGCTGGGCAGAGAGAGATAGAGAGAACGCGAGAACATGCCGAGGCCGTGCACATCTGCAGTTCCTCACATGCTCGTCTTTTCATGTTTGTCTTATTTTTACAAGTGACTGTCCAGACGGGTCCACAAGCTTCTGCTTTCCTTCATCAGTCCAGAACAAACAGATGGTGTCTGTGAGAAACTTTGGGGTCCTCGTGTTTCTCGAGAAGCTCCTTGGCTTCCAGTTCTCATGTTTGTGCCAAATAATGACATGTCGAGAAAAAGCAACAGAGACTTTCCCTCACTTTACTCTGTCCTTCACCCATTAGAATGGAGTGGCTCGGCTCCCCCTGTTGGTGTTGGAGGGGTTACAGTGCTCAGCAGGCAATCTCCTCCAGCGTGCCCAGAGTGGTCTGGAGGGGAACGCTGACCGTGTGGCTAATCGATTCCGAATGGTTTACCACCGGATCACAGGTACTCTGAGAAAAAAACACAGATGTTTTCGTTCTTAAAACTTCATGCCCGAGGCATAACACAGTCATTCCTCACACTGAGTTTGTGATATCTAAATAAATGATTTGAAGCTTAGCAGGCAGTTATTTTTTACCACGTCCTCTCCATGACTCTCTTCCTCCTCCTCTCGGTTCAGCAGGTCCAGCAGTCTCTCCTTCACCACCTGCCAGCACACATCACAAACCACCATCTCATTCACTGCCAAATCAGGTCTCAAACTGCTGGCCTCAGAACAGCTTTGTAACTCTGCCAGCGCTGCGTTAATCAAATCAGCGACATGGGTTGCAGGCCAGGACACTGACCACCGAGGGATCACGGGATCAGAATTCACATAGGAATTGAAAATTATGATTTGGATTTGGAAAATAATGCAATTTGGTCTTTCAGTTCAAAAATGGCTCTGCAGATCCCCATGTTGGCAATGAACAAATGATCTCAACTTCACCCGCCTCAAATGCCATTTTGGACTTTTCTTTTTTTTTTTTTTGCTGGGGCTAATAAAATAGTCTGAGAATTTTCATTAATCAAAACAAGCTGAACTTCTTGATGGTGATGTCAACATAGCTGCTAACTTAGTGACTTAGTTGATAGATTTTTTTAGCGACAAATTTAGCGACTTCTTGGACAAAGTTGTCTGTACTGCCATGCATGGTCTTCTCTCTGCATCTGCTCTGTTCAGTGAGAGGCTGAGAGGAGCAACACATTCAATTAAAATATTGTAGATATGCTGTTGCTTCTATGTGATGAGTTTTTGGCTCAAGGTCTGCATGTAAAGTCACACCAGAGGTGTTCAGCTGGGATCAGGACTTGTCTTTCTGCAGACCAGTCAAGTTCTTCCACACTGACTGAATCATCATTTCTCTTTGGTTCTTGTCTTATACACAGAGACACTGTCATGTTAGAATAGAAAAGTCCAAACTCTTGCTATAAAATTAGAAGCACACATTTCCCTAGAATATCATTATATGCTTCAATATTAAGATTTGTTCTCATGGAAATTACTGAAGTAGTCAAACCTGTTAATTAAAAGGGGGTGACCCAATACTTTTGGCAATATAATGTATTTCCATTGAAAGTTGTTGTCAATAGTGGATGTCAAAGCCTGCTTAAGAGTAGTAAGAAGTGATTTAGATATTTTCTTGACTGTTTATGTGGTTTTTGCAGTAATTTGTTATGCTCTTAAAATCTATTTATAATCACAACACCACAAAAGGTTATTTGGGGAACCAAAAACATGGATTAATGACATTGCTGTGAAAACCACCTTTTATCACTTTAATTTTTAAGAGTGTAGCAGATTTAGATGCAATCTCAAATTTGATTCATGTTCATACTTACAGGGACAGACTAGTTCAGAAATTATAGAATTTATTTTATTGTATTTGTGTGTGTGTGTGTGTGTGTGTGTGTGTGTGTGTGTGTGTGTGTGTGTGTGTGTGTGTGTGTGTGTGTGTGAACTATCACAAACGTCCATTCAACTCACTATCACTTCTGTGAGTAGTTTGTTTATCATTGTTGAGTCTTCTGTGCTGTTTTTGGTATAATTTTGGTCATGTGAAAAATTAATGAATATTACTTAGGTCACATTATTGGGTTGCACTAGTAGTTTACCAAGAAATGTAAGGCTGACCTAATCAATATGCATGAGCTCTAGTATGATTCATAATATCACACACTTGGGAGAGGTGCCTTTGCCCTGGACCAGAGGAGGCTTAACATGCTCTGTGGACATTATTGAGTCTAGGGAATAAAAAAATGAATACATAAAATAGCTGGCTAATAGGTCAGTTCTTAAGATGACCATATTTTTAAAGCTAAAATCTCATTGGGCGTGTATAGTTCTCATGCATTTCCAATGAAGCTAAATGCTAGTGTTTCTTTTACATTACGTTTACATTTATGCATTTAGCAGACGCTTTTATCCAAAGCGACTTACCGTGCATTCAGGCTATACCGTGCATTCGTGCATTCAGGCCCACAACCTTTTGCACTGCTAACGCAATGCTCTACCACTGACCACAGGAACACTGCTTCTTTTATTTTGATGTGCTTTGTTAACAGCTGCCAAAATGCTTAAAATCCAGAGAGGCTTAAGCTTCATAAAACTTTTTTAAAGATTAAATCTGTCCATTTAAAGCAATCTTGCATCAAATATCCATTAAAACAGGATAGAATGTAAAATGTGTGTGTGCCCCCGAGGGTATGAGTGGTGTAAGGGCTTATGCTGGCTGCTGTCCATAGAGCAAAGAGACCAGCAGCAATGCAGAATTAATGAAGACTCATTATGATGAAACTCTCCATCAGAGTGTCATTCATTCAACACCAGAGACAGACTGAAGTTTTCAACAGCCATTGTGGTGGCTGGGGGACATTGTGTGTGTGTGTGTTACTCTGAATACATTTGCATTGATCAAGTCTGAGTGTTTATTACAGTGTGTATAGTGTCTCCAGTGCCTCTAAGTCTGGACACTGAACAGCATGTTTGTGTGTCAGAGAGGGTCCAGAATTAACACCCAACAAATGCCAAATGGATGTAAAAATTTGCTTCAGTGAGTAAATATATATGTTTCTTGCCAGTGGCTAGTAACTATTAAGAATGATAATCACATATGCAGAATGTGTCTTGCAATTGTAAATAGGATCACAAAGAGCACATTTTGTACATCACAAATAAAATGTTTGGGGTTGCTAAGATTTTTTTATATTTTTGAAAGACGTCTCACCATGACTTTTGCTCAGCAACTGCTTTATATTTAAATATATTTTAAAATGTAATGTATTATTGTGATAGCAAAGTAAATTTACTCGTCTTCAGTCACATGTTTTTTTCAGAAATCATGCTAATATGCTTATTTGCTGCTCAGTAAATATGTTTTATTATTATCACTCTTGAAAACAATTGTGCTAATTTTGTGTAACATTATAAATGCCTTTACTTTAATTTAATTTAATAAAAGTATAAATAAAACCAAAATCTTACTGAACCCAAACGTTTGAATGGTAGATGCTGCAATTTTGAGACTACAGGAAAAAAAACAGGCAAAAGGATGACAACGACAAATTATTAAATAAATATTTATAAACAAATAATTATAAATATTTTAAATATGATAAAAAAATACATTATTTGATAATGTAAAAGAGAATGAAACATAACTGAAAATAACTAGTTTTATGTATATTTTCTCAGTTTACTTCGTAGTTCATTTTGAATCTTTTGTTTAGATGTTGAAATACCTCATATGCATAATCAAATAGCTCCAGTATGGTCAGGATACTTGCACCGATAAACAAGCCCATCTGACCACCAATATCACCTGCAACATAAATATATTTATGATTTAGAGGAAGAGAGAGAGACAGAAAGATGAAAGACAGTATTCATGCTGCAGTGTGCTGTGTTACCTAGTAGACCCGCCACCTCGTATGCTTTCTTCTGCTCTATGGTCTCATAATTCAGAGCCTCAAAGAACACATCCAGAACAAGGATATTGTCCCTGCATCAACAGAACACAACAGATGCTTTAAAGTTATATTCTAATTCATAACCAGAAAACAAGCTTCGAAAAAAAGTGATTCCTTTTATCACACCAGAAGTAAATAAGTTGTACAACATTACACAAGCAACGCCAAGCACAATATTGTTTATGTTTAATATTAAGCTAAGTGGAGCAGGATTTTAAACCAATGAGATTTCACTGAAGGTGGAGCCAGCGTGATGCAACAGAAATTAAACCAAATTACCAATATAATTTTGTGACGGCTTAGGACATAAGTGCAGTCAATAAAAATGGTTACCAACAATATATATGTTAGCTCTAGTTATTCTAGTGATCACATCTGCACTCGTGGACATCTACCCTAACATTTAATCCTGTGTGTCACCTGATTAGGATACAGTTTTTGATTTGTTTTACACAAACGCTCATGCACACACATCTTTCTCACAGCAATCTCAAGAACAGGCCAAAGGAAATTTGGCAGTTATTGGATGTTAGTTGATAAACTGCAAGAGGGCTAACCTCCAAACCCTGACAACAATTAAACTAGCATTATCTCAACCATTCATTACGCCTCTATTATGCTGCAGAGATGAATGGTCCTTGGCATGACCGATAATTTGCGTGCATGTGGAGTTAAAGTAAACATGTTTTTTTTTCTAACATCATAAAACGAAGCAGTCTAGAAGAGCTTATCTCTCTAGTGGGACACCAGAGTGATGATATGCTGTCTGCTTTATGCTGATTTAATTGACTTGTGCTTGAATAACATATCTCTGTGTGTGTGTGTGTGTGTGTGTGTGTGTGTGTGTGTGTGTGTGTGTGTGTGAGAGAGAGAGAGAGAGAGAGAGAGAGAGAGAGAGAGAGAGAAAGAGAGAGTCAGTATTCCCAGTAGCTCCACGTCTCAGAGACATCAATCACAAGCGTATTGTTATGATGATGAACTAATGAACTAATGAACTGATGAAGGGATGTGATATCTGTCACTATATTGAAGAACAACTCCCTGAATCTTCCTGACACAAAGCAAAAGTGTTCCCAACCTGTCAGCTAAATGTCTAGAGGAGAAATAAATATGTCTGAGAGCCACATCAAATGTCCTGGCCTCCTAATGTTGCTTTTATTGTAGATAAGCACATCTATAAACTGAGCTAACATTTCAAACATGTATTAAGCATTACAACAACACACAGGGGGGGTTGGGGGTTCTTTGACAAAAGTCAAGCTTTCTCTCAAAATGCAGCATCCATTTCCGTTTACAGAGTCACAGCCAGGGTTGTGTGTCATTTGTAGTGGAACAGCAATCTCAATACAATTATAATGAATTTCCTCAATTTGTACTTTAAAAATTATACTATTTTTTATGTGAATTTAGTATGTAAATTAAAATAGAATACAACTATTTAGGTGTAGTTTATAATTTTAAATTTACCTTTCATTATAAATTATCAAGAAACATGATACCAAACAAAGTCATATTGCGTTTTCCAGAAGCATTCCTTTTTTTTTTTTATTACACACACACACACACACACACACACACACACACACACACACACACACACACACACACACACACACACACACACACACACACACACACACACACACACACACACACACACACACACACACACACACACAGTTTCTGCAACAATTATGTGACACTGAAGACTGGAAAAATTCAGCTTTGACATTACAGGAATAAATTACATTATAAAATATATTAAAACAGAAAATGTTTCTTTTAAATTGTAAAAACATCGCTGATTGCATTTAGAGACTATTCAAAAGACTTCTCAAAAAATCCTCTTCTTGTCATTTCACTTAAACATCCTGTGATTCATGTCCAGTTTAATACAAGCTTGTGAATAAATTGAAGTAAATTCTTAATTTCAGAATTTTTCTCAAGCTTAATAAAAGCACAGCTCATCCCTGCTAGAAAAATGCAAGCTTGTGATCATTAACAAGCTCCATGTCTCTGTGATCTTGATATGAGGTTGGAACATTAACTGGTCATTGTGCAAATTTTTGGCAGTAATGAGGTAAAAGTTAAAACTTTTAAAAGGTATTACAAGGACAACAATTAAAAAGTTTGGAAAGTGGTGAAAAAGCTGCAACATACATTAAAAATATACTTCAGAGACCTTTATTAAAGGTGAATTCAAAGCCATTTTGATGTATTTGAGGGGAAAGTGACTTTTAACACAGATGTGAGGCATGTACTCACGTGATGTACTTCTCCGACCGGTTGAACTTCTTCTCCAGGTAGCGTGCAGAGGTTTTACTGGGGATCTTGACCATAGATAGCTCTTTGTTGTATCGAGTCATGTTACAGGGGCTCCTGCAGATGCAGTTTGTGCCTTCAACAGCTGACAGAGCAGCTATGGAAAGCATGAAAGGGGATAGAGGAGAGGAAAAAGAAAAGAGAATAAGAAAATGAGGAGAGACAGGAAAGGGTACAGGGAATAAAGGGAGAATATATGTCAGTTCTTTGTGCAGGCAGCATTCTTGGGCTCTTTTTATGACATTCCGTAACTGACAATGTAAAGAACATGAGGTCGTCTCATCCTTCTCTGCAAATAGAGGGTCTTTACTAGTGGTGGGCCGTTATCGGCGTTAACGTGCAGCGTTAACGTGAGACTCTTATCGGCGATAAAAAAAATATCGCCGTTAATCTATTCTCAAAGTTGGGTTGGGAGCTGGGTCTATACTACGCAAGCTATGATGACTTTCACCCTGATATTTTAGCGGCGGATGTATACCTAGCCGAATTGCACTGTAGGGGCGCGAGAACGAGTCTTGAACTAGAGGCTCGCAGTCCGTGATGGACAGATTGTTAACGGCTGGTCTGTGTGGTAATACAATCGGGCAGGACATCCAAACACTCACCTATCATTCATCAACCTCAAATATGGCTTTTCATCTGAAAGATGTATGTAGTAGCAACTTTACATGGCCGCTCAATATGATGTTAACCTAGAGAAATGTGCGCTATTGAAGTGTTTGTGTGGAAGCGCGTTTGCTGCAGGACAGGCTCCGGTGCGCTCACTTGCTCCTAAAATCTCCGTCATTTTTGGTCATACAGATAAAAGTAGCCTAATACATCTTTCGAATCTGTAAAGACTCTACGTTTATTTGTGTGCACTCAGAATAACAACGAAACGTTGCGCTTTTAAGCAAACAGGATGCGCTTTAGGTCTCATGTGAACTTGAGAATTCACTCCCGTGTCACCCTCTGCTTCGAACCTGTGTGTATGCCTAACGTTACTGTGAAATTACCACATCAAACGTGACGCGCTAACATGGATGCAGCTATGAAGCCGCCGGGTTTGCTTCAGGGAAAATTTATTTTTAAGAAGCTTCCCAATGGAAACTGTAAACAGTTCATCACGACCTCTTATGTAGGCCTACAGTTCAAAATTCATGTTTAACTGAATAAACAGTTAGTAAACACAAGTACATCTTATTGAACATAGTTTATTTTCATCACCAATTATCATAGTAGAACAGCTTTCTCAAGCAGTTTGTGATGCATTTTGGAAACAGGAGATGAGCCCCTGGTCTAATGCGCGCCACCTGGCTTGAGAAACCCGTTCTCAAAGACTTACTTTTAGTCATTATTTGGGTAGCACACATATTCTGAATGCCTTCGGCAGAATTCAAATGAGCCATTTTAATCTAGATTAATTCCAAGATTAATCTAGATTAAAAAAATTAATCTATGCCCACCCCTAGACTTTACACAGTGTCCACGCACGCACGCACGCACGCACGCACGCACACACACACACACACACACACACACACATGCGTGCGCGCACAAAAACACACACACACACACACACACACACACACACACACGCTGATTGGAGTATAATTCAACTTTTGACAGCTTGGAAAAATATTACGTGTTGCACTTTTTATTACCTTTAGAGAGATACTGCAAGCATGATAAAACCACCACTTTGAATCTGATAAACCACAAGGATCACATTGTCAAAGTGTTTGTACATTGTGCCCATGCCAAAAAAAAAAAACGAAAATAACAACATTTTGCCCAAACCAAAGAAAAATTTAATCACATGCTTGAATGACTGGAGGCCCGTTGCTCTGACCCCCATCTTCAGACTACATCTGCTCTGTGCTGCCTGCCTCACTGGATCCACTACAATTTGTATATCCCAGCAACCGTTCCGCAGACGATGCTATTGCCTTCACCCTGCACACTGCTCTCTCCCATCTGGAAAATAAGAACACCTATGTGAGAATGCTGTTCGTGGACTATAGTTCAGCATTTAACACCACACTGGTTGCGAAGCTCCAGACTCTGGGACTGAACAGATCTCTGTGCAGCTGGATCCTGGACTTCCTGACAGGCAGAAGTCAGGTGGTCAGAATGGGCAACAACACCTCATCTCCCCTGATCCTACTCCCTGTACACACATGACTGTACAGCCACACACAGCTCCAACGTCATCGCCAAATTTGCTGATTACACAACGGTGATAGGCCTGATCACAGACATCGATGAGACGGCCTACAGAGAGGAGGTGAGTACCTTGACTAAATGGTGTCAGGAGAACCACCTCTCACTCAACATCGACAAGACCAAGGAGCTGGTTTTGGATTTCAGGACACAGCAGAGAACACACACCCATCACCATCGACAAGACACCTGTGGAGCGGGTGAGCAGCTTTAAGTTCCTCTGCGTTCACATCACAGAGGATCTCACATGGTCCGCTCACACAGATGCAGTGCTGAAGAAGGCACATCAGCGTCTCTTCTTCCTGAGAAGGCTGAGGTAGTTTGGAACGAGCCCCAGCATCCTCAGATCCTTCTACACCTGCACTGTGGAGAGCATCCTGACCGGCTGTATCACTGCCTGGTTTGGAAAAAGCACCGCTGGCAACTGAAAGCTCTGCAAAGGGTCGTGCGAACTGCCCGCCACATTGTTGGAGGTGAGCTTTCCTCCCTCCAGGACATCTACACCAGGCGGTGTGTAAGGAAAGCCAGGAGGATTATCAAAGACTCCAGCCACCCGTCCCACAGACTGCTCTCTCTGCTGCCCTCAGGAAGACGTCCCCGCAGCATCCGATCACGCACTAGACTGAGGGATAGCTTTTTCCCTCAGGCTATCAGGCTAATGAACAATCAGAAACAATACACCCTACAGCACAGTTCAACTGGACTACACGCACACACTGCACAAATACAAAAATCTGGTGGTTCTAATGCACATTCATGACATTGCATAGCTTATGTATAATCTGTTGCACCTTCGCATATTACTGTGTGTATATATGTGTACATAATGTAGAATGTGTACATAGGGTGTATAATGTGTATTGATAACTGTAAGTATGTCTAATAGTACACTGTGTGTACTGAGTATATGTTTGTGTATTTAGCACATTGTCATCTGCATAAGTCTGTAAGTATGTACTGTCAAGAATTTCACTCACCAAGGCACACGTGCTGTGGTGATGTGACAATAAAAGTGATTTGATTTGATTTGATTTGTTTTCTTACATTCTAGAGAAAAACAAAAGACTGATTGATTGACAGGTGAAACATTTTTACTGTAAAAGTGTTTATCTTGAATAAACTTGCTGACATTTAGCTTTCAGTGAATGATAAAGAGACTCAGTGCTTAAATGAAGGCCTGTGCCCTGCTAGTCAAAGCATAAGCAATGTGTAAAAGATTGCAATTAGAATGTCAATCATAGTTTGGAACCAAACCTAAAACATCCTAATGGGATCAAATAAGAATTCTTGAAGCCCCTAACGGATATAAAGAAATTGCTACATGACTTTTTGATTTGTATCTGATTCCTAGAGTCCAACTGGATCTTTATCACACTCCCACTTATTGCATTGGAACTGTGATTTCCATCAAGTGTCTTGCAGCTGGACAGTTCAAGAAAATCACAGGGGAGCTAAAGGAGATTAAAACAATTCATTTTAGATTCCATTTGACGTCTTACAGGGGCATTTGTATGCGATTGTTAATCATAATAGCCTTATAAAAAAAAAAAAAAAAAGATTGACTAATTTCAATGGCAGTCTGTTTTTTTTTTTTTTTTTTTAGAATAAAATGTGTTTTTATAAACGACTCCTTGCTGTTTCTTATTTCTCTTTTTTGTACATGTAAAATAACAAAAGATAATTATTTGCTATTCTCTTGACTGTTGCCAAGGGCTGGAATGTTTTGCTCTTGGCTGTGCCTTCCTCGGATTTCTAATCAGCTCATACCTTGCATGACCTGGAGATAGAATCTGACCTTTCACAGAAACATTTTTAAATTCCTCCTTCCCTGACCTTTTCTATCCCCACCTCTGTTTCTTCTCCTCACTTCCATCCCCTCTCTCATCCCTGCTGTTGGAGATGATGCTAAATTCACATCATTTAATTGGAGAATTAAGTCAGATTTAACCTCCTCTACACACACACACACACACACACACACACACACACACACACACACACACACACACACACACACAGACAAATGAAGAGAACACACACTCAAACACAAGGCTATTAAATCTGCTATAATCTTGTGCTAAATCCATTGTTCTGTATAAACTACACAGCACCGTTCATATCCCATAACTTTCACATTGTTTTCTCCAAGCATTGCCAATGGCAGATTCTGTGCTCCAAACCACAAGGGTTGTGTTATAGAAAACAGTTGGGAGTTTCATACTACCACGATACTTGTACTACTTTAATATATATTTTCTGCATGCATGGAAAAGTCAATTGACCAGTCAAAATGTACAGCATACAACCAAATCATTCTGCATCAAAGATATCCCACACATTGCATTCGACTTCAATTTCCAATGTGACTAGCAATTTCAACCACAAATCTGATCATATTTGGCCTTTTTATTTATAGCATATAAAGGCAAGACAGGGTAAGGTGCACCTAGGAGCAATTTGATATTTTCTATGTTATTTTGAATGGCTATGCTATTATTCATTTTGTCATTTCATCTGGACATCAACATTTGTGAGATATAGTTAGTCGAAACAATTTTGAGGTTAACTGGTTCAATTGTTTGTCTTTGGAAAATAGTGATCTATGACATTGCATTATGTTCAATTTTAAAAGATTTTTGTGTCAATCTGTTAGTGAGGGATTTGTGGGCACAAATTATTATAGATTTGTGGAGTAAAATTATAGTTCTAGTTTGTTATATTCATGGGTGCTTTATGACTTTATTATTAGAAACAAGACAGTGGAGATTAGACAGGAAAGCGGGATCGGCATAGAACCTCGAGACAGGAATCAAACTCGGGTCGCCGTGAGGGCAGTTGCGCTGTTTGACAGAACACTACCCATGAGGCTATCTGTGCTGACATAGTTTCCATTATTAAGTGAAAAGATAAAATTAGACCCCGATCAGAGCCGATCCTCGCTGCGTAGGGCCCCTGAAACACCAGGGGGCCCCCTTGCTCTCAAAGATGATTTCAATTTAGTTTTGTTTCTTAATTTGGCCAGCGGCTATGAAAACATGAATGATAATTTATTATAATGCGGTGCTGTCGCCATTTCTACGTAAAAATATGTAAAATAGTGTAACGTGAATGTCGTACAGTCTCTTGCTCGAGACAAAAAAAAACGAGTTGAAAGCATAGCGAGCCACGTAAGAGACATTGTTTTTCAAGCGCCTTCCGAGAGCGCAATTCGAGACGGACGAATGCGTTTCATTTATGCGTTCATAACACTGCATACTATTTACTCAATGACTACTGTTTTTAGTAGGCAGTACACAGAATATACTGTAGAGCACAGTGTGCTGTACGCAGTACATTATTATTCCATTCTGAACATCTATTGATTAACATCCTGCTTGTAATAGTCCTTGTTCTGTCTCTGAGTGTTTTCTATCATTGACAATCTCACTCATTCTATTTATATATTTTACTCCAGCAATTTTCCTTTCATACCTCTAATAGCTTCCCATTAATTTTAAAATGTGCTCAGCTACATATTGTTCTGGTGAAACCAAAAATACACATTCCTTCTCTCCTCAGGGCGCTGTGAACAGAAAGTTGGATGCTCTAATTTGAATATCCTCATTAGTGGAAGATAATTAGTGAACATGGAGCCAACTTGGTTATTGTGTGTGGGATAGACCGCTGGTTTATACTGTCAGATGGTACGTAGAGAGGGAGTTAATGAGGGCCAGACTGCATTCTGCTGGTAGGGATGGCAGTTCAAGTCTTTGTTTTCCCTGAATACATTTCCAAAATAACGACTTAATTTGTGCGAGTTCACGAGGGGATTTGAAGTTCAATAAAGGAGTCTCAGTGTCAAGAGGAATTAAGATCTGCAAAGAAAAATGCAATTAAGAGAACCGAAGCATACTTTCAAAGTTTCTCCATGCAGAGTTAATATAGTCTAATTTGGTGAAGTTTGTGAAGATTACATATAATACGTTCTGATGTCTAATGCCTAGTGCTTCCAACTGCTGTACAAGAAAGACACAAGCACACATGCAAACAAACTGATTTGTTCTATTACATTTATTTTACTTTTTGTTCTCCATCTGTCCTTTTACCCTCTTCAAGGATGTGACTTAAACAACAAAACATAAGTACAGAGGAGGAAGATGTAGAGCAGAGAATGAAAGAGGGGCGGTGGCTGCTGTTTTCATGGGTTTTGCCCATGTAATTGGATTTGTGGAGGGTCAGGGCAGTAATAGTCATGAAGGTCTGCTGAACAGAAACTTGTGCATATGTATTTTGTGCCAAGGGAGATTGTTAGATGCATGAAAATGAGCCCAGTAATACATCAGGATTCAAAACACACTTTATCCATTCACCGAGTCTCACTGATGAGAAAATGTCAAAAACATCCGACTTAAACCGTGAAAGTGAGCAACACAACGAAACCAGCCTGTGAAGACATTTTTGTTGATTATAACAGATTTGTTCTTGTTTTGTTGTGTCGTGCAGGTCAAATATAGGGGTTTACTTGTTCAAAAGTACTTATAAAAAAAATAGACTATGCCGTTTTGGATGCAGTGGTTCTCAATCCTGGCCCTGAAGTACACTAGCATTGCTCATTTTGTATGTCATCACACTATATTTTAAGGTCCAATTCTCGCTATTAACAAACCATTAACTACAACATTTGTCTCAATAAACTCCTAATTTGCTGCTTCTTAATATTTAGTAAGGTGGTTGTTAAGTTTAGGTATTGGGTAGGATTAGGGATGTAGAATACGTTTATGCAGAATATGTACCTTATAAGTAGGCTACTAATGAACATCCTATATGTTTATTAACAGGCATGCTAATAAGCAACTATTTAATAGTGAGAATTGGTCCCTATACTAAAATGTAACCAATACAGATACTGCTAAATCTTCACAGTAATAAACTAGAAAATAACAGTGTTAATGTTGCAAAAGTTGTGAAATAAATCTGATTCAGCTAAAAAGCAGCTCTACAAAAGCCAACAGTGTCATAATCCAGCTCAATGGAGTTTAAGTTTTTCTCTCATCTGATTTTTTAAATAGTATATTAGTCAAATTTTAGAATATTACTAAATATGAACTGTCTTTTAAATCCACAGGGCGACATACAATATGTGCAGTGCTGGAGTTCTCCAGAAGGTAAAAAAGATAAAAATGTGTGAAATTAGCCATATTAATAACCCGAGGATGTCCTTGGAAATGGCCCGTCTGCTGAATACCTGAGCCGTTTGAAAATATACAGTCCTAGCTGTGCTGTAATTTGAATTTCCTCATTAGTGGAAGATAATTAGTGAACATGGAGCCAACTTGGTTATTGTGAGTTGTCTTTTAAATCCACAGGGAGACATATAATATGTACAGTGCTGGAGTTCTCCAGGACTGAGATCCGCTGGACTATAGAGATAGATCATATTGAACTTTACATCATTTTTGAGAAAGTTTGCTAAATGGAGCCGGAATGTGTACTGTATGCTGTTACAAACAAAACCTTGACTGGAGCATTTACAAACAAAATGGAAACTCTAAATTTACAAACTCTAAATGTGTCTTGAATTAAATGTGGTGAAATGCTATTCTGAATTGTTCTGACCAAATTTAACATGTGTATAGGCCTACTATATGTATTAATTATAAATGTGTGTAGAGACTAGTGTGTGTACCTAGTATTCCCTACATTATAGGGACCAAATGTACCCAACAAGCATAGTAATAGCAGTCATTTTTGACCTTGTGGGAAAATGGGTATTGCAGTCCAAATTAAAAATATTGAAGAGAGCCGTTTCTCCCGCTTCCTCCTACTCAGACTCGACGCTTACACAGGTTTGCCAGATTGAGGACATGTGATGAGCCTTGCATTGTAATTTGATTAGTTGATTTACTGTTTTAATGTTCCTCAGCTCATAGAGCATTGAGCAGTATGTAATATTGCCTGCTAGAGGTTGAAACGCACATTTCAGAGTAGAACTACTCGCAATAGCATAATTTTTTTCAGAGGAGCTCCTAGGTAAACGTCTAAAATATCATGTTTCCAAAATATCTACAAACATATGTTATTTTTTGGCTTAAAAATAGTCAAATACTTACATAGAGCACCATTAATGATATAATTTGATAAATTATATTTTTCTGTGAGGTTTACAGGTGGGGTAGGGTAAGGGGATAAAAATACAATATGTACACTATAAAAACCATTACGTCTGAAATGTTCCCATAAAACATGGAAACCAGTGTGAGTGTGTACGTGTGCATGAAGAGCACACTCACCCAGAGCAGGTTCAGCACAGTCCTTATACTGTTCAGGAGTGCAGTACGGAGAATCACCTAGAAATGAGAGAAAAACAAAGAAACAGAGAAAAACGTAAGTGCCAAAGAAAAGTTCTTCTTTATTCAGCCTTCTTAAATTAATAATGAAACACTGAAAACGTGTTCTGAGTAGGAGAAAAACAGACCCAACCTTCACCCAGCCAAACTCAGCAGCACAACAAGGAAATAAACAACTGGGAATGTGTGTGTGTGCATATGGAAGAGAGTTTTGTGCATGTCTGCACTTGCTCTTGGCCAAAATGTATCAGACGTATCCTGAATGCACATCACAGGGCAGTCACAATCAGTTAATGAATCTATAATTACAGTATTAGAGCAGGGCGCCTGTCTGAATGAAGGACTAATCATCTATGAGATAATTGTCCTGTCTTGAGCATCGATTGAAGTAGCGAAAGGTTGAGGTTGGCACCTATGGGTTAGAATTAATAGGGACCTTTGTGAAAAAGTGCAGTTTGATCAGATAGGTGAAAATGGAGACCATATAGTGTCATTAAAAGAGACCGGTTGAAATGAAAATGACTGCAGCACTAACTTTAAAGATCAGCAATTATGGGAGAGCATAAATTGGCATTAACAATGGGGCATAAAGGGCACTAAGTCACAATGAAAAGTTCATGAAATCATATCATGAAATCATGGAAATATACTGCGTCTTTAAAAAGACCATTTAGCAACAGTTAAAGATGACTATTTATCAATGGGCCAAAATTACTATGTTATCAGTGAAATGAAATTAAAATGCAATGTTTCTGGAGACCATTTTGCGGAGTGATCTTCAACTCTTCTCAAATGATACAATATGTAAAGTTCACTCACGGTCCATGCTTACAAGCCCTTACTGTCAGTTCGTGGGCTTGTTTCGAACCACCTTTGACCCACAGAAAACTGAATTCAGTTTTATATTCTGACCTCATCTAAACAAGTTCAGTCAGGTTTGGCTCGGCTGACAAATGCAAACCACAAATGCCACAAGCCATCAAGTTATCACTACACACAATCTCATGCTGTCTTGCTTTCCCCCAGAATATGAGATGTGACCTCATTGAATGACTGTTCATCAATAATTAAAGACCTTAGATGGTTTTACACAGAGAATATGGGAACATTGGTCCCTGCTGGCTTTGTGATAGACAGTACAAACTCTATTTGTCATAACTATTCAATCTGTTTAGTGACATTATTAGAGATGTTCTCATCATGTCTGTCATCTGAATACATAAATAAAGGGTTGGAAATCTTCAGTTTCTGATTTGTCATAAAAGATGGCACTTATTTCTATCTCATATAGTCACTGCTTTAAAAGTCATATGTTGTGTATGTCTATAGTAGAATATTCCCAATGAAAACATAATTTTATTTAATTTTATATTATTAATTTTATTTAATTTTATAGCATTTTGTTTCAAGAGAGGTTTCTTTTGGACAAAATGTATCATTACAAGACATTTCAGTGCTATCACTTTATGTAGATTGTTATTGTTATTATTATTATTATTGTTGTTGCAGGCACTTTTTTGACACTTTTTAATCGATACTTTGGCAATATTTTGTTTAAAATCACGATCATTTCTGAAACTGAAAACTGATATTGAAATGTAATGCAGAAGTACGAGAGGATGAGTATGAAGTAAAAGGAAAGTTTCAAGCACTGTTATGTTGGGACGTACCAGGCATGTAGACCATCCTGCAGTTGCAGTTTTCTACGATGTAGCGCGTCTCACACTCGATACGGCAGGCAGACACACTGTACACCTGAAAGAGGCCTGAATCCAGGGCTCTGGACACACACTCACCCCACGGATGAGGAAGGTATGTCAACTGAAGAAGAAGAAAATATTATAATGCATTAGACAGACTGATTAGCATGTGATTGACATTCTCATGCGGCAACATTGGCAATAGAGTATTTTGTACAAACTTTTTTATTTCATTTGTTTTTGGGGGTTAATGGGAAGTATACTGCTTTTGACAACACCAGTGGCCAATGCAAATCTCTTTTATTTTATCTCAATAACCAGCAATTAGTTTCATACTCTGACAGCATGCCCATAGAGTATTCACAGTACATTTCCTAACCCTCTAATGTCATATTGCACATAAAAAACTGCCCTGGAAGATAATGGTACTGGGCTGATACAATAAATGTTTTTGAGCCAGAACTAATTTGTTATTACAGTTACTATTGTTTTGAATTAATTGGATTGGCATTCGTTTTGTTTGAGTGAATAAACAGATAGATATTCACAAGTCTAACTGCATTTTCCTATTATTGCTATTTTGACCTTTTCTGCTTTCTGTACAACCGCTCACAGAAATTGCTACATAATTACATTTCATGTATTTGCCCTATTATGGCACAACACTGCAAGCAAAAACAAAATAAATTGTCTAATAATTTGTTACATTTATTTTGCGCTTTTCTAGACACTCAAAGCGCTTTACATAGTGAGGGGGGAATATCCTCAACCATCACCAGTGTGCAGCATCTACCTGGATGATGCGACGGCAGCCATATTGTGCCAGAACCCCCATCAAACACCAGCTTACCAGTGGAGAGGAGACAGAGTGATGAAGCCCATCAGTGTGTGGGGATGATTAGGAGGCCATGATGGTCAATGGGGAAATTTGGCAAGGATGCCGGGGTTACACCCCTACTCTTTTTCTAGACTTTGTCTAGACAAAGTTTAACTAAAAACTACAAAAAAGTCGAAAAAAAAACATAGTAACACTTTACAATAAAGTTATATTTGATAACTATAGTCAATTATACTTGTTATCATTAATTGACAAATGAATTGTCATGAATTGACAAATAATTTTTTAAGCATTTCAATTATTTAATTTGATTTCAACATTTACTAATACATGATTAAAATCAAAAGTTGTATCTGTTAATATTAGCTAATGGACCTAAGCTAACATAAACCTACAACGAACAGTTCAATTTTAATTAACATTAACAAAGATTAATAAATAATGTAGCAGATATATAGCTCATTGGTAGTTAAGGCATTGACTAATGTTAACTAATGGGACCATGTTGTACCAGAAAATGTATCATTTAACTTAAAAACTATATAAGTTACAGAGCTAAAAATGAAAGATAGGATGGAAGACTCAGAAATGTAATCTGCGGTCTGCTTTTCATTTGATTTCAAATCGATCAGTCAGTCTCATCCTGTCTGAGTGGGAGGTTCTTAGCGATACCCTATTGGACATGTTTGCTTGCTGAATAAATTAATAATACATATTCTATCCTCTGGATGTTTCTACAATGGCATCTATAACTGAAATTGGTGCAAAACGTAATCCATGCATGTCAGAAAAAATTATAAAACCCCTTCATATCAGTCAGAACATTTAAAAACAATATCTGTGCACACCACACAACAATCATCACAAATAAATAATTATTTTCAATTTGGCACACAAAGTGCACAGAGTCCCTCCCTTCTGGTCTGCACAAGAGTGATAAACAATTGTACAAATTGATCATAAAATGATAATTAAAAGGATGTTTTTTGTTTAAGGACTTTAGAAACAAGAAGTGTATTTTGTCAGATGCAGCAACAGGCATGCTGCTGGCATGTGTCAACTGGCTGGAAGGATTGTTTACTGTGTTACACACAACTTCACGATCACACTCCACAATATTCCATGAGCAAACACCCTGAACTTCTCGTATCAGTGAATCTGGCAGCAGATGGATGGGGAAGGTGGCAGGGTGGGAAGGGCGTGAATGTCAAGGGAGAGAGAAATATGGAGCAGGATTAAGGATTTAAGAAGGAATGACAAAAGAGATGGTAAACAACAAGAGGAAGAGACATGGCACAGGAAATGGCATGTGGAGAGGAGGAGGAGTCCATCTGTCCCAAAACAATAGGTTGCCCACATCCACACTTCTCCGAGCATACATTACCCATGCTTCCATGGAGGTCAGCTTCATTTAGTCTCAACAGGAGACATTATGGGTAATGCGGTCTTAAGACCGAAAGGGCCAAATGTGAATAATGAGCTGACTTGGAGGGGATAAGAAGGGACATAATCTCTTTCCAACTGCGTCTGGAAACCACTGAGCATTAGGCACAGATTGAGGAACCGATTTCACGTGGCTGCTGATGGGGAAAAAAGATATCTGACAGGCAAATTAAATTTGTCAGTGGAGATAAAATCAAAGCTATTTTGGCATGGGAAGACTTAAAAAGGCCTGTCGTCTTACCTCTGCTCTGGGAATCAAAAATAAACCCAGCATCCAGATCTGATGCTGAGTATCAGAGGGGAAATGCTGACAAAAGCCTCGTGCAACAAAAATATCTTTAAAACAAACTCAACGACAGCTTCTTTAGTAAACAGCTATATGAAAAAACAAACAAGTTTTGTTAAGAATGTAAAGGGTATGAAATCATGCTTTATCTGTTTTACTGTGATTGCATCAGTAATTCCAACATCAAAGGATCATTTTTTTGTATAAATAGAAGTATAAAATAATATACAATAAAACCGAAATATGCCGGCCTACTACTTATACTAGAACAAATAGTTATTGAACGGTTTTAAAGATTACCAAAACAGCCAAAAATTATCAAAAGATTACCAAAAATGATTACACATTGTTTTTTACAATCAGTTAATATCAAAAATCAGTACAATGTTGTATGAGCTAAACATTTTAATTAAATCAGTCAAGTAAGTTGTAGAAAATGCTGATGTTCCATTTACGTTAATTATTCATTAATGATCAAGACAGCGAGAGAGTAAATCAGGGTTCTGCCCTTCATACTGACCTTCCCTTTCAGCATTAGTGTGTGTGTGTGTGTGTGTGTGTGTGTGCAGCCCATAATTGCTCAATCTGTGATCATACTCAACTAACTTTGAGGGTAGATGTACCACCTTCTGTTCGCAACTCTAATGAACACACAAGCGTACTGATCACAATGTGTGCCAAATACATTTCTGAAAAAACTTACACATTTCAAAATTTTGGGCCAGTTATTTTTCATAAGAAATTAATACAATTATTCAGCAAGGATACATTTAATTTTTCAAAAGTAAAAGTAAACACGTTTACTTTTCCACTTAAAAAGAGACACATTTTCTAATCCTGAAAAAAGTATCACAGTCTCCACATTCAATATTGGTAATAATAATAAATTTAGAAATGTTTCTTGAGTAGCAAATCAGCATTAGAAGGATTTTTAAAAGACCATGTGACACTGAAGACCCTAGTTTTGACAATTTTAATAATATTTCACAATGTTAATGTTTATACAGTATTTTGATATTACAAAATGTATAGAAATATCACCATCTTCAAACTTTTGATCTAAAACGCACTATTACTGGCAAATAGGGACAGACAGTTCAGTCAAGGTCAAATTTAAACAATCTTATATTAAGCTGTGCAGGCAGTAATATGCTTATTTCTGCTTCATGCATGGTCTCTAAAAGAAGAAAATAAGAAAATAAAATAAATGTATATGTTTTCAAAAGTCAGGCAGTTTCAGCTATAATGTTTTAAGGAGCAGCTAAAGCTTCTACTTACTCTGTTATTAACAAAAAAGGTTATTGATTTGGATAAGATACACGGGTATGCAGGATTGTAATGCAGTTAAATAGTACAGAAACCATTTCACATCAATGATAATACAAATATTTATGATTAAATGATAACTACAAACCATTTCAAAACCAACTGGTTTAAACTCGATTTATACCATATACAAACCGAATTCCGGAAATGTTTGGACGTTTTTCAAATTTGAATAAAATGAAAACTAAAAGACTTTCAAATAACATGAGCCAACATTTTATTCACAATATAACATAGATAACATAAAAAATGTTTAACCTGAGAAATTAAAAAATGTTATGCATAAAATGAGCTCATTTCAAATTTGATGCCTGCTGCATGTCTTAAAATAGTTGGGACGGGAGAATGTTTACCATGGTGTAGCATTCTTTTCAAAACAGTTTTGTGATGGTTTCAGTGATTAACCCATTATTTCTGAGTTGCTGGTGATTGGCTGAAGGGAGTGGTTGCACACCTGAATGTAATCATGACGCTCTATAAAAGACTGGGACAGAGATGGGAGCGTTGGGGGGCTGAGCTTGTGCAGAGACTGGGTTGTTTTCATTTGCGCTGTACTGTACCTTGGGTCCCATGTCAAGAGGCTATCGAAGAACTCATGAGATGTGAGGGATAGGGGAGATCATCGCCACCTTTTGATCCATCTCCTTTGAGAATAGGTTGGATTGTTGTCTTTCGTCAATGCTACACATTTGCACATATTTGCAGACACACTGATGACCACTTATACTGATCTTTAATGTTGTCCTGACTCATACCAATTAATAAATTCACTTATTAATCGGCCGTGGTGTGTGGTGACTCCCTTATTTTGTTGCGATTCAGAAGAGATCGTAACAGTTTGAAGATGTCTGGGCATCGAGGTTATGAGTTTCTGGAGTTTTGGTGTTTTGGAATTTGGTCACATTCTTGCCTGATATAGAGTTCCAGCTGCTGAAGAGTTCGTGGTTGTCCTTGACGTATTTTTTGTTTAATGATGCACCAAATGTTCTCTATAGGTGAACGATCTGGACTGCAGGCAGACCAATTCAGCACCCGGACTCTTCTACTATGAAGCCATGCTGTTGTAATAGCTGCAGTATGTGATTTTGCATTGTCCTGCTTAAATACACGTCGTCTAATCGTCATATGTTGCTCTAAAACCTTTATATACCTTTCAGCATTCATAGTGCCTTTCAAAACATGCAAGCTGTCCATACCATACTTATGCACCCCCATACCATCAGAGATGCTGGCTTTTGAACTGAATGCTGATAACTCGCTGGAAGGTCTCCCTCCTCTTTAGCCTGGAGGACACTGTGTCCGTGATTTCCAACAACAATGTCACATTTTGACTCGTCTGACCATTGAACACTTTTCCACTTTAAACAGTCCATTTTAAATTAGCCTTGGCCCCACAGGACATGACAGCGCTTCTGAACCATGCTCCCATATTGCTTCCTTTTTGCATGATAGAGCTTTAGTTGACATCTGCAGATGGCACGGCAGATTGTGTTTACCGACAGTGGTTTTTGGAAGTATTCCTGGGCCCATTTACTAATTTCAATGACAGAATCATGCCGATGAGTGATGCAGTGTCATCTGAGGGTCCGAAGACCACGGGCATCCAACAAAGGTCTTTGGCCTTGTCCCTTACGCACAGAGATTTCTCCAGTTTCTCTGAATATTTTGATGATGTTATGCACAGTAGATGATGAGATTTGCAAAGCCTTTGCAATCTGACGTTGAGGAACATTGTTTTTAAAGTATTCCACAATCTTTTTATGCACTCTTTCACAGATTGGAGAGTCTCTGCCCATTTTTGATTCTGAGAGACTCTGCCTCTCTAAGACATCCCTTTTATGTTACAGACCTGATGTCAATTAACTAGTTGCTAGATGTTCTCCAAGCTGAATCTTTTCAAAATGTCTTGCTTTTTCAGCCCTTTAGTTCCCCCCGTGCCAACTTTTTGGAGACCTGTAA
The DNA here is from genome assembly GCA_027564155.1 of Gymnocypris eckloni scoliostomus. NCBI lineage: Eukaryota > Metazoa > Chordata > Actinopteri > Cypriniformes > Cyprinidae > Gymnocypris > Gymnocypris eckloni. The sequence continues at coordinate 13,834,580 of CM050415.1, read as the reverse complement.
TAGGCATCAAATTTGAAATGAGTTCATTTAGTGGATACAAGTGTAAAATGTATCAGTTTAAACATCTGTTATGTTCTCTATGTTCTATTGTGAATAAAATATTGGCTCAAGTGATTTGAAAGTATTTAAAAAAAAATGTCTCAACATTTCCGGAATTCGGGTTGTACATTAAACACAGCTTGAACTGATATACCTGAAAACAATGTTAATATTCTACAGTGAATTTATCAAAGTGACTTAGAGCCCATGATATTGGCAAATTATATATGTAATTGAATGCTGGGAATGACAGTTTGTTTCTTCAAAGTCTGAAGACCTAATTTAGCACTGGCAGAGTGTTGGGGGGAGGGGGTTATTCTGCCAGAGGGATCAGAGATGCTCCCAAATGAACGAAGGAGGGATGAGATAGACAGGAGAGAGTGGAAAATATATTCCGCTGCTGAATGTTTTGGGTTTTTAGCGGGTCCTATAAGCCTAAAGTAAAGTTAATTAACCAGTGCTAAATTTACAGAGTTCCCAGCTGAGCCGAAGCATAAGAGACGAATGTAAAGGCATTTCTGAGAGGAAAATGTCATTCAGACTCAATCTGTGAACTCAAGAGAAAAGCCATTGCAGTCCACCCTACTAACAACATTCATTTTGCATGGCATTAGAAATTGGCCACATTCACCTTGTTTGTTCTCTTTCTCCTTCTCTCTGGGTCTTTTGTAATGGGTTTCTTGCAACATTGCACCAGCGAGTCATTACAGCCACTGGCTAGGACATCAGGGTTAATGATAATTAGTTGGAGATACACCCTCCTGGTAAGAGGACATTTAAAAACCAATCAAGAACATTTTCTTGAAATCTAAAGGAATGTTCTGTTCCTGTATTTATTTTGGTTTACATATTAATTCCACCGCTATATTAGTTCTGTTAGTGTACATTTCCAAAATTAAGGGAATAATTAAGTTAAAACGTGGACCAAAAATGACTGTACGGAAAGGTAAAGAAAAGTGATGAAATACAAAATAATAATACACAAATAATGCTTGAATCTGAAGGATAAATTCATTTTATGGTCCATTTTTACAGCACATCTGAAGGGCGAGACAGAAATAAAGACGTATTCAGTGAACATCTGAGCACAGGATGTGCTCTCAGTGAATCTTGGGAGTGATTGAGACACAATTCCCAAAACATCAATCAATCAAAGACTGTTATTATCGCAAAATAAACAACATACTTTCTGAATTCAATCAATGTTCAGCAATTCAATAACTATCTTTACTGTTGGTAAGACGCTGAATGTGCAGAGTGAGATTTATAGCCTCATGCCATGTCCTGAGGGACAAGCAGGCCTGAGAAAAGAACAACAAATGAATGTGTTGTTGAAAATGGTCTCCCTGACACACATGGTGGGCTGACCATAAAGAGCACTGGGACTTTTCCCAGTGGGTCGGCCAAATTGTCAAAACCAAGTTGGTAACAAATGGTTTCAGGGAAAAAGTTCTGATCCGTCAGGCCGGCTCATATGTTCAATGGGGAGGGTAGTTTACTATCTCAGCTGATCTTTCCAGCACATTCACAACCACACACTACAGTGCTGTTACGACAACTACCGAACATCTTGTGGTGTTCCCCAATAATACGTACTATAATACCGCTATAAACACAAGACAAGCGAGTGAATCTAGACAACAAGGAACTGAACTTGATGGTAAAAATACAGTTCAAATGTTTGTGGTCAGTAGGATTTTTCTTTCCCTTTTAATACATTTTTTAATTATTATTTTATATAATAAATACAATAAAGCATAATATCATATATATATATATATTATACTTTATAGACTATATAGTAGGGCTGCCCGCCTAATAGTCGACTAATCATAAGTCAACCAGAAGAGGCTTGTTATGGGTGTGAACCTACACTGATCTTACGGTTCAATTATGATTATTATGTCATCGATTCGGTTCAATTCGATATTACGATGCTTTACGGTAAATTGACGATGCACTGCATCCTCAATTTTCAATTTTACTTCACATGTATATTTTGTCAATAAATACAAGCAGTCAGATACTGTATATGAACTGAAACTTTAATTTTACCTGCTCAAAGAAAACACGCTTCTTGAATGTATCAAACATCGAACAAAACTAAGTCTGGGGACAGAAGACAACAGGAGCATTAAGAACAAATGCACAAAAGTAAATACTAAATACTTGCCACTGACAGGGTTAACAGCACAGGGTGAAAACGGCTGATGTGGTTTCTCAAGTTAGTTGTATTACCCCCGGCATATTTTATTTGTGCGTGACATGATTTACACCAGCGGTTCTCAATCAGTCTTTGTCAGGTGACGTCACACTCACGAGAATCAAAGTGCATCTTGGGTATTGCAAATTACTTCTCAGATAATATAATCCATGATACATATGCATACCGGAGCATCCACTACTGTGGAGAGTCAGTGTCGCAGACTTCATCTCTTAAACTGAAATCAAAGAAAGCACTAGTTAATCAAGTTATTAAAATGTTAATGCAGTCTCCTTACTGTTTTTCCATGACACATTCATAATCATTAATTCTGCAATGCGCTGTGGCAAGCTTTATGCGTTTGCTTGAGCACTTATGTAGGCAATGCCTATGTAGGCAATTCAAGGCTCATTATATTGATTTAAATGATTTATAAATTAATGTGTGATTAGTCGACTAATGCTTAAAATGAATGACTACTAGTCGACCAGAAAAATCCTTAGTCGAGGACCGCCCTACTATGTTCAATTACTTGGTAACACAAATTGATAATCAGCTAATCACATGGCAGCAACTCAATGCATTTAGGCATCTAGATGTGGTGAAGACGACTTGCTGAAGTTCAAACCGAGCATCAGAATGGGGAAGAAAGGTGATTTAAGTGACTTTGAACGTGGAATGGTTGTTGGTGCCAGACGGGCTTGTCTGAGTATTTCAAAAACTGCTTATCTACAGGGATTTTCACGCACAACCATCTCTAGGGTTTACAGAGAATGGTCCGAAAAAGAGAAAATATCCAGTGATCGGCAGTTGTGTGGATGAAAATGCCTTGTTGAGGTCAGAGGAGAATGGGCAGACTGGTTAGAGATGATAGAAAGGCAACAGTAACTCAAATAACTACTTGTTACAACCAAGACATGCAGAATACCATCTCTGAACGTACAACACGTCGAACCCTGAAGCAGATGGACTACAGCAGCAGAAGACCACACCGGGTGCCGCTCATGTCAGCTAAGAACAGGAAACGGAGGCTACAATTCACACAGGCTCACCAAAATCGGACAATAGAAGATTTTAGAAACGTTGCTGATGAGTTTTGATTTCTGCTGCATCATTCAGATAGTAGGGTCAGAATTTGGCGTAAAGAACATGAAAGCATGGATCGATCCGGCCTTGTCTCAACGGTTCAGGCTGGAAGTGGTGGTATAATGGTGTGGGGGATATTTTCTTGGCACACTTTAGGCCCCTTAGTACCAATTGAGCATCGTTTAAACACCACAGCCTACCTGAGTATTGCTGCTGGCCATGTCCATCCCTTTATGACTACAGTGTACCCATCTTCTGATGGCTTCTTCTAGCTGGATAATGCATCATGTCACAAAGCTCAAATCATCTCCGACTGGTTTCTTGAACATGACAATGAGTTCACTTTACTCAAATGGCCTCCACAGACACCAGATTTCAATCCAATAGAGCACCTTTGGGATGTGGTGGAACGGGAGATTTGCATCAGGTATGTGCATTCAGGTATATATATATATTTTTTATTGTATAAATTGTACTACTATTTCACTATATTATTGTTTTACTTTATTTATGATTAAAGTAAGATACTTCTTTAAAAAAATTAATCTTATCAAACTCATATATTTGAACAGTAATGTATATTAAACAGAAAATCGGAGGCAGCTCTAAGGACACTAAAAAGTGAGTCTACTCCATTAGCCGCACACTAGTGCCTCTCAGAGGCAATAAAGTTAACAGAATTATAGTAGAATATTAATATATTTAATGTATAATGGTTATTGTCCAGTAAAAACATGCTGGAAAAAAAATATTATTGAAACCAAGCTGCAAAAATGACTTGTTCTTAACTGTAACTTGACACGGATGAATGCATCAACACAATAACGCCTCCACAGTAACACGTCAATGTCTACTTTCACATAATTGCCTCCGGTGCCTGCTCACTGACACCCATTTTTCTAATAAAGTGCCTGATTGTGTCAGTTACAGGATTATATGTTTGGTTCAGCACATGTCAGAGTGAATTGTTTGTGAACCAGTAAATATACGCATGATAATGGCTGCTCTACATGAAACGGACACAACATTTGACATCAAATAATTTTATCAAGTGAGAAGAAAGAGAGATTGTGGAGTGCAACAAGACACAAAGCTAGTAGTGTAGAAGATTTCTACCAACAAAAGTGAACAGTTTTAAGTTCTAAAAATATTTTCTTTAAACCATTCAGTTTGATTTAATAACATTGTATCAGGTTTCTTGTTCAAGCATAATAGCATCACGTTAATATGATTTGAAATGGTTACTCTTTGGCTCAACTCGACGAGAAATCAAGTTCCCTATCTGTCGGTCACTACGAGTTATGTCGTGACGACATAGGGGATTTACCTGGAAGCCCCGAACATCTCTGACTAAGAGAAAACGCCAATGAAATTGGCTAGTGGATTTTGCATACCTGAGCCACTCCCCATGCATACGGGTATAAAGGGCGACAGGTGCATCCACTCATTAGATTTTGCCGGAGCCGAGTGGATGAGAAGAGTGCTGATCTCCACAAAGCCGTTCATCTTTGTTTTGTTCCCGGTTGGCGAACGGTGCGATCAGCGCAGTCCCTCTCATCAGCGATTCCCTGGGCACTTCAACTAAAAGAGCAAATTCTAAAAGAGCAAATCACGGACAATCGCGCTTTTTCAAGATGCCGTTTCGTCCGTGTCCTTCTGGTTGCGGTCGCTTTTCTGTCTGCGGATGACGGACACGATCGTTGTCTTCAGTGTCTGGGCCGACACGCTGAAGCTGCGTTCGTGGATGACTCATGCGCCTGTTGTGGGCGTATGAGCATGATTTCGCTGCGATCTCGCCTTTCCTTTATGAAAGGATTGGCACCCTCTGCCGCCACCCGTGCTGATCTCTCTGGCTCGAGCAGAGGATCGCCGGCTGACGCTCTGGGAGATCTGAGGGTTACTGTAAGAGCCTCTCCGCCGGGCACGCCCCCACGGACCTCTTACTCCTCACGCAGCGAACATCCCGTCCGGTTCCGGGTGATTTCGCTGGTCTGTCCCACGGGCGCCCAGCATTTCATTCGGTGCGCCATCTGTAGATAGGATGTCGATCGCAGCATCGGGGGATGGGTTCACGTCCTCTGAGGATGAAGGTGCGGTGGGGCTGCCCCCCTCGGGTGTTGTCGCCACCGCCGCACCGGACCCAGGGGGTACGCGGGCATTCCCCAGGTGGAGAGAGCGGTCGCGGTGCACTTGTGCCCACGAAACGCCGCCATTTGGAGGAACCGTCCGCGTCTCCAGTCCAAGGCCTGTAAGCTGACAGCCGCTCTCGCGGCCAAAGCTTACAGTGCTGCGGCCAGGCAGCCTCCGCCCTGCATGCCATGGCTATCCTGCAGGTTCACCAAGCCAAGGCGCTCAAACAGGTGCACGAGGGTAGTACCGACCGGGTTGATGCAGGAGCTGCGCGACGGTGACTGACTTCGCTCTGACGACGAAAGTCACGCGCGGTCCCTCGGGAAGGCGATGTCCACCATGGTGGTCCAGGAGCCATCTCTGGCTCAACCTGGCAGAGATGAAGGACGCCGACAAGGCACGCTTTCTCGACGCCCCCATCTCCCAGGGAGGGCTGTTCGGCGACACCGCCGAGGGCTTCGCCCAGCAGTTCTCGGCGGTACAGCAGCAGACCGAGGCGATCCAGCACATCCTGCCCGGCGTGATGCACCATCCACCGCTGCCCCGGGCCAGGCCTCAGTCTGCCCGTCGCCGTGGGCGCCTCCTGCGTCCTCCAGAGCCGCTCCGCCCCAGGCCGAATCGACACATAGGCCGGGCGCGCCGAGCCTCGCAGGAGAGCGGCACCCCAGGCCCCAGCCAGGCCCCAAGTCGCCCAGGAAGTCGGCGGCGGCCCTGACGCGGGCAACCCGGAGATGTTGAGTTTGCTCTTTCTCAGGAGACGGCGAGAACAGCGCCGCTCCTTCCCCCGGTGGAGGGCCGGGAGGAGAATCTTCTGTTTCATTTTGTTTCTGTTACCCACCTTCTCAAAGAAAGAGCAATTTCCTTTTCCTCCGGGTTCTCAGGTCCATGGGACGACAGTGTGCGACGCCCTGCCTCCTCACTCGCCCACGACCCATTTTGCCAGTAGCCAAGAGAGTACGATTCGGGGCGACATTCCTCCCCACGCACCTCTGGCCAGTCCCGTTCGGGACCCAGGAGTTCGTGAGGATGCCTCAGAACGCACCGCCTTCTGTGCCATCCACCCCTACTCCCTCGCTGCACCACCACAGGTACGCCGATTGTGCCGTTGGAGCCGCTTGCACAGCGTCTGGAGGCGTGGCTCACGCTGCCCAGCCTGTCTCGCTGGCTCACGCGCACACGACTCGACTCGCGATTCAGTTCGCCAGGCGACCTCCCAAGTTCAGCGTTCTCGAGACATCGGTGGCAGTCCGGAACGCCCCTGTCTTGCGCGAGGAGATTGCTGTCCTCCTGGCAAAGGATGCAATCGAGCCGGTCCCTCCAGCCGAGATGAGGCAGGGGTTTTACAGCCCTTACTTCATCGTACCCAATCCTGGATCTGCGAGTCTTGAACCGGGCTTTACACAAGCTCCCGTTCAAGATGCTGACGCACGGCGCGCATGATCAAATGCATTCAGCCCCAGGATTGGTTTGCAGCGATCCTCGATGAAAATTGTCCGGGTCCTCTGTCTCCCTATAGAGAGAGAGGGAGAGGGGGGTGCCAGGCGCCAGGATCCTCACTACTACCTCGACGATTGGCTTATTCTAGCCCAATCCAGAGAGCAGTTGGGCGATCACAGGACTTGGTGCTCCGGCACCTCAGCCAGTTGGGGCTTGGGTCAACTGGGAAAAGAGCAAGCTCCCCTGTGCAGAGAATCTCTTTCTCGGTGTGGAGTTAGACTCGGTGAGTATGACGGCACGCCTCACGGAGGAACGTGCCCAAGCAGTGCTGAACTGCCTGAGTTCCTTCAGAGGCAGAAATGTGGTACCACTGAAACAGTTTCAGAGGCTCCTGGGGCATATGGCATCCGCAGCTGCAGTCACGCCGGATTGCTTCATATGAGACCACTTCAGCACTGGCTACCCCGGGTCCCGAGGTGGGCATGGCGCCGCGGTACACACTGCGTAGTAGGTATCTCCCAGCAGTGTCGCCTCCCTCAGCCCATGGACAGACCTTGCCTTTCACGGGCCGGGGTGCCCCTAGAACAAGTGTCCCGGCATACTGTTGTCACAACAGATGCCTCCAGCACGGGCTGGGGCGCTACATGCAACGGGCAGGCAGCCTCGGGGCTCTGGACAGGGCCCCGACTGCTTTGGCACATCAACTGCCTGGAGCTGTGGGCAGTGCATTTAGCCTGCGGCAGTTCCGCCACTGCTGTTGGGCAAGCGTGCTAGTCCGCACGGACAACACTGCGGCGGTCTCGTATATCAACCGTGGCTGGGGGTATACGATCACACCGCATGTCACAGCTCGCCCGCCATCTCCTCCTCTGGAGTCACACGCAGTTCAAGTCACTGCGTGCTGTTCACATCCCGGGCAGCTCAATCGTGCGGCCGACGCGCCTCACGACAGCTCACGTTCCCGGAGAATGGCGACTCCATCCCGAGACGATCCGGCTGATCTGGAGTCGATTCGGGAAGCTCAGGTAGACCTGTTTGCCTCCCGAGTCCTCCCACTGCCAGCTGTACTTCTCCCTGACCGAGGGCCCCTCGGCACAGACGCACTGGCACACAGCTGGCCTCGGCCCACGCAAGTATGCGTTCCCCAGTGAGCCTACTTGCACAGACACTGTGCAAGCTCAGGAGGACGAGGAGCAGGTCCTGCTGGTTGCGCCCCATTGGCCCACCCGGACCTGGTTTCGAACTCATTTCCCTCGCGACAGTACCTCCCTGGCGCATTCCTCTGAGGAAGGACCTCCTTTCTCAGGGGCTCGGCACCATATGGCACCGCGTCCAGATCTATGGAACCTCCATGTGTGGCTCCTGGACGGACGCTGGCAGACTTGAGTGGTCTACCACCGGGCGGTGGTAGAGACCATCATTCAGGCTAGGGCTCCTTCAACAAGGCAAACCCACGCACTGAAATGGAGTCTGTTCGCGACCTGGTGTTCTTCTCGAAGACCCTGAAGATGCACGATTGGAGTAGTGCTTTCTTTCCTGCAAGAAAGGTTGGAGCGTAGGCTGTCACCCTCCACCTTGAAAGTGTATGTAGCCGCTATTGCGGCTCACCACGATGCAGTGGACGGCCGGTCCCTGGGAAAGCATGATCTCATCGTGAGGTTCCTGAAGGGGCCAGGAGGATGAATCCTCCAGGCCTCCCCTTGTGCCCTCTTGGGACCTCTCTATCGTCCTGGCTGGACTTCAGAGGGCCCTTTGAGCCGCTGGACTCAGTCGAGCTGAAGTTCCTGTCTCTTAAGACAGCGCTCCTGACCGCTCACTTCCATCAAACGGGTCGGGACCTCCAGGCGGTAAGCGAAGAGTGCCTTGTGTTCGGGCCGGTCTACTCTCACGTTGTCTTGAGACCCCGGCTTCCCGGGGTTCCTCAAGGTTCCCACCACGCCCTTCTGCGATCAGGTGGTGAACCTGCAAGCACTGCCCTCGGAGGAGGCAGATCCAGCCTTAGCGTTGCTGTGTCCCGTAAGAGCATTGCGCATATCGTGACCCGCACCGGGCGTCAGAAGCTCCGAGCAGCTCTTTGTCTGCCACGGAGGGCAGCAGAAAGGGAAGGCTGTCTCCAAACAGAGGTTGGCCCACTGGATAGTGGAGGCCGTCGCCTTGGCGTACCAGTCGCAAGGCGAGCCATGCCCCTGGGGTGAGGGCTCACTCCACCAGGAGTGTTGCCTCCTCCCATGCGCGCACGGTGCCTCTTTGGCAGACATCTGCAGAGCTGCGGGCTGGGCGACACCGAACACCTGAAGATTCTACAATCTTCGGCGTTGAGCCAGTTTCTTCCGTGTATTGGGTAAGTAATGGGCTAGAAGAACTGGCGGTGTCACGCTTGCTTGCGCCATTCCCCTCACCCGGGGATACGGCGCCTTTTTCTCCCCAGTTCAGTTCCCGGACGGTGAACCCTGGTGGAATCCTCCAGCACCCCGGCAGTCAGACTGGGCGGAGCAGTCTGACGCCAGGCCCAGTACTGGTGTTAGCTCGCCCGGGTCTCCGGTCAGTCCCTGTACTGGGCTAGGTGTCCGTATGGCTTGATTCCCCTTCGGGTAATCCCATATGTGTATTCTTCCACGGTAAGGTTTCCTCATGGTAAACCCGTGTCTTCCCTGTGACAGAGCTTCTGTCAGGTTCTGCTGGCAGCCCTCCTCCCTACTCCTAGGTAGGATCTGCCCCAGAGTCCAGTCGATGTAGTACTGCCCCAAGCCTGGGCCAGTCCATATCAGTGTCTCCACATGTTACCTCCCTTCGGGCAGGATGTGGCCTCCGTAGCGCCCTTCTATGGAAGGCTCGCTTCCCTGCCGTTACGACAAGCTGTAACAACAAATAGGAAAGACCTGAAGCTGTCTTTCACTGAAGGTCGAAATCCTTCCGATTCCGTGGGGAGAGGAACAGCGCTTGGCTATCTCCAGCAGCGATGTACTCAGTGGTCCGTGGGCACCAAGGTTAGCGAATTTGCACTGGAGCGGTAGGAAGGTTGCAACCTCTTGCATGGCATTTGTCTGTCACGCACTCGCTTGTCAACATCTGCATGCCACAAGGTTGTGACGGGTTCAGCTTGTGGCGCTTCCATAGACCCCTATGTCGTCACGACATAACTCGTAGTGACCGACAGATAGGGAACGCCCAGGTTACGTGACGTAACCCCTGCCCCTGATGGAGGAACAGAGACGTTATGTCCCCATGCCACAATCTTGAACCATCGCTGGTTGCCAGGGACTCGTCTCGGCTCCTCAGCGTAAAACCTAATGAGTGGATGCACCTGTCGCCTTTTATACCCGTATGCACGGGAGTGGCTCAGGTATGCAATCCACTAGCCAATTTCATTGGCGTTTTCTCTTAGTCAGAGATGTTCGGGCTTCCAGGTAAATCCCCTATGTCGTCACGATTTATAACGCCTCCGCTCCTCCATCAGGGAACGGGGGTTACGTACGTAACCTAGACGTTTCTTTAATTAAAATTAACGGAGGGTCTATTTACACTAAGTGCAAAAAGAGTGGTGGAACAATGATGTCATTTTGTAGGACGAAAACCCGTAAGTTAGTTAGCATTTTAGCACTTCCATCGTCCCAGAGTCAATGTTTTTTTATGGGATTTTAGTTAAATCCCTTAAATAAGGTCCGTGGTTCACACAAGCTCAAGATACTTTCACGTTTTATTCTACAACATAAAACACACCAGTTACACCACACTTGTGATTTTTTTAAGCTGTTAAGTTTCTTAACCTCTTAGCCAGCCAGCACTCCCCATTTTGGGATTTTGGGACTCACAGTTGAAAAAGACGATAAAAACCTAAAATTATAACAGGTGCTGACTTCAGTGTGCTACACACACAATTTTGGTGTCTTTGCAAAGAAGACCCTTTGGGTTTTACTATCCATCATTCAGAGTTGATAATGCTCAAAAATTTAAGCATAAAAATAAAAATGTATAGAGACTGAAGTGCCTTGAAAAAAGTGTAGCGCCAGTGTCCTCCTGCAATTTTGCCTGAAGTGTATTGCCTTAAAAGAAATCCAATGTTTAGCTGAATGAAAAACAATCATCTATTCTAAAACATGCTCTGTAGGATGATAAAAATTGAGAGAGAGAGAGAGAGAGAGAGAGAGAGAGAGAGAGAGAGAGAGAGAGAGAGAGAGAGAGAGGAGAGAGAGAAATAGAGAGAGAGAGAGAGAGAGGGAGAGAGAGAGAGAGAGAGAGAGAGAGAGAGAGAGAGAGAGAGAGAGAGAGAGAGAGAGAGAGAGAGAGAGAGAGAGAGAGAGAGAGAGAGAGAGAGAGAGAGAGAGAGAGAGAGAGAGAGAGAGAGAGAGAGAGAGAGAGAGAGAGAGAGAGAGAGAGAGAGAGAGAGAGAGAGAGAGAGAGAAAAAACAGATAACAAGGTAAGAGAGCATGACGCCCTGACAGATAAAAGTAGCCCAGGGAGAAATGTTGATACCCTCCCTAACCTGGACACTACAGCAGATATGTGAGCACCAGCCTTACACTCTCAGATAACAACAGGGAGGGCGAAGGCTGCAGACACTCTGACAGAAACACAACAGCTGCATATGTATCATACATAACAGTTTATTCAGGTTGCCTTGACCAGAAAGTTGCTTTTGATTTAAAAAAAGAAGACGATTAACAAGGTTGTTTATTGCCATTATTAAAGCTGATTTGTGCCAGTGATTTTAGTATATTATCGGGCCGCTATGACTAAGAATAAAACGCACACCGAAGCCTTACCAAACATTCATAAACGTAATTACACACTACAACTACAGGACTGAGGTTACTAATGCACTGTCATTAGCCTGTATTTCAGTTTAACAGCCTCCTAAACTTAACAATTAGCATAATAAAACAAAACATGTAATAATCTGTGAGTGCAATTAACAAGGAAGCAGCAAATAAACATGTAGTCCCTTACCTGTCCAACAAAAAAGAAACAACTTGGGCATCATTACTCCTTCATCAAATGTGTAGGGCATACCAATGTTATGCTCATGCTTTGTCTTTGTCAGTCTTCTGACTTCAGACCTTTTTCTGTTTATTTAGCCATACAAGTACTGTTGTCTCGGCTGGTGAATCACGATAAGTGTCTGTATAGTTCATTGTCTAATTTTCGCTGTTTACATCACCAAACTAGCCTACACTACTAGCAGTCAGTGAGCATCAGGATTCAATTCAATGTTTAATAAAACACTGTAGTCATCATTTAAACATGGAAAAATAATGAACATTGCGAGGGGACTCGCACCATATGTAATTAAATCACTTTTTATAGACAACTGTTATGGATTACGGTCTACAGTCTCATATGAGTGTACGCCATTCAGATGACTACTCACAAAAACACACACATAATATCATCAGAATCAGATTTGAATTAGCACCAAACTATTTATTAAACATGGAAACGCAAAAACACAATGCTAGGCTTGTTTTCTGCTCACTGTGGTGAGACTCTGACTCACTGAGACTGCTTTCAAACAAATGGCAGTCAGATCACAAGCAAGGTCACAGCTGGAGATATTAAAGCCTCACAGCATCAGGACAACAAAGACAAAGTGGAGAGCAAAATACCAACAGAAAAACAAAAACTCAGCAGAGTAGGTATCATAGGAAGCAGTCGATATTTAAGTGAAAGAGCTTAAAATAAAATTAAAATTATGTATTAAAACATGTATTAAAAAGGCCCCGTTTACTAACCTGTGTGATCTGGTTTTGGCAGGGTATTCAGAGCTGATGTGTGGGATGAGTCATGGTGCATCAGTATTTACACAATGAGATGTAGTGGCATCCGTTTCTGACTATTGAATGTGATTTGAGCATTGCTATTACTGAACTCTTGTGATAGGATCACCTTAGATTCGTGTTAATACCAGGTGTAAATAGGGCTTGAGAGACTAAATTATTGGGCTAAGGTCAAAGCTCACTCACTCTTTGCTCCTGGGTAGCCACAAAGGTCTGAAAGCCTGGGGCGACTCCAAAGCCCAGCTCATGTACAAAAGGAGGCTCCGCCTGACTGTGAATCTGCACCCTCACTCCTGCCTCAAACGCTGTCTCTTCTAAAGCAGAGAAGGAGAGAAAGAAAGAGAAATAAAAAGATTAGCTTTGCTTCAACAGAGTACAATGGAGGAGTTAAGCAGAAGTAGTCTTGAATGAAGACATTTGCATCTTTAATGCTTTAATTCTTGAACCAAAAAGTCTAGACCACCTAAGCTGATTCAGCTGGTGACCAGCTTTATTTTATTTCCACCACATTCACATCAAGTTTGGTGCACACAGTTTAGTTTGTGCGCTTATTGTAATGCTAATTAACACAAAACAAAAAAGTTACCAAGTTCCAGAACTTCAAGTACCAATTTTGCACTTTTTCCAAGAACTTGAAAAACCTGACTTTCCAAATTACATGGAACACAGTAATATTTTAAGTTCACTAAATTGCTTGATTATATTTAACTATATTAACAACGTGACAAAAAAAATCACACTTTTAAGACTAACGAATAGTCATTACTCCAGTCTTCAGCGTCACATGATCCTTCAGAAATCATTAATATGCTGATTTTCTGTTTAAGAAACAGTTATGTATTACCATTAATGATGAAAAAAGTGTTGCAGCTTAATATGTTTGTGGAAACTGATAAATATGTTTTTTGCATTCTCTGTTTAATAGGAAGACCAAAAGAACAGCGCTTATTTAGAAATCTTTTGTAACATTATTATTGTTTTAACTTCCACTTTTGATCAGTTTAATGTGTTCCTCCTGAATAAACAATATTAATTTCTTAAAAATATATTTAGTTTTGATCCCCAACTGTACTGTTTTTAAGATCATCAGGAGTCTGTGATTTGTGTGTAGTTTGTTCTAAATGTTATTGTAGATTTAGCAAGGAAAAACTGTACAAACTTGTTGATGATTTGTGTGAATTATAGTCTTGTGGGAAATTAGCAGCAGTAGTACTCTGGGCAGACCAGCTTGAGCTGCTTTCTGGATCCTGTTCCTATCTTTCATGCAATGCTGTTTCATCCTACAGTATTTTATCAAAATAAAGCTACAAATATAAATTATTATTCCTGATTAATCCCGATTTCTGTGTGAAAACATTCACATACACTTATACAGAAATATATGCATACGACCAGTTGATGAATATGACCCACTGTGAGTTATGATCTACTTTTGAATGTTTTCACCAATGTGTTGGTTATTCTGACTATTTGTGAAAAAGTACCAGCTTTAGTACCATTTACCTCGTTTCAACACCATACTATGCTATCTCATAGACTAAAAAAAAAATCACATAAAGGAAAGGGCATCAGGAAATCAGACCTGTTTCAGAACCTTCCTCTGTTTTTCTTTCTATCAAATACATAGCCATGACTCACTGGACACTCACACATTTAATATCTGTCATTTTGTTTGATTAGCTGTGCCTCACTAGCCAGTGACATTGGTTGTGAGAGATTTGTTCATTTTTCCCCCATCCGCCTCAACCGTTCTCAAAGGCCTGGCAAGGAGAGAGGCCTCATTCAGTCATCAGGACCCCCGCAGGCTCGCAGGCATCTTAACAGCCATCTATAACAGGAGAGCACAGCCACAAAGACCCCCCACCTTCCACTCACACTCCAGAGGCCAAAGCACTGATGGAAACACACCAGGACAGCAGCCTCACACACACTAAAACCAGGCAATAATTTCAGCTGTGTGTATGTGTGTGTGTTCATGTGTCCCATATCAAATGTACCAGTGTGTAGCTTGTCAAATATGATGGTATTACTTTCCAGAAGGCAGTTAAAAGCTCATAACCTTTTAAATAGCCAAGTGGACTCAAGTTTTCAGACTAGAGTATATATAAAGTATGTTGCAAAGAAAGAAAGAAAGAAAGAAAGAAAGAAAGAAAGAAAAAGATAATTAACCCAATCATTTACTGTCCAACAACTTTATTTGAATAAAAAAGACAAGTTCACAAAAAATAAAAAATAATAATGATAATAAAAAAATAATAATATAATAATATATATATATATATATACAATTTCATAAAGTTGCATTCGTGGAAAGAAAGGCTATACTAAAATACTGTGACAGGGTTTCCGGCACTGCATCAGTTGCGGCGCTGCTGGCTTTCTACTACATAAGAAATTATTTTTAGCTCAGTTGTGTGTTCTTGTGTCCTCAAATGTGATAAAAGAAATACCTTTCCAGCACAGAAAGAAAGAGTGCTATTAAGTACTACAAAATTCAATAAATAGACTCCACTTTTGAATTGTCCTCACTGGTTGAACTAAATGCAAGGCAAATATGGTGTAGTGTATTTGCTTAATTAAGTAATTCCTTCATCATTAATAACAATTGGAATAAATAAAATGTTTGATGTATTTTGGATCTATTTTGCATGAACGCATGAAGACTTTACTTTTTTATTTTTGTAATTGGGGAGTTGGTTTAGGTCATATTAGCAAAAAAAAGGTACATTTTCTATTTGACAGTTTTATAACAATTTGTGATGTCAAATGATTTATCGCATCCAAAATAAATGTTTTTGTTTACATAATATATTTGTGTGTACTGTTTATTATGTATATATAAATACACACACACAACACACACACACACACATGCATACACGTATATATTTAAGAAAAATATGTTACGTGTATATATTAAATATATTTATATATGATATAAATGATATCATATAATTTATATGAATCTAAATATATACAAGTGAATACAAGTAATTTTTTTCAAATTATATACTGTGTGTGTGTCTTTATATATACACATGATAAATATACACAGTACACAAAAAATATATTATGTAAACAAAAACCTTTATTTTGGATGCGATTAATCGCGATTAATCATTTGACAGCACTAATATCAATGCATGAAGCACAGCTCACACAGTAGTCACTTTCAAATCAAACAGCCCTCATAAGGGAAGCCTATTAAAGCAATGTGAAAATATCACAAATACAGGTAAATGTGATCTCACCTTATGGGTCTTGAACAAAAACAAAATAACTGGTTACATAACTTGTTTTGAAATAAAACGCTCATTGTGTTTGTGATGATTTCTTGTGCGATTTGTTAGAATATATATTATTATCTAGAGGGTTTTAAAGGGTGGGATACTTTAAATGTGCAGCAATATTAGACAGAAGTTTGCCACAGGAGATTATCAGGAATATTATATTTGTGTGCGTTTCCTACAAAGTACTAAAACAGTAATAAATAGACTCATTAAGAAACAAAAAAAACATTAAGCGGATCCGAATCAAAACCAGAATCATTAATTTCTCTTCCTGAGCAATAAATGACGTGGTCTTTGTGAGGCTGGGGAAGAAAACTATTCATTACAGACTGTACTTGGTTGTGAAGAAGGCTTCAGATTTTGACCATTTCTCACTACAGTTGTTATCAGCACTATCAGAATCTCAGTAATGATGTGTGTGTGTGTGTGTGTGTGTGTGTGTGTGTGTGTGTGTGTGTGTGTGTGTGTGTGTGTGTGTGTGTGTGTGTGTGTGTGTGTGTGTGTGTGTGTGTGTGTGTGTGTGTGTGTGTAAGAGAGAATGTGCTGTCGTGTGTGTCTCTGCAGGTTAATGCTGAGTTAGGTTAATGTGAATATTTGCTGTTGGGTTGGTGAGAGGTTGGTGAATAATTTCGTATTTGTATGTTGAAAGTATTGTCATGCTAATTCATTGTTTGCTCCAGATAAAAATCTGTCACTCCAAATTAAAGCCTCGGAGTATAAAGAAACAGAATGAAGAGAGAAACACAAACAGGAATAAAGACAAGAGGCTCAGACACTTGCTGCTGTTGTAGATGTGGAAGTCTAAACAATAAAATCAAAACATACCAGAAGCACACATTTGCATTTGATGCAAGCAGCAAACATACATCTGTACTTTGTATTATTTAAAGCATCATGTTAATATATATATATCATTAAAAATGTAATTGCAGTGATGTTTAGATGTGTATGTTCTCTAGTGGATCTCTGTTTACTCTTATGCCTGAGGTGAGTCCATGATTATTTGTTCATCTCAGCAGTCCTTGGTTTCTACTGGACAATTCCATAACCCTATATACAAACAATATATGCAATAATTTATTCACATTAGCCACTTAATACCAAATTCATTTGTATTATTTATTTAACAGATTCTTTGTAACATTATAAATGCCCAATAAATTGGTCCTTGCTGAATGAAGTTATTAATTTATTTCCAATATATTTTACTCACCACAAACTCTTGTACAGTAGTTTAGCTTAGATCTGAGTGGATTTACAATAAACCTCTTTCACTGTCTTAGAAAAGGATGCCAAAGGCCACTATGAAAGTCTTGTTATAACTTGACAGAGAAGTGCAAAGTCCTGGGATTTGTAAATCAGAGGTCACTAATTGTTGGAGCGTAGTTCAGGTGTCACAGAAGCTCTGCTGCACTTCACTATCGCCCATCTGCAGCCTGGTCTCTGTTCCAGTCAAATCACAAAATAAAATACAACCAAATGTCTCCTGCTAGTGATATACATATCCTGATAGACAGTTGTACTTTTCTTACGGCTATAAAGAAAAGTCAGCCAAAAAAAAAAACTGTCTCAACCCACAACCTCTCACAGTCCAAAAAATTAAATTTAAAAAATCCTTGAATCCACTGCAAAATGGACTGACCTCCCAAAAACTGAAATCACAATTGCAATGACACCCTATAATAAATGAATACCCTATAATTGCTCCTGCAATTACTACCCTGAAATTCTTATTTTATCTCATATCCATCTTTGCTCCTTTGTTGGAAAGAAGTTGAAATTTTAAAGGAATGACTATAATTCAAGTCTTCTAAAGCTGATAACTTTTTGTGTGTGCAAAAAATATAAAAATCAAACCGTCTGAAGCTATAACACAACCAAAATTTAAGTTGTTAATCACAGAACCATTATTTTGAGTGTAATATTTCAGTGAATCTCTTGATCTTGTTCATTAAATCAGCATGAATGATTTATGGATCATTCTTTACCAGTTCTCAAATTCAGCTCATAAGATACATTTACACAAGCAGTTTTTCATAGTCAAGCTGAAGTCTCCATTGGTCCATCCAGGTACGCAAAACATAACAGAATATTTCAATTTTCAAATAATGAAATACACATCAGATCTTGTGCTCAATGTTGAGCCCAACTGTAGTGTGATTAATGTGTATAAACACGAACATAGTCAAAGTACAATCACATCATCTATATTTGTAAATGTAATTTCACAAAAAGTCTAAGGAGATTACACAACTTTAAAAAATAAAATTTAAGGAGAAGTAGGTGCTCCTACTGGCTCAATAATTTGGTCGCAGTAGTTAACAGCGCACTAGATGGGACAGTTTTCATATTTGAATGGGATAATCCTTTAATGAAATAACCCGGCATAAATGTATTCACATTGCCAGAATTATTATTTTTTTTTGTATGTGTGTGTGTGTTAAGATGAATCAGTAAGATTCAATCAGTCTTCAGACTGATGCTCTTTGCGGACAGATGAGAAGGACTCTCTTCAACTCAAAACCATGCCAGTGCTTTTGAAGTCCGTCTCTTTGCGTCTTTTCTCTTCCACCTGACACTTTAGATATTACAGATGAAAGACAGGTCATTATGAGGGGATGATGGGAAATGAGGTATAGAGAGTGTGAAGGAAAGTCAACAACACCTAATCGGAGAGTCTCTTCTTCATCCTCTCGTTGAGCGATCTATGACACACCAGGCTTCTATTTTTTCATTTGTATAGTCTACAGATTTTTCCTTTGCCTCTTCTAACAAGACACATGAATTGTTATCATTTTATACCCTGCTACTTTTTTGCTGTGATTAATATAATTTACACATAACCAAACAATAGTTGGTTAAAAATGACTATTGACTCCAATTTGGGGTCCTCAGCTCAGTAATTAAGCAAGTTGGTTTAATTAAAGTTTAGGAATGGAAATAAATCAATCAAATATTTGCCATGTGAAATATATTATCTTTACAGATTGAGGCTGTTGATTCCAGACTTAGTGATCACCAGCCAAAACCTGCCGGTATTTTCACAGCTACAAAGTGGAAAAACAACACATGCTTCTGAGCAGAATGCATAAATATCCGGCTTTGATCAGGAAGCGAGATGAGAGTGCAGGCATGAAGGACAGAAAGAGAGTGAAGAGAGGTTTAGTGAACTCCTCCCTAAACCAGACCAACTATATATATGTGCCCGTGGACCACAAAATCATTAATAACGGTATAAAAAGAGAAAAGATAAAAAAGCTGATTAAATAAGCTTTCCATTGATGTATGGGTTGTTAGGATCTGACAATATTTGGTCGAGTTACAATTATTTAAAAATCTGGAATCTGAGGGTGCAAAAAAATGTAAATATTGAGAAAATCACCTTTAAAGTTGACCAAATGAGGTTCTTAGCCATGCATATTACTAATCACAAATACATTTTTATATATATTTACAGTAGGAAATGTACTATATATATTCATGGAACATGATCTTTACTTAATATCCAAAATATTTTTGGCATAAAAGAAAAATCTATAATTTTGCCCCGTACAATGGCTATTGCTATAAATATACCCCAGCAACTTAAGACTGGTTTTGTGGTCCGTCACATATTATATATTGTAGCACAGAGGCATTCACCTTTCAACACACACACGCACACACACACACACACACGCGCACACACACACACAGCAGTGTTGAGTGCACAGCGCTATTTACTAACGTTTGCACTAGTCAAATTAATGATAGCTTTTCACAGCCATTATTTAATGCCCAAATATGCATGTCCAGGAGGTAATTTGCACTGCTCTTGGTAGATTACGCTGGTCTTTACGGAAATGATCTGGCTGTGTATGTGTTCTTTAGTGTGTGCTTTGTCAATAAAACCCACAGAATTTCCCCCTCCCATCAGCGCTTTTAAGGAATTGTGCTCTAAAACTAATTTGCCTTGTTTAGTACATCTGGTCCTAAGCATTAATTATTATCATAATTTCATGGAAATAACCCATAAGTTGTGTACGACTTGTTTATGGGTAAATCATACAGAGATAAGCTGTATTAAAAATATTATAGTATTAATAATAATAATAATTTTATTCTTATTAAAGCCTGCAGATATATGATTTTTATTTCATTTAATTTTAAATTGATTTATTTTTTATTCACATTTGAATTAATTACACATGTTCTACGAATTTAATATGCATTCTCAAAACAAGTTTAAATGGTAAACAACCCTGACGCACGCACACACACACACACACACACACACACACACACACACACACACACACACACACACACACATGTTGGTTTTTATGGTTTACGGGGACTTTCCATAGGCGTAATGGTTTTTATACTGTACAAACTGTATGTGCTATTGCCCTACACCTACCCTACACCTAAACTTAGCCCTCACAGGAGACGGTGCATTTCTACTTTCCCCCCAAAAAACTCACTCTGTATGATTTATAAGCATTTTAAATTATGGGGACACTGAAAATGTCCTCATAAATCACCTTCTCCTTGTAATACCTATGTCATACCCATGTCATTATACAAATTTGTGTCCTCATAAACCACATAAACATGCCCACACACACACACACACACACACACACACACACACACACACACACACACACACACACACACACACACACACACACACACACACACACACACATGCTTGCACACATGGCAAGAAAAAAAAGCAAAGAAAACTAATTCATACACACAAATTCACATAAAAGAAAGAAAGCAACATGAAGACAAACATGAAAAGGTCTTTTGATAAATCTGACACATTTTTAAGGCATTGCGCTCGCTGAATCAATAACATCATCATCTAAAAAAAGCAGGTAAACAAATATTTGAAACCATGGTCAGTCTGAATACTAAATAATACAGATACATGTCTTTAACGCATGCACAGTCTCTCTATTTCTCTACATTTATTTAGAAAATGTAATCTTACAGTGATGCTTTACTAAACTTTAGAATTCTAGATCTTACAAACTCACAGATAAGATAACTAACGAAAATTAGCCAACTTACATTTACATTAATTGTTATCTATTACAAGGAGAGACAGTGAAAGTAAGTTTATTTAGTGTGAAGGAACTAATTTAGGAGAATAACACAAACACATCTGGAGTGCAATTAGGTAAGAGAAGTGAAATGAGAAAAGGGAACGCAAAATGCATCGGAACAAGAAAGCAAAGTAGTGATCTTTCGACTGAATTTACAGTACTACTGAGCTTCACCACAGCATCCAAAAAACCCAATAAACATTAATATTCCCATTCAAGCACACCGAATCTTGCTCTACATAATATTGTTTATCTCCCCATTTCTTCTTTCAAAGTGAATAAGTTCTTCATCCCTCTGCATTCATCAGAGTTGGAAACTAGCAGACAGAATGACGGATTGGCTGCACATTTATTCAGTGAGGCTCAGGGATCTCTCTCAATGTCTTAAATTTAAAAACGATGATAGCAAGTTTATCATGGGCTTTTTCTCTGCTCCAGACGTGTCATCTTCCTTGTGCATCGCGCCAAGATTTTTCAGCACGATGTAGCACATTTATTATATTACATATGCATGCACACACTTCCTCTTCACCTCTTCCATTTCCAATTTCTCCATCTCTTTCCCCATGGCCCTCCAGAAATGTTTGAGTGTCAGAGTGGTGGATGCAGACAGATGACTTTCTGGTTTTAATAATTTAGACTCCAACAAAAGTAAACAATACAACAGATGATCTGCTGACTTTTCGTCTATGTCCAATCGGTGCTAGAACTTTTTTTTTCATTGTCACACCTCCCTTTGAAGCCTGAAAAACTCCCCCACCACTATAACCTATTAGTTGTGGAAGTTCACTAAAAAACTGCTGTGAAAAACATCAACTACATTTTATCTTTCAGTTATGTGCCTTTTCTGTTGAAGAATAAAAACAGCTTTATTAAAAAAAGGAAGAAACAATTACATTTTAATTTTGTTAAATAATGAAAAGATAAACTTTTTTGTCAGTAAGCCTATAGTGTTCTATTATTTTCTATACAAAGATCATTATCCAAATATCCTCAAATAAATGAATACATAATAAATAAAAACGTCTTTGCTGGAGTAATATCCAAGAATAAATGAATCCAAAAATGAAAATTAATTTACTCAACATGGATGTTGGATGAGAGGATACTGGCTCTCAAGCTCCAAAAATTGCATTAAGGAATCATAAAAGTGATTCCAAATGAGGAATATTCAGAGTCTTCTGAAACCTTTAATGATACACGCGAGAATATCTTTACATACGAGCAGTGCAGCGAGATCACTGGACACCATATAAAGAGAAAAGAGGAGGAGCAGAAGAA
Source organism: Gymnocypris eckloni scoliostomus (assembly GCA_027564155.1). NCBI lineage: Eukaryota > Metazoa > Chordata > Actinopteri > Cypriniformes > Cyprinidae > Gymnocypris > Gymnocypris eckloni. The sequence continues at coordinate 13,812,243 of CM050415.1, read as the reverse complement.
AATGTGCAAAAAAACTTCATTGGTTCTTGCTTGCATTATCGTCACATTAAATTTGAATGCAAGGAAGAGAAAAAGACCTCAGTGTTCACCTTTAAAAAATCTCCCCAAAGGCAATTGCCCCACAGCACTGCTCTAATAGCTGATCTGACATCAGATGGACTTTGGGCCATAAAACAGACTATATACTGGATCTACGGTACATAGGAATTTTTGAAGAATTTTCCATATCCATCACCTTTATGTGACGGTGAGGAAAAAGTAAATCTACAGGATTTATGCATCAGTCCTGAAGCAGCAATAAAGCTGAGGTACAATTGTGCCATTGCTTTAAAGACCACTCTCCCAAAACAGCTGAAGAAATATATAGTCATCAAGCTCTGATTCCTTTTGTTCATTTTTGGAAAAAATATGTCGATATTTCTTGTAATATATTTGAATCCAGCCTCAGCTAAACTTTCAAATGCTAATAAATCTTTTGCTGGGAACTCTCAATGCCGCTCTCTTAATCCTGAATACTTTCATCTCCTTTGAAATATCTTACACACTACAAGGAAGCTATGCTTTGCATGAATGTCACAATGGTAATAAAAAAGTCACGTTTTTGTGTCCCACTGTTCAGAGAAGTGTAGCTGCATCAGATCAGTTCAACAGGATGCAAGAACTTCTATTTGATAATGAATCCCACTGGATTTGTCTACACCATTACAGCATCACAGCTGTTCTTCAAGGTGTGTGTCTCTCACAAATATTCACCGCGTCGCTGGGGACGGCTTCAAACTGAAAGCGCTGACAAAACCTTGCCCTAATCAGACACCTGCAAGACAATCAGAGTTTCTCCTGCAAATGAGGAGAGATGTTCAACAAGGAAAACCTCTGGGAAAGCTCAAGTGTACATAGTGTGATTAGGATTGACTGCATGTGTGTGTGTGTGTGTGTGTGTGTGTACCTGTTTCTCCCCAAACAGGCAGGTATTCATCTTGCTGGATGTCCAGCATGATCTCCAGGCCGTTGCCTGTGCCTCCTTTCATCGTAGTCCTCAAAGTCTTCCCCTCTTCGGCAGCGTTAAACATGTAACACTTCCCATAACGTGTAAACACCTGGAAAGAGGAAAAGGAAAAGTTTATTGGACTTCATTGATGTTTTTTTAACCCATTTTTATCTTGCTGTTGATTCCCACAGACAATCATTTTGACTCACTCTGCATGTGTATAAATGCTGTGTATAAATGCCATGAAATACATTTAAATACATTTTTAATGAAAGCTTAGCAGGCAAAAGTGGCTGAAGAGTTAACAAATATTAATTTGAGGCTAGTATATTTATTATTACATGTATATTTAAAAATGTCATTAATAATTTATTATCAAAATATGCATATTTATTGAGCTGTAAATTTGTCTGAATCGTCCTCCTGAGATGGCAATTCTCTCTAGGTCGATGAACATCTGTTAATAAGATATGGATGTAATTCTGGCAGGCGGTGAATAGAGAATGCATGCGGCTCCACATAAACAGTGGTTTACATACCACCTAAAATATTTATGTTCAGTCTCTCATGTGCCTTCCAGGTATTCCAGTGTGACCTTACTTTTTTAATTAAAAAAAGTGTTTTTTATAACAAGAGTTGAAATATTACACATAACTACAATTATTATATTGGAGCTGGTTGTCACAAGGGTCTGTAATTATAACATTTTGAATATGTGTTTTTGTAACCAAGACTGTAAAGTGTTTACTTTTGAAAAGGGTTGACAGTTGCATATTCAGATTTATTTTCAGTACTGCAAATTATAGGCTTCAATTTTCATAGGCCTTATAGGCTGCTATTAATTTTGTAAGTAGCATAATGCATTTCCCTTAAATGTATACATGCGAGTCAGAATATCTGTGATAACTGGCTGTATGGTATGGAAATTTGTACCTATTCCTTTGGATTTCTATGAGAAAATGAAAAGTATATTATATATGCTATGCACTCATCCTCATGTTTTATTTCTCTATTATGTGGAAGACAAAAGAAGACATTTTGAAAAATGTACTGTCTACTCTTTTTCATACAAGTAAAACGAGCAAAGAGCTGTCAAGCTTCAAAAGAATGCAAAAGCACCACAAAAAGTTATATAAAAATGGTCCAGCAATATTCTTCTAAAGTCATGATACCTTTGTGGGGGGGAATTGAACTCATTATTGACTGATCTCCTATCCTTTAGTCAAATCCAGATGAGTCTGACTCATCGCAAGTAACACATCATGCAGACTGTTTTTGATTTACTGGAAAGATAAAATTCAAAGGGAAGATTTCACACATTGGGCATCAATACTTCTCTTGTGGTCTCTCATGAATTGTTAAAAGGAGAACTAGGGTGAAGTTGGAAGTGAATAAAAAAAGAAACGTGCTAAACTTTGATCTATTTAAAGTCTATTACTCACACAAAGCATTCACATGGCTTCAGAAGACTTTAAAAGCACAAGTCATGTGGACTACTTCCATTCTGCTTTAAAGCTGCTTTTTAGTCCTTTTGGAAGCTTGAAAGCTTTAGTCCACAATCCACATGCATTATAATTGCAGAGAAAAGAGCAGCCAGTATATTATCCTTTTGTGTTCTGCAGAAGAAAGAAACTCTACAGGTTTGGAAGGACATAGTGTGTATTTTTAGATGAACGGCACCTTTAACATCATTCAGCTAAAATTGCTGTTCATCAGGCTGACAGTCGTATATGTTATGGGGATTCAGACTAGCGTTTCTTGCCTTGTTTGTTTGAGGAACATGATTAGAATGGTGCAGCCTCTTTATCTTCAGACATGCCCTCTGGCTCACGCTTAAAATGCTTATATTAAAGAAAATATTAATTTTTGCTGTGGGTCTGTGAGAGCTAGATAACATCTGATTCCAGGATGCAAAGTGAATCTCTCCGTCACCCTTCAGAGCCCTCCCTCATCAAAGCCCTCGAGGAAAGAGCCATAGAGCGACCCCAATGTTCCCTGTTCAAAGGACATGCAGGAGAAAGGACGGAGAGCTGGGTGCGTTTATATTCATTTACCAATGAAGGTGTTTTACACAGCGGGCTGAACAGAGACAAATACAACCATTTGAGAGTAATGGAGCGAAAGGGGATCACCACCTTTTACAACACCCAAGTCCTTTATCCTTTCTTTCTGCTCTTAGAACTAATTTGTGACTAAATTTGATAGTGAGATGATATGTAATTAAGAGAGCGAGATAAAGATATTCTCAGCTTGTTCTGAAGATAACGTACAAGAAAAAATGTAAATGGAAAAATCTGGATCCCTCATTATTCAAAATGATAATAATTATGATTATGCTTGCTTCAATCCCCTAAGTGTCTAAGAATCGAGATCTTTTAAAGAGATAGTTCAACCTAAAATGATCATTTAAAATAATTTACTCACCCTATGTCATACCAAACCTGTATGACATTTTTTTTCTTCTGTGAAACACCAAATATAAATTTGAAAATGTTAATTTTCATGGTCCATACAGATGAAGTCAGTAGGGTCCAATGTTGTTTTGGACTCCATTGACTTTCATAGTACAGGCAAACAAAAAGTTGAAGCATTCATACACAAAAAGTTGATACAGGTTTGAAACAACATGGGTGATAGTAAATGATGACAGTTTTTTTTTTTTTTAGGGTGAACTAAACCTTAAGGATAGAGAGGCAAGTGTTGAGACAAGTGTTGAAAGCTTTCGGTCTTCGCTCGAAGATAAGCAAGAAGCTATGTTTGGAAAGCTGCTTTGAAACTGTATCTTTCCAAGGACTGATGTACAGAATGCTGATCTAAGATCTATGAAAGAGCTGCTTCTCTCTAGCGTAGGAGCTTGATGGATGGATGAATGATAGAGAAGGTTTCCCCTTACAGCATGTCTGTACACACAAAAAGAGACGTTCAAGATAAATCACCATAGCCTGCAGCTTCCAGGCCACAGCCCACAAAATCGACATGAATATTCAGTCTCATCCTTCATGCGTGAGCTAAGTGCTAGCAGAGATCACCCTTTAAATATAAAGACAGGACTGAGGAAAAGCAAAGCTAAAGACACAGTGGGCCATACAGTCCTCATTTCTGCAGTGACTGACAGCTTTAGTTCTTTTTCTTGTTCTTTCAAATTCAATTGAATTTCAACTGACAGCAAACAGAAGTGAGGATTTCCTCTCAAGATAACTTGCGGCTTATTAAACAGGAACCAGCAACTTAAAGCTGTCTTTCCTCATAAAACAAAGATGTCTCTTTAGAAACATACCATCCGTTTAGGATTTTAAGCCATACAGCTTTGACAATGAGCTAATGATGTAACAATTTAATCTAAAAACTCAAGCCGCCTTAATAAAAGACGCAATTTAAATGTGGCTGCTAATCGCTGTCTTACTAAATTAGGTTTAAGAGGAGTTAACCAAAACTTAGCATCATAAAATTACATCTGAAAAAAAATTCTCACAGAATAGTGAGATACAAAGCACACAAATACATATTACCCTTTAAAAACAGTCAATAAGCCATTATAACTGCTGTTGTTTGGAATAAAGACCTTGTTGGTGCATTGTCATTACCACTTAGTGCCTAGCATGTTAACGTTCAAAGTCATTGTAAAAATGCCGATAGTCATTTACTGTTTTTGACCAAGAATGTTTCTCTGAACTAACAGCAAACAGCAAAACATTTGTGAAGGCTTGATTTGAGCACACGCACCAACTACTTTCTTAATAGCCTCTAAAACCATTAAACTAATTTAGACAAGTAATGAAACACAAAAAGTGGCTATTTTTTCCATTTTCACTTCACAGAGAAAAAAATCTTCCATTAGTGCTGAAGTTTGGTGCTTTCATGTCAAGACCAAGACAACCTTAAGGTTAGCAGGTTACTGTTAAAACACAGCATGTTACAAAACACATCAATTCACTTTCAATTAACTTGCATCTCATAGCCAAGTCTCATTTGTGACAACTTCAGAAGCGTGTGTTTCGTTGTGGATGTTGGTGTATAAGCGCCTTTGTGAGCTAAATCATGCTCATTAGCTGATTTGTGCGCTTCTACGAATAAACAATAAATGGAATTAAACATTCAAAGAAAGGAAGCAGTTCAAGTGTTCTAGAACAAAATGGCGTGACCTGGTTTGAGTGATGCCCATTGCTTTTACTGACACAGACAGAGACGCTATTAGCAAAAGTGCTTGTGTGATATGCCTGTAGGCAAGAGAAGCTCGACTGTGGCAGGGCTCCTTTAACAGGAGAATGTGCAATGGGTCGAACCATAAGAATATACAGACGAGGAATACATTATGATAATCATATTTAGGGAAAGCAGTAGGAGATAAAGCACAACTTGATGTTCACAAAAGGTCACACTCATTTACATCTAGTTGTTTAGCTGCTCTCTCTAGCACGTTCAAGGTTTCGATTAAGAAAATAGATATATGAATAAATCAGGTTAATCTGAATATTTATGGGGTCTGTGATTAGATGCTATTTGGAGTGGTCGGAAACGTCTTCTCGACTGCTAACTACTGTGTTAACGGAGCATGTTATGAACACTCCCCGTTGAGCTGATCACCTTGTATTCACATCCGATATTTTTTTATTTACTGATGTATGTAGATCGGCTCTCTGACTGACAGGCTATTTATCACTAAAACTGTGAAAATTAAGACTACCCCAAGGGTTTTAAACCTGCAGAGAAATATGTGGTCTTTTCTGCAAATGTTCACACTAAGTAAAGTCATCCTCAAAACTGGAGAAGATTCAGCTGGTGTGCCAGGAGCGTAATGTTTGGCCATTTCCCATCTAAAGACCAGGAAGTGCTCTATGATGTCTCTGAGTCTTATCAGTCACCGGCCTGGTGGTTTTTTTCTCTTGTCGCCTGCCACATGGATTATCTTCTTCAGACATGGATGCCATCGTTTTCTCATTTCATTCGCTGTCTCCAGGCCCTCCTCCACTCTTTTATTCCTCTCTACAGTGTGTTTATCTCTAAAGTGGCTTTTGCACCATGAAGTGTCTGTTATGTTTCCATAGGATGAAATCTCATTTTGATGAATTTATTGCTGTGGATACTCTATGACAGTGGTCTCCAACTCTGCCCCTGGAGAGCTACCGTTCTACAGATTTCAGCTCCAACACCAATCAAACACACCTGAACCAGCTAATCAAGGTCTTCAAGGGTACTTTTCATTTCAGACAGGTGTGATGAGCAGGGTTGGAACTGAAATCTGCAGGACGATAGCTCTTTAGGAGCAGGGCTGGAGATCCCTGCTATAGGACAAGAGAGAGTTGGAAACAAAATAACAATTTAAAAAAAGTGATTCTTAATCAAATTATCACTGAAATAAACTGAAAAAGGGAGAGAGTGCGTGTGTGAATGTCTGTATGTATGAATATATGTATATACTGTATATCTTTTTTATTATAATATACCTTAAATATACTTCAAATCAAATAGGATTATTGCAAAGTTCACATAGATCACTGTTTTGCATGCTACTGTTAAAACGTGTAATGGAAAAATAAAAACCGTTGTAAACAACTTGACAGCAACAACAGTAACAGCAGTCTTATTATAGTTATTTTGATCTAATCACCTCAATTATAGAAAACGTATTAAACAATCTAAAAATGTAATTGCTATAATGATGGCAGATTTTAAGTCATGGTAACTGGATATTTTAAGTTTGGTCATGACATTTACTAATTCTGCAAATCAATTCAACTTAACTCAAGTCAAGCAAACTTTTGCCTTCGTTTTTTTCTAGCATATATTTTTACAGTGAGAGGAAGAGAGAAGAAAAATCCTTGCTGTTGAGTAGATCTAGCCTTTGAGTGGAAGAGAAGTGAGTCCAGACGCATTATATCCTCACTCTGGACAGCAAATGCCAATGCCTTGCGGCTAATGGCATAATGCCAGGACATTTTTGACAGTCTGCCATGCAAACCTGCTCAGCCTCATGATTCCACACGTTCAGTCACACCATCACAAAATCAATGACATGCTGACATTTTTATGGTGTCATTGTTCACACACAAATTCAACTCAGGGACAGAAAAAAAATGGTCAAGAAACTCAAAGTTTCCAACTAGGCCTCAATTAATCCTGCAAAATCTGAGTCACTTAACTGATACGCCTTGGGAATGGGAACCTACAAAGAGATAGTTCACCCAAAAATGCAGTCATTTACTCACCCTCATGTTGTTACAAACCTCAATGCTTTTTTCCTCTTCGTTGGAACATAAAAGAAGAATTTCTCAATGTTTTTTGTCTATAAATTTGAAGTCAAAACAGTTTGGTTACCGACATTCTTCAAAATATCTTCTTTTATGCTCCACATAAGAAAGAATTTGACACAGATCTTGAGCAACATGAGTAAATGTTTACACAATTTTCATTTTTGGATGAACTATCCCTTTAAAATGCTGCCATAACACCTCCACAGCCATTGCGTCTAAAGCTTTCAGCTGTTTCATGTCTCAAAAAATAAGTGAGAAGAACGCAACTTCCAGCCACCAGTGAAAATTACAGAGTGAAAAGTTTTCAAAATACCACCACTTTCTCCCACATAATAGAATAAAGAAAGACAAAGAAGGAAACCAGTTTCCTGATTACCACAGTAATTGCACCGGACCAGCATTTCCTCTAATATGACATAAGCAAGCATATGAAATAAACAACACTTATGTCCTTAGACAAATTCCCATTCTACCCCAACAGCTCACCGGAGGATGGAGCAATGATGGGAAATTTAAATCAGGTGAGTTAAGAACCAGTTTTTATCAAGGCCAAAGAGGACTGGATCATTCTGACTGCCTTTATTGTGATGTGGTCCTGCTTTGTTCCCTTAAATTGATTTCCATTCTGCAGAGGATTGTCACAGGATGGAACGGAGAGGGTCTGGGCGGGGTGTTTACCTGGCAGTTATGTTTATAAAAAATCTGTAGAGTTGCAGGGTGAGCACTTTGCTTCACGGAGCATTAACAGTAATGGGTGTGAGTGGGTGAATAATTCATAATACATAGCACTGACGAAATGCATACACAACGGACACACACACACACACACACACTCACTGACTCACTCACTCACTGACTCACTCACTCACTCACTCACACACACACACACACACACACACACACAGACCACGCACACACACATGTTGGTTTTTATGGTTTACGGGGACTTTCCATAGGTGTAATGGTTTTTATACTGTACAAGCTGTATGTGCTATTGCCCTACACCTACCCTACACCTAAACTTAGCCCTCACAGGAGACGGTGCATTTCTATTTTCCCTCAAAAAAACTCACTCTGTATGATTTATAAGCGTTTAAAATTATGGGGACACTGAAAATGTCCTCATAAATCACCTTCTCCTTGTAATACCTATGTCATACCCATGTCATTATACAAATTTGTGTCCTCATAAACCACACAAACATGCCCACACACACACACACACACACACACATGCATGCATGCATGCAGATTGGTTTAGTTAAACATCATCATCTTTACATCCAATTAAACAAAGAACATTACTGGACATGCAACATTACACAAATGTAATCTTTTATCACCCCTGTCATAAATGTTACAGCAGTTATTTGTGCTTGACTAGCGCTAATTAAGGATCTGATGAGGGAATTTGCAGAGTATTCTAGACAATAACGCTTCAAAGTAGGAGAAAAAAAGAAAATGTTGCATCAATTTAGAAAGATTATTTCTCTATTGATGCAACATTTTCTTGCATACTGTATGAAATTACAGTAACATTGAATGCACAGAAATTTCATACAGTATCCGCATGGACTCATTCATTTATAATTCACTTACCCTCTGCCACTCATCCAATGCCCTCTTTCATTTATTTGCTTATTTATCTATTTTAAGCAACTCGAATTAGCATCTTTCCTATTCAACTTTAGCTCATGTTCAGATGTGACACGTCCAAACAGCCTAATTGAAATGAGTTCATAAAATTAGTATAATAGTGTGCTCACAAATGCAGCATAAGACGTCATTCTGTAGAGTCATTATGAGTCAGAGACTTTTGCTCGGTTCCAAATTCTTCTGCGCTGACTACGAAGGCAGTATTTAAAGGCTTAATAAGCACACTCCAGACACGGAGATTGGTTCACAAGGTTGACAGAATAATTATGCAGCCTCCTAAAATACCTTGCTTTTGCCAAATTCTAGGTCAACATGGCATGTATCCTTCACAGAGAAGGCAATCATGCAGAACGAGTGTACAAAATTATAAATAATTCAAGAAGCCAGACAAAGTGACTACTGTTCAAAAGTTTTGGGTTAGTAACAATTATTGGTAACTCTTTGGTTTAGGGGCCAATTTTCAATATTAACTAGTTGCTTATTAGCATACTATTAACCCATTATTAACATATTGACTGTTAATTAGTGATTAAAGCACATATTCTACATAACCATATTCTACATCCCTAATCCTACCCGATACCTAAACGTAACAACTACCTTACTAACTATTAATAAGCAGCAAATTGGGAGTTTAATGAGGCAAAAGTCATAGTTGATAGTTAAAATTGAGAATTGGACCCCAAACTAAAGTGTGACCTAAATATTCAATGTTTTTGAAAGAAGACCCTTATGCTCACCAAGACTGGATTTATTTAATCACAGTGAAACAGTACTGTTGTGGAATTTTATTACCATTTAAAATAACTTTTTTTCTTTTTTAATATATTGATTTGAATGGGATTTATTCCAGTGATGCTGAATTTTCAGCATCATTACTCCAGTCTTCAGTGTCACGTGATCATTCAGACATCATTCTAATATGCTGATTTGCTGCTCAAACTTTTCTTAGTATTATTAATCTTTAAAACAGTTGTTCTGCTTCATGTTTTTGTGGGAACATTTACATTTATGCATTTAGCAGACGCTTTTATCCAAAGCGACTTACAGTGCATTCAGGCTATACACTGGAACTGAGTCTACACACTGGCTATACACTGGAACTATACACTGGAACTGAGTCTACACACTGGCTATACACTGGAACTATACACTGGAACTGAGTCTACACACTGGCTATACACTGGAACTATACACTGGAACTGAGTCTACACACTGGCTATACACTGGAACTATACACTGGAACTGAGTCTACACACTGGCTATACACTGGAACTGAGTGGAACTAAATAATTTTTCAAAAGAACAGCATTCATTTGAAATGGAAATTGTTGTAGGTAATTTAGTGAAAATCTTACCAGTCACTTTTGATCAATTCAATGCAACCTTACTGAATAAAAGTATGAATAAAAAAAAGAATTGTTTATTTTTATTAAATAAATAAATAATACAAATAAGTAAATATTACAAATAATTGTAATAAAAATAAAAACAACAACAACAACAAAAAAGTACTGACTCTCAAACTTTTAAAATACCAAAAAGTATTGGGACAATAAAAACTTTTGTCATGCTTATTTATTTATTTTATTGATATTTTTAATTAGAGTACTGCATGATTAGCTTAGCAACATGCTACTGTCAAACACTAATGAAATCAATTGTTAGTTGAAAGAATGAGTGAAATACTCATGAAAATGAGTATGAACACTAAAAAGTAATGATAAGAATTGCTACACTAACCATAGTCCAACCACGGTTTTTGTAGTAAAATTGTTTATACAAATGGTGGTCAATATGACAAGAACCATGGTTACTACACTTTTACTTTAATAAAACCATGGTTAATTTTCATAAGGGTTATTAGCATAGCAGCATGTAACATAACATCAAACTCAGTGTGTTGACTCGTGCAGCGGGCTATTTTGTGGTAGCCATTGAGTTACCACTTACAAAGAGCAATAAAAACACATCACCTATGAGGTCCCACAACAGTTAGGATGGTGCCTTAGAAGGTTGCAGCTTATGGAGGCACTAGCCAGTGAAGCAGCTCACTATGTTTTCGGCAGGCATATTATTATTACAGCTCCTGTGACAATGTCCAAACATTAGAACCATGACATCACATGCCCTCAATAGAAGATTAATGGCCCATCTCGCATCCTCTGTTCTACAGACTCTCACACTTTTCTTACTTTCTCTCACTCTGAGCCTCTTATGGGTTGTAAACTGGTCCATCCTGTCGCAGCACCATCAGCCCCCTCATCTGCCCTTTCTCTGCCTGTCTCCTTTTCTTCCTCTCCGTTTTATGTGCAAAAGACACTTCAGCCCTGACACCACCCCTCGGGTATGTTTCTATCCCAGCTGTCAGTCAAGTAGTCTTACTGCTGTGACAATGGGCAATGACCCTGACTTAGGCTCACCAATCACCTTGCTTAGGCATCCTTTGTTATCTTAATCAAAGCCTCTTCACTTGTGTTTACACAATTTTTGAGTAGTTATCTACATTTCAAGTTAAATTAAAGTTAAAGCTATTTAAAGGGATAGTTTGCCCAAAATGTTAAATTGTAACCCCCATCTACTTTTTTTCTTGATGTTGACACTCTCTCACTCACTAATTGTTATTTTTCCTTCATTCAACAGCTCTTTTTTGCCATTCAAATACAGCTCTGATTAGTATATAACGGGATAGTTAAATAATACAAATCATTGTCATAATTATGTCATAATTGACTTGTCCGTTTCAAACCTGACTTTTTTTTTTCAATGGAATCCAAACAAGGAATATTTTTTAACGAATATTTCAACTGTTTTTGTCTATATAATGCAGTTCTTGAGGTCTAAAACAACACGAATCCCACTGACTTTCATTGTTTTATTAAAAGAACAACAGCATCAACAGAAGCTCAATATTTTCTTCTTCTGTGTTCCACCCCCAAAAAATAAATAAATGTATAATTCAATCAGAGTCGTATTTGAATGAAAACCAAAAAAAAAAAAAACATGTTTTTAATGCAGGGGGACAAATCTCAAAAAGGGTGACATCATCAAATCCGCACCAATACATATAAATTAAAAAACTACAATATGGTTTCCACTTTTTCTTCAGTGCGGAAGTAAGCATATGGGCAAGACTTCCGGTTCATTAGCCGCTATAGGGAAATAACGAGAAGAATAACCACGTGCAGTAAACGGTAAAACAGTTTGGACTACAAACCAGTGTGTTCATAATTAAGATTATACATTCAAATAATATGGAAAGACACACCAGTTTTCAATATCAAGCAGCAAAATTAACTGTTCAGATAAAAATAGCTGGACACGGATGAGACCGGAAGCTAGACCCATAGAATTTACAAATGGCCGCACCCAACTTTACGCCAAGAAAAAGGTGGATAATTTATATGATTATAAACTTACTATAGAACAGCCAAGAACAGCAGCGTTTAACTAAAGACTGCTGTAACGAGGTTTGGGTTTTGTTCCTGGTTTAGGTTTTCATGTCTTTTATTTTGTAATTTAATTCATGCTTGCTGTTAGTGTCATGCTTCTCTTACCCTCATGTATTTCTGCCTTGTCTATGTGTCATGTTGTGATTGGTTGTTCTAGTCATATACGTATAGTCATATACGTATATTATGTCTATGGTTCTAGTCATATGTCTTGTTCCTCATTGGTTATTGTCCTGTCACGTGGTTCTCAATTCTGTTTGCTCGTTGGTTGGATCTTGTCATGTGAAAGTAAAAGTAGCCTTCATGTTGCCTATGGACCTTTTTCACATTTCTGGGTTTCGTCATAGTTGGGTTAACTTGAAGAGCAGTGAATGTACCACATATTTATTTTTTGCATTCCCATTTGCTCAAATAGCAAAATAAAAACTCTACGATAGTGTTTTCATGACTTTCAATAAAATGAAAAAAAAATGAGAAACACTGATAACGGCAGTCAGAAGAGCCAATTATGTCAAATGTACCATCTGTATTAGAAACACTGTATTAGAAACACCCTTGCATAAGCGTAAACGTTTTTTTTTTTTTTGTAATTTGATGCAAATGTAATATAATACAAGGAATAGTATTATAAATGTACATACTTTAAAAAAAATACAAATGTGAAAAACTTTTGAGGATTAATGATGCTGATGACCGTTAAACATGTCATCACTGTAGCACTTATGTGAACAGGCCCATTTTACCATGGAATCTTACACATCAAAGGAACCTGATAAGGACCACCTCTTTGCTTATCTCCGAAAGGACACAGGAAGAGAAAGATTTATAGCGCCACCTCCTTGCCAGCTAAGAACTGACCTTTACTCCCAGAAACAGAATTTCTAACTTCTTATCTCGAGAATAAGACAGCGTCTACAGACACTCCCGGGATCCCCTGATTGGTTAATGCCTACATTTACGATTTAATCAACTAACAAGGGATATACGTTGACGGGCGTTTCCCAGATCCCGAAAGACGTGACTTTGGCGTGACCTCAGAACCCCTCCTTCCCCTCCTCGAGTAGCTCCAGGGAACGCGCTCTTTCGTTTGTGAACAAAGAGACTCAAACCTACATAGAGGAATTCTAAGAGGAAACTCGTTGTTATTAAAACAATGTACTCAAGAAACAATATATATTAATGTTGTACTCTGTCTTTTATAAGCTTGCTGTGTAATGGAATCGATGGTCTTAACCTGTGTAGTAGATACAATTAGTAGATGTACTTTGTGTATCAAATGCGGAATTTTTAGTCTCTAACAGAAGCTGTCGTCGTCAGTAATAAGTAGGTGTGGATGACAGTTAAACTTTAGCATCATAATGTATGATTACAGCACGTATAGAGGTCTGTAAGTATATCTTCCTTCATGTGATGAATTAAATATCAGATGATGTAGGCGCGGCAAATATCAGATGATGTAGGCGCGGCAAAAGAAGCCGTGCGGGGCCACAAAGATCGGCTGCCGCTTGACTAAAGCAATGGATTCTGGTTAGGACATTTGTCCGACTTTGATCGGCGCTACAGCCGCCTTACGATCACATGTGCCATCAAAGTACCGCGAGAGCAAAGCAAGACCAGTCGCCGAGGTTGCAGGGATTTGCAATCAGGGGAGCAAGCTAGTGAAACGTTGCACACACAAAAGAGGTCTGCACACATCCAAAAGCTTATTTTAAATGCAAAATTGGTTTCCGTGCGCTCAAAGTTTTTTCCTCTTTGCGAGACGAACATTGTCTTCACAAAACTCAGTTCACGTGCATGCAAATACACTTTTGTGTGCTGAAAATATGATCTTTCATACTCAGATTTGTGGCAGAGATCTAACCCCATATTTTCTTAAAGTCAAAGGCATTGCACCTGCCCCCACAGGCTCAGCTGTTTGTGTGCCCTTGGTTATGTTCAAGGCCAAGAGACTCATAGGAGAGTTACAATACTGTGAGGTCCAGTGCACACATAAACACCCAAAACGATGCAGAGATGATCTAGCACACACAATCACACACTAGAAAAGACAGAGATGAAGGATGAAGGTTATTATCCAGTGACCTTTCATATTCATTGATGACTTTAGGCACTGAGCTGTGAACTACTTTGGTTAGAAGTGAAAAATTAGCCCATGATGCAAACGTTTGTTTAGCTTAGTGACACATTATCCCGCAGACTGTTCACGACTGTGCATTTTATGTATATCAATAGCAATGTGTTTCCTGTATCTATCATATTAATCTATGAAAATGTTATCTGCACTTACAGGATGCTTTAGTCTCCATGGTAATGAGTGTGTGATTGCAAAACACAGGAGAATTATCTAGCACAAGTAAATAAAAAAAATACAAAAGCGAGCTGCGAGAGAGCACCGGTTGAAGGCAAAACCTCTTCTGATATTTATTCAATAATATTGAAACCATACATCAAAGAGCAAAAGATATCTGCTGAGGAAAGATACATATTAAAACAAAAAATTGTTGCCTTGTAACCAAATATGTTTATCTCCCTAATGCTGCTCTACACATGGCTTGATATTTAAGTGGTTTTTTTAACATGTCCTTTAGAATGGCATGAAGCACTTCAAAAGTATGAGAGTGAGAAGAGATGTTATTTAGTATGAAAAATCATCAGGTTTTCCATCGTTTAACAAACTATTCTCCAGTATTGAGGAAAAGGCTATAAATGTTAATTTAATCATCTTGATAAAAGTCCTAACCAAACATATTCCATTGAAATGATAGGTGATGAATAACTGGCAGATAATATATAAGGTGCTCACATAAAACTCTTTGATATCTATAGCAGCTCCAGTCATATTTGAATTAATAACTACAGCATCAAGACTCCTGGGATGAGGATCCCGGAAGCATCGAAAAACTAATTCACGCAATATGAATGTAATGCATCACACAATCTTTGATAAATGAACACAATCTTGCTTTAAACCATCCAGTCATGCATTAATTCCCATTGAAATACACATTTATATCTATTTGCATTCATGGGCATTTGTGCAATATTAATCATAACCGAATCCATATTTTCAGATAATATTGGCCCTATATGATCCCAAGTGAATAAGTGAGGATACAAGCCTGAGAAAAATCTCATTATGCCCATTGTGGAGGCATGGCGATGCATCTCTAGAGAGATGCACACAAGCATAGATTTAGGGATGTGCTATTATTCTGTGCAATTATGCGGGGTATGGGGGGTATTCAGCATTCTTGAGATGTCTGCTGCTGTCCTGTGCATTTCACCTTTAATAAATACAGCCAGTGTGCACCACCACACACAGTCCAGGCCTAAACCTCTCTAGCACCCATACAAGAAAAACAATCTGTGTTCTCTTCTATTATAATATAAGCTGCTGGTTATTTCATGCCAGTCACTGCTGCTGTCTACTGTTGCACATCATCGATCAAATTTCTGCTGCACTACCATCAATAACTCCTGAAGCTGATAGTTTGAGACAGAGGATCTGATACAAAAACTTTCATTCTAGAAAAGTGATTTTGGACCCCCCCCAAAAAAATTGTAAACTTATATTTCCTTTTTGTCATGTATGTTTGGTTTCATCAGCTGACTTACTCTGTTTTTTGTGTTATTTGAACCGCACGATAATCGTAAGTCAAACCTTTTCGCATTTCAGCTTTTAACCAAATAATTGACTAACTATACAAAAAGTCAAAACACTGACAGGGAGGAAAAAATCTGATTAATACTGTGTTCTAGTAGGGATTGCTCGGAAGACGTTCAAATCTTCAAAATATTTTTGTATGTCTTGAATGTGATACATCAGCACAGCATTATGTATGAATTTCAAATGCAATCACTGATAGTGTAAAAGCAAACTCCAAAGTGCAGAGCTTTCAGATCAACACTGGAGTAAACAAGCCAAATGAATAAACAGAACAAACATCAGATGTTATTTTTGCAATCGCTGATTCATAGGGCAAGTTCTCAGATTAGTCCAGTCCTCTCAGACTGATTACAGTGAGTTCTTCCCAACGACAGAGAAGAGATGCTTTGGATGTGATTCTGCATTTGAAATCAGATTTAATAAATGATAGTCAGTGAGAGAATAAGCGGTGCGTCCACGGTGCACACAACGGGGAGGAAGGAGGAACACGGAGACGAGGATTCATAAATAACTGTCTTTAATAAAGACAAGGCAGGGCAAGACACACAGGAACACTGGGAGTAACGAGTAGACCAGACAAACACTAACTCAACAGACAGGAACTTAAATACACAGGTTAATTAATAAAACACAGCTGGACTGAATAAACTAATAATCACACTAAACAAGGACAGGAAACAAACCAAATATGGACACAAGACACAAACGACACAGGACTGACACTGTGATTGGGTGATAAATGAAATATTTCATTATATCTGAAATAGTTTTTCAGCCATAATAAAATTAAGCTAACATCAAGAATGTATCATCCATATTTCTAACTGAAACAGGACATTCTGGAATATTTAGGAACTTGCACTTTTATTAATAGACAATAGGCATTTAGCTATTTCACAGCCATGAACGATGAACCACGATTTGGTATTTGAAACAATGTGGAAATGAAAATAGACATTATACAATTAAACAACAGTTACAACTGATAATAGTAAGAATTTGGAACAGCATCATATAAATCAGCATATTAGAATGATTTCTGAAGGATCATGTGACAATGGAGACTGGTGTAATGGCTGATTAAAATTCAGCTTTGCATCACAGGAATAAATTAAATTTAAAAATATATTACAAAATAATAATACTAATTATTATTATTTAAATCAAATAAATGCAGCCTTGGTGAACACTCAAGAGATTATTTGGGATCAAGAAGACTTAAAAAAAAAAAACAATTTTATTCAGAACTGATGCATTTCTATATGAGAGTGATTTCTTAAAGATCACGTATTGAATATTGGAGTAATGGTCGCAGATATATCACCCCGTCCTAGCTGTGATATAAATTTAAATAGATCCATATGTTTATTTGATTGAGAGATTGTATAAACTTAACCAAAACCCAAGATTATATCAATGCCACTTTAAATGAATCAGCCCACAGCAATGCAGAAGCAGGAGTCGGAGAGACAGCGTAACCTTTCTGAGAATAATTAGTGCATGGAACAGTGTGCAGTGACACATGGTGACATATCAAAGACAGACCGAAAGAAGAGAACATGGCGTCTTGATGCTCTGGCAGCAGGCAGCAGGGTTCTAATTTGTGAGCATATGTTATGACGATGCAGGAAAACGTGCAAAAATCTCCAATCCAAAAACATGACGGGAACCATGTGCTTCCTTCCCGTGCCTAGCCGGCGATCAAAAACAGACAAATAGCCACTCTCAGCATTTTCTACTGTACCTCAGAGATAATATTAGATTGGAAATGCAGTGGGAGAAAAAACAAGACGAAAGGAGGCTTGAATTCACATGCGCGATGAAAATTAGCAGAATAACGAAACTGATGAAACAGCAACATCTTCTGAGATAAACACACACTAACAAGTGCACACAAACACTTTTCATAAAGTCAACATGACAGGTTTCTTTAAAGGCAAAGGCCTTTGGTGTTTGAGAAACATTCAGCAAAACTGTGTGGTCAACAGACCAGAGATACATGGCTTTTGGATGTGGAGGCGTGAAATATTTTCGAAAATACCTTTACTTTATCAACATCTTTATGATCTGCCTATGGCACGTAAAATCAAGAATGTACATAATTACTTTTCATAGCAGCAAAGTTTCCAACACAGACTTTGTCTTCAATTGCTTTTGCAAAAAATAAAAATGTAAAAATAAAGTACCTATCCAGACTCATGTAATTTACTGAGCCAGTGTTATGTATGAGCCAGAATTTCAATCTGGTGCCACTGGTAAGAATCACACGCTTAACCTGTCAAGCTTCACTTCACCTTTTAACACTAGTGGTCCTACAATATAGCACACACATACACTGGAGTGAAGAAAAATGCTCTTCAAGAGGAGGACTGACCCGAGCGGGGACTTCTGTGATCATAAAGGGATTTGGAGTGTCTAGAGTGGAAAGACCTTTAATTGATATCTTTTGGAACAAAGACCAGCCGCATTTGCTGTGTCACAGCCTCAGATGGAGAGGAAAAAGACCATTCCGTGCCCTTGGATCCATATTTCCTCTCTGTTTGCTCCTGTCTCAAAACAGCTCCTTCTTTTCTACCATTGGTGCTTTATATTTCTCTCCTATATTTCCACTTTGGATTTCAAAATGGCATCTTTGTGAAATCATGTTGTCGGTTAGGGTGAACTGGCAAAGGAGCTACTTTTTTTTTACAAAGCAAGATCCCTTTTACCATGATACGCCTTTTAATTTAACTGAAATTATGTTTTATTATGAATCACCATCAACTCTCTAACCTTCCTGATTTCTTTCCAACAGCATAATGCATTTCACTGTTGTCTTAATGCTAAGAAAACAAAGGAAATGATTGTGGTGAAATCGGCGCAGAGGATTACTGGCAGCAGTTTTCTAACTATTGAGGATATTTACAGTAATAGATGTAGGGACAGAGCGGCCAGTATCATCAAGGACTCTTTCCATCCTGCCTATGGACTGTTTACCCCGCTTCCCTCAGGTAGAAGGTTGCGCTCCATCCGTGCAAGAACAACTAGGCTTAGGAACAGCTTTTTTCCAGAGGCTGTTCGAATGATAAACTCTTGTTCTTCTACCTTGCGTGCAATGATATAGATATTCGTATGTGTAACACAGTATTAATGTTTTTAAATAATAGTATAATTATAGATTATGGTTTACTATGCTATTTATTGAGAATGATGCATCTTAGATTTAAGTGTTTTTATCTGTTATGTTTTATTTTGTGTTTTGATCAGGACCTAACCCTTCATGTGCCCGTGTATGGAATGATAATAAAAATAATTGAATCCTTGAATCCTTGAATCTTTGTGTTGTGCTATTGAACTGAATTATCTAATTGTTACGCAGTATTGTTCTGCACACTGTTGCATTGTTTCGAGCAGAACAGCATAATGTTGTTCATCCAAACTCAGAGTAGAGTGCATTCTCTCTCCCCTGACTCTGAAATATAACTTTTCTGTCTTGCCTCAGGCCTTTCTCTGTGTATTTGAATTGCATTTTGTTCTTCCTGCTGGGGTATTTGTAACTCTAACATATTGTATGCATTATAAAGAAGTCTGTTTGGTCAGAAAGAAATGCAAATTTAAACATCTTCGAAAAAGTCCAAGCATGAAAAATTAAACAACTTGACAAGTGTATGGACAGTGCACTTGTATAAGCAAAAGGTTTTCCTCTGCGGATGGGAGGGTTAGCTAATTGAAACTTTACAGAATCCATGGGGGAAATACAATTTAGTGTAACAGCAAACATGTGCAGAGAAGGCATGCTGGGTTAGATGAATCTATTCTCATGTCTTTAATTACAAGGGTGGAACGATGATCAGCAGGTGTTTTACAAAGAAAGGCAGGAAGTAAACACGTCTCTATAGAGCCATACAAAGATCATAATGAATATTTTGATTAGGCTGTGGAAGTTTATCATTTAATTACTGCTGAACAAATAATACTATAGCAGATGTGAGTCAGTTTTGAATAGCGGACGGACAGATGGACAGACAGACAGATAGATAGATAGATAGATAGATAGAAGAGGATGGATGGATGTAAAATGCATCTCTCTTAAGCCTTGCGGATATAGCTTGACCTCAGTTTGACAGCGTCCAGCCCCCATTGACAACTAACCTTCATCATCATCAGGAGCTGTACGCTGGGCAGGCCGAGGACAATATTCATTCTATCACAGTAAAGGAAGAAAGATGGGGAGAAAATGGCCTTCAGGGCATCATGTCAGAGATAGACAGGGACAGAAAGAAGGCTACGGCCTGAAAATTGAAGGAGGGATTATCTGAATAATGATATTAAAATAGAATATGAATCATTACAAATGCATAAAATGAGACGAGAGGAAGACATGCCTCAGCATTCTATCATGCAGCGTATTTGTGTCTATGAGTAGCTCTGTATTTTTCAGGGGTGTTTATGTATGCATGCATACTTCTTATTCATGTCTGTTGAAACGCACGAGGTTATGCACCATATAAGCTACCAGGACAAGAGCAGGCTTCTCTTCCATCAAGATTAGCCAGCCTGTGAAATATTAATACAGAAAATGAGAAACTGTATTAGGGCTAAAAAGGATCTAAGCAGAATGAATCATCAATAATACAGCAGCCCTCCTTAGTTTGTCAGAGTCAGAGACTCGCTGGCGTTTGACTAGTGAGAGCTCTGTACTGTCAGAGCCCCAGCCTGGCCCTGTGTCACAGGAAATCTCCTAAGCCTTTACGTTTATTCTTTTTTTGAAACTGTGATGAAATGCTAAACATGCTAAGCCTTTCGTCTGAGATAACTGGGTGCATGTAAATTGTAAATATGACATGTCGTGCTGCAGTTTTCTGCTGAAGGTTTTGTGTGCAGCTTCTCTTGGTTTTTATTTTTGTTCCCTCACTTTCTCTCTCTCTTTCTGCTTGTTCTTCTTTCTCTATTGCTTCACATCCTCTGCTGCTGTCTTGCTTTCATATTTAATTAAGCCTCACCTCTCGTTCCTGTTTCAATCTCTAGTCTGAACTAGCCTTATTAATTTATTTTTCTTCAGTATAAGTAGATGTTATAATGGTCTGTCAAAAGCCAAAGTCAAAAGCTCTTTTTATACAATTGATTAATAGGATGAAATTTCTACTTGTGTCATTGACTGAAAAGGTCTGCTTCTAATTTAATGTTTAAAATCTATTGTGCTGTGACAGTGAGGGAACAAAGAAAAGAAAGAATGAAACAATGTGTAGTTTATAATTAAATAATTGTATTATAAGCCTGTGTGTGTGTGTGTGTGTGTGTGTGTGTGTGTGTGTGTGTGTGTGTGTGTGTGTGTGAGTGTGTGTGCGCTTGCTCTTGTGTATGTTCACGTTTTTGTGACAAATGAGGACATAAACTTGTATAATGACATGGGTATGGCATAGGTATTACAAGGTGAAGGTGACTTATAGGACATTGCCCCATCTGCACATTTTTCAAAACGCTTAGAAATCATACAGAGTAATTTATTTTGAGAAAGTAAAAAATGCACAAAGTTTCCTGTAAGGTTTAGGAGTAGGGTTGGTGTAGGGCAATAGGAGATACCGTTTGTACAGTATCAAAACAATAATGCCCATGGGCAGGGCCGCAATAAGACTGCACTGGGCCCCGGGGCTATGACTTACTGCAGGCCACCCCATCACAATAACGATATATATATATATATATATATATAACTTTATAGCTATAAATATATATTTTTTTATCCTATATCAATATTCTTGATGCAAAGACATTTCATAATTTGTGTTACCAATTTCAAAATCACTAGATTATATACTATTAGATAATACTAAGCTAAGCAGTAATAAGCTTACTGAAGGCAATAAAAAGTCAAAAATTAGGCTACAACAGACACCAAGATCATAAAACATCGACCTACTTGAAATACTTAAAGCACTGAATAATATTATGATGTATAAAGAAAATGTACAAATAGACTGAATGGTATCCACTGTATATATTCAATAATATACATTAATTCTTATTTATTTTACAAAAGTGATTCAGTCAAGGACAGTAAGTGATTTTCTTTCTGATTTTTGATTTACATTATTGACACAAATGGCAACAGCAGCTATATTAGACTACTTTAGAAGAATAATTCACCCAAAAATGAAAATTCTATTGTTCTAAACCTGTATGATTTTCCTTCTGCTGTTGAATGCAAAATAATATATTTGGAACAATAGGCCTACTGGTAATCATACAGACTTCCATAGTATAAAACAATACGCTATGATTGGAGACAATGAGGACCAGAAACATGTTGGACAATTTTTCAAAGTATCTTATTTTGTGTTGAGGAAAAAAGAAATGCATAGAGATTTCAAACTATTTGAGTTTAAGTATATGATGACACATAACTGTGTATTTTAACATTTAAGCACAACAGGAGCAAAAAGTCTATCTCTTAATGCACACATTTACCAGAATTAATTCTGCCACACTGCTTAATGTTTATTAACACATTAAACCATTTGTTTTAAAACCTGCTTAAAACGCGTTTAAATGATAAGCTTAGCCAGACATCTTGACACGCAAAATGATTGATATGTTTCTACCGGATTATCTCCCAAGTCCCCTCCCAACCCTTAAATGAATAGCCTATATAGAGTTTGTTCAAACTCAAAAACCAATATACACCCAGTTAATAATCAAACTAACCTAAAATCGATGACGTAGTTTTATTTCCCTGCTCCATGTGCGCGATCCACTCGCTCTTCCAACAACTTCCTCTACATCATCAACTTTAATAAAATAACCCGAGAGCTTAAATTTTTGAGCTCCTCTCTCTCAGAATTGCTGCCATTTTTACTTATCGAATATAGTTTTTTTGTGTGACTATTTCAATATTACTCCAGAACGAAGAGAAGAGTGGAGGTGAATGCAGACATACTGGGCAACGATCACCTGCTAGATATGTGCACATATCGTTCAAAAGTCAAATATAGAAAAAAATGCATTTGATTGGTACACCACATTGAGACTTTACGCTTCAATCTCAAATGGTGATGCATGGAATTTACAGAAAAGCTCAACTAAATAACAGCGCTAATAGGTGGGAGGCGTGGTGGCTTTGGCGATCGGCACGCCAGTCAATCTACCACACAGCCAATCACGGGCCCCCTCCTTGCTCGGACCCTTGGGGATTCAGCCCCGCCTAGCCCAGTGGTTAAAACGGCCTTACCTATGGGATGTCCCCACTTTTCACAAAAATAAACATGTGTGTGTGTGTGTGTGTGTGTGTGTGTGTGTGTAAACATCCAACAGATTAATGCAAAGCAATTTAATTAAAAATAGAAGTCAAGATTTGCACTGAAGCTAAGTTTAAGTGATTTGCTGAAAGAGTCCTCCAAAACAAGTTGAATATGGCATCACTGTGACATCAAAAAACTGTTTAGATTGTTTAATATACAAGAGTGTTGTTCTGTGAACGTGCTGGAGAGAGTTACTACACTGGCATTTCCTTATAAGTGCTGAATGACTGAAACACCAGCACAAATGTTTTTCATTTTGCCCTTTATGTGATCTGTTTGGTTCACATGAGGATCACTGTGATTGAGTCACATTCTAAAATAAATGATGTCAGTCCCAGCACAGAATAAGAGCTTCATTTACATATACACCACTCATATTTACATCATAACACAAAATCTATCACTCTGCATGTTTTGTTTTTTTATCTTCTAACCTGTCAGTTACATGCATATCTGTTTATTTGATTCAGTGCTAGATAGCCATCATATTTTACTGGCTTTGTGTTCAAACGGGAATTGGACCATTGATGCATGGTTTATGTGAGTGTAGGCTACACTCCTTTGACACGGGATAAGAATCCCCATTTGTGAGGACAGACCCTAATCTAGCCAAGTGCACAAATCAGCAAATCAGACATTTTAGACACATGAAGAACCAGTCAACCATTAAGTAATGAAATGAACACCAAATGTGTTTAATAAGAATCCTTTGTTCCTAAATGAGACTATATAAGTCACCCAGTACGGTTTTGAATCACTAAGAAGAAGAGACTGAAAAGAGTCATTTATTAGTGAATTGGACAACACTGTGCAGTGTTTTTTATTAACTTTTTTGATTAAAAGTATATAAGAGTAATTTGTTTATTAATCAAAATACACTAATCACACTGTATGTTTTTAGAATCACCTAAAAGAATTAGCTTATAAGGAATAATTCGTTCAGGAATGTGACTACACCGGGTTGCACTGTATTGTCTCATAAGTGTCATTTGTTAGTGAAATGCACTACACTGGTCATGGTTGCACACAAAAGCAAACATAAGATTGCAACTAGTGTAGTTTGATTTCTGAATGAATGATTATTATGATCCCATTCTTTTCAGTTAATCTAAAAACATAACTGGTGTTGTTGGATTTACATTATATTCTTATGAATTGCTTTTTTCCGGACATGTTTTTCATTCTCATAAGAGCAATTTGTTTGTCAATCAAAATACACTGATCATGCTGTATGCTTTAGATTCACTAAAAAGAGCTGGGTCATAAGAATAATTCACATAAAATAAATGCTTGACTAAATAGTACATGAACCTATCTCCTTCCTTATGGGTTCTTTGCATCTGTCTAACCTATTAAAATCAGCTAATCACATGCCACATACAATACCAGATTCACACTAACCACAACAACATCTACGTGGGCTATGCAGGTCCAGAACCAGTGTGAGATCTGCAGGAAGGTGCATGATCTCCTGACAGGTGTTTGCCTTGATCACGGGCAGAAAGTGTGCAGCAGCGGTGTGAGCTCCAGAGTGCTGGTGGCTGTATGTGTTAGGGCACTTAAGACAAGTGCCCTTTGGCCAAGGGCAGTTCACTCAAAGGAAGTGAATTCTCCCAGCTGGAAGTTAACACAGATGGAGCGTGCGGGCGTGGAACTAGCTTAGCTCAGAGGATGCTCATGAACCCCTAACTCCTCCATGTTTTAGCAGGTCATTTATGTGCTGCTCTGGCTGCTAATTGGCTCTTAATTAGAGTCAGATCCCCGTTGAAACTATCCATTTATGTCTGTGTGTGTGCGTGTCTGCAAGCGTGCGTCCAGAGGGAGTAATGTAGCCACAAGCAACAGCTAACTGTCCTTCACACGATTTTGACAGTACCATTCTCAGAGAGGCATGTCTCTCATAAAAGCTTGGAGAGCTCGAGGGAAATTGTAAGTCATTACCTTAGACGAGTGTGTATGTGTGTAAATGTCATTCAACATAAATGTGTGTGGCTTTATGTCTAAAAGCATGTACAACCAGAGGATGGTATGTTTTATGTGTGTTAAAAAGAGCTTTGCTGCACAATGCAGTACAACTTTATTTCAGAAACCTGTGGATTAAATACATTAAGGTGATATTATTATATTCCTGCAGTGATGGTATTCTCCACGTCTCCTGAGTCCACCTATGCGGTGACTTCCGTCCTTTACTTTTTTCCTTATTGACCTTAAAAAGCCAAAAAGGTAGACAGGAAGTAAAAGCAGTTGATGCGAAGAACAGATAAACCTTAATGACACTCCAAAAGCCCATTCCTGCAATCAAAGACTGAGAACAATCAGCATCAAAAGGTTTTGATTGCAGGGGTATGAAAGCTCACTGTGTCAGAATATCAATCAGTTGTTAGGAAAGGTCATTCCATTTATGTCTTTAAGGCTTCTTTTGAGAGAAAAAGCTGCTTCTACAGTATAGTAATAGTTATAGCCTTTTAAAATAATGACTTTTACCACATGTACAATGCTTATGTATAATGCATAGATATTCATACATGCATATAACCATGCTTGCAGATGCACAGGCAACTTGCTTTAACTGTTCAATATGGTATATGGCTTACATATAGCGGCCCATAGAAACAGCCATTAATAGGGCATCTACCTATACTCATCTATGCTTAAAATGGTCAGTTAGTTGTCATAGCAACTACGCAATTGTATCTTCTAAGCATTTACTTCAAGTAATTTAGAAACCATATAAACTGCCACCTTTTTTTAAGTTCAACACTTTAAAATGTGTAAAAAGAAATGTTACAGTGCTGAGAGCTTTATATGAATACTGCATAAATGGAGAAAACAGGAACATCCGGGATAAAATGGTCTTTGCACATTGGTTAGCCTAGTTGTTTGTTCAGTTAAATTAATTCAGGACTCTGGGAAAAGACAGTATTAGGACCCTGTGCATGCAGGGGTTACTCAAACAAATAGACCACTGACACGTAGAAAAACAGCTATTTCCTGCTTCATCGGTTCCCATATTTCCCTCCACTGTGTCCCCTTCTCTTCAAGCACGTCCACCCCCCACCTTCCACGCGTGAAACGCTACCACACAGACTGGATCAAAGACTGCCTAAGGTCACAGACACAGACACAGGCACTTAAACACATGCACACAAACACCATCAGACAAACACAGATGTATACAGTGCAGAGATGAGAAGGAGGCGAAGTACACAAAGAAGACACAACACATTTTATGTATGGATTTCAATGTAACTTGTCTATGTAACTATGCTTTAAGGGAGCAGTTCACTTCCAGTATGAAAATTTCCTGATAATGCTCTCACCCCCATGTCATCCAAGATGTTTATGTGTTTCTTTCTTCAGTCGAAAATAAATTAAGGTTTTTGAGGAATTTTTCTCCATATAGTGGACTTCAACGGTGGCCAATGGGTTGAAGGTCCAAATTGCAGATTCAATGCGGCTTCAAAGGACTCTACATGATCCATAGGAATAAGGGTCGTATCTAGCAAAATGATCTGTAATTTAAAACATTTTTAATATTCTTTTAACCACAGATGCTCATTGGCCACCATTGAAGTCCAGTATATGAAGAAAAATCCTGGAATGTTTTCCTCAAAAAACGTTATTTCTTTTCGACTGAAGACAGAAAGACAAGAACATCTTGGATGACATGGGGGTGAGTAAATTATCAGGACATTTTCATAGAAATGAACTACTCTTTAATGTGATGCTTTAAATTAATTATGATATTTTCACAAAGTTAATAAAACATAGTATATTACTGTTCATTCTGTTCAGAAATGTGAGTTGTTGTTTTTTTATTTGAAGATTTTTAAAGCTCACCAATGATGCATTTATTTGATCAAAAATACAGTAAAAGTAGTGATATTGTATGATATTACTACAATTTAAAATAGATGTTTTCTATTTGAATGTTTTTTAATTTAAATTATTCCTGTGATGATAAAGCTAAATTGTCAGCAGTCATTATTTCAGTCTTCATTGTCACATGATCCTTCAGAAATCATTTTAATACACTGATATGATGCTCAAGTTATATTTAATATTATTATCAATTGTGCTGCTTATTTTTGTGGAAACCAAATAATTATTTGAAGAGCAAGTTAAAACAAGCAGCATCTTATTGACCCCCAAATATTTGAAGGGTAGTGTACATTGTGTCATGTCCTGCAAATGCAAAGAAAAATAAATGAAGGAAAACCCTCATGCCTCATGTTCAGCATATCAAACCCAAATAATCTTTCTGTCTCACAGAATGAATGAAATGTAGAGGGAGAATGGAGACATCTCCAGCACCAGCTTTTGAAACAACAGCTCTGATTTCCCCAGAGCATTACCGTCTACAAATCATTGTCTATCCCATATACATGCACCTGCAAGTGCAAACAATAAAGAGACATGCAGCACGTACAGAGGTCTCAGGGCACGAATGTCAGAAAATTCATGATCACAGTACAATTTATCTGATGGGCCTGCAACATAATATAACATTCAATTCAAACCTCCCAGAATGTTGCTTCCTCTGTTGAGATTTAACTGCATAATAACTTCAATTGGATTAGTGATTCAGCACAACTTGGGTCAACTGACGGTCGGAAAAACAGGCAAAGCCATCAGATCTGAAATCAATGCACCATGTAAAGCTTTACAAATGTCAGTCATAAAGCATAAAAGTTTAGATTTCTCCTCTGTGCTCATGGAATAGACATCAGCACTTGATGGAACATTGTGAACTGCGGAAGTGCTTAGTGGACACAATCCGCTTGATGGACAGCTTGGTCATGCTATAGTTGAACTGAGTTAAACTAGCAACAGAGTGCTAGCACAGCTAAACCGCAGCCTGAAGCGCATGTCATTCATAGCGTTAACTCCACTCAGCAAACCGTTAGTCTGTCATTCTGTCTGCAGTTCTTTTAAAGGTTTAAAATGAGGATAATCGCCATCCCCTCGTTGCTCTTGCTCATGGGGTAAACATTTGAGACAGACATCTTGACATTTGCTTTGTTGGAGATAAGAATGCTCCGCTATTTCCCAGCACATCCTTGCTGCTGGTGCTTTAATGGGCTGTTGCTTAGCTCGTCTATTGATCAACATGAAGTTTTAGCCTGTACTGTTGTTATAGAGTTTACATCTCTCCTCGACATGTGTTTTATTGTTTTATCTTCTGCTTGATTAATTGTTCTAATTTAAACCAGGTCTAATCACCTTGAATCTACAGTGTGTTCACACATTTAGGAGAGTATTTCACCTTGTTGAGCTTTATACAAAGAAGAAAAACAGATGGAACCAGTTATTGAAACCAGTCAGTATAATTCAAAAGTTCAGAGTTGTTCTTTAAAAACAAAACAAAAACAAAAAAACAGAGCTTTTCTTTCTTAACTTTTCATTCGGTTGACTTCATTTTTCCTAAAAGGGTAGTTCAGCCAAAAAGTATCTGAGTGGTCACATTTTGCAACCTTTACTCATGTCGGTGCAAATTTTTATTAGCGGTTGCAATGATGCATCTACGAATTTTCCCAACCCACTTTCATTATGCATAGCCATTTCAGTTGCATAAGAGAAACATCAAACAGCAAAAAGCTCCAGAAGCTGAACAAAACAATGCTACTTACTTTCAATTTGCAGCATGGACAATTTATCAACACAAGCACAAGCTAAGCACAGAGTCTATTCGCAAACAGATCTTGATCATGCGACAACTACAAAACTGCACTGCGAGATCCACTAAGCATTTAGATTTGGCACAGAATTGTCTTATATAAATATATATATATATATTAGGGGTGTCAAGGTAAACGTGATAACGCATGCAATTAATCTAAAAATTGTAACGAGTTAATTAGTTTTTTTTTTGCGCAAATTAATCGCATTACAAGGTTTGATCCCAACTTCTTGCTGTCATCGCAGCGCGGAAGGCTATCTGTCGTGTGTGATGAGGCAGGGTACAGCGGCTCTGCAGCGAACCAGTGTTGGCAGGGTAGCAGCACAACAAGCGGGCGATTTTGAAAATACAGGGTGAATTCGCGGGAAAAATTACAGAGCCGTAGGTTGCAGTTTTTTGGGCTACTTTTATAATGTACTGTGGCCGCCCAAAGTGTATACAGACAAAGAAAACTGAAAATAGATCCTTTTACTAATGTGTATTATACTTGGAATGTATACCTGGCAACTTAAGAATGGAGAAGCGTTGTAACATCACAAACAACGTGAGTTTCAGCCAGAGCATACATGTAAAGGCTTTTACACAGCAGAAATAAACATGACAACAGCCACTATATATTATATAAAATAATAAACACACGATTACGATAGAATATGGTTTGTATGTGATTTTCTTGAGATGAATGTGTACATCTGAAATGCTAATATAAAAGGCTATAAATAGCATATTTTAACAACAGTAAATGACCAAATTCCACGTGATCGCAAAAGGATGTTATTACAAACACTCAATGGTGGTTTGAAGTGAGTTCTGAGTAAAGGTGTGCTAATAATCTCATGAATTGTCTTATGAATTATGATGCTAATGTTAGCTCTAATGCAGCTGCAGAACAGGTCCAATTCTTCTTCATAATTAATTTAGTCATAATACTTCACGTAAGGTTGCAAGAAAATGTTTTGTTGTATTTATTTAGAAATACTTTTGATAATAGTTGGGTAAATGTATACTGGGATTGAAGTGATGTGGCTTGGTAAATGTTTTATTGCCAGTATAAAGACTGATAATGGCTGAATAAAAACAAAAGTATACTAAGGATTATGTCTCATACCTGGTGGAGGTGAGAAAGGTTCTGTTTCCTTAAACTAGTTTGTCATGCATTTCTTTATTTCAACACATTTACAGGTCAAATCCTAGTATTTTAAATTTGTGACTAATCATGATTAATCACAGTCCATGACTGTGATTAACGCGATACATTTTTTTAATCGATTGACAGCACTAATATATATATATATATATATATATAGTATCTCAGAAGTGAGTACACCCCTCAAACTTTTGTAAATATTTTATTATATATTTTCATGAGACATCACTGAAGAAATGACACTTTGCTACAATGTAGTGAGTGTACAGCTTGTATAACAGTGTAAATTTGCTCTCCCCTCAAAATAACTCAACACACAGCCATTGATGTCTAAACCGCTGGCCACAAAAGTGAGTACACCCCCAAAGTGAAAGTCAAAATTGGGCCTAATTAGCCATTTTCTCTCACTGGTGTCATGTGACTCATTAGTGTTACAAGGTCTCAGGTGTGAATGGGGAGCAGGTATGTTAAATTTGGTGTTAATCGCTCTCACTCTCTCATACTGGTCACTGGAAGTTCAACATGGCACGCGTGGCAAAGAACTCTCTGAGGATCTGAAAAAAGAATTGTTGCTCTACATAAAGATGGCGTAGGCTATAAGAAACCTTTTTACTCCAAGCAATTTAAACAATATTTTAAAGTACTGCATTCCTTTGTAACTGTAAAAACTTGTTTAATGAGGTAAAAAATATTACTGAGTGCACTTTTACATTGGCTACAAAACATATGAATAGCACACTGTGTCAACTCTAATATAGCTTGCAGAGGGTGTGCAGGAAGCGGTATGAAATTTGTCTGTTAGGGATATCCAGTTAATAATTTGATTAAATGTTATACAGAACAGTTCAAAGAGGTCTGGACGATTTTAATACCCCATAGTTATGATCATAATAATGAGCATACATAAATAGGTAGAGGAGTCTTGGAAGAGTGACAGTAGATAAAGAACTTGATAATAGGTAGGAAGAGTGAGTGTAGAGATGGACTTATGATATCAGGTCTGGTCTACTGTGATTTAATAAAGTGTTTCAGCGCTTCAAAGCAGTGAGATCATTTATTCTCTCCCCACAAAAGATGAAAAATTACCTTTTCTGTTCTTTGACCTCCAGATAAATCTTGGGTTTTGCATATAAACCCAAATATATGCACCTTGAATAGACAAAAGTATTAAGACCATGATTTCAAACTCTTGCCTCACTTTTCTCTTTTTAAATCACTGATCCCCTTTTTTATTTCCCCATTTCCCATTTGCTCTTCCTCTCTTATTTAAGTCTCCCTCCCTGGTGTTTTGAATGTACTTAACAATTCTTATTTTGGATTATTATGCATTCTTGTTGAGGACTCAAAAATCCACTGAGTGAAAGTGGAAGATGTTAGGGGCTTCCTGTTAAAGCTGTGTTTACTGTTGGGAACGAGAGGCGAAAGCAGAGAGTTGGAAAAAGAAAAGGAAAAAACTGAAAATAAAAGAAACTTCTGAAACATTAAGTGCTGTACTTTGCAGGAAGATTTCCACCAAATACACTTTCCTTTGTGCCTCTCTCTCTCTCTTTCTGTCCCTGGGATTTTCTATCGTTCTATATTTGTATTCCCAAAGTGTCTTAATCCATCATACAGTGTCTTGACCCTGAAGAGTCACCTCCGGGCTTCACAGGTCTTTCGTTCACTTTTGATCTGTTCTGTTAAATTCAAATAATCTCACTTCCTGTCTATCGTTGCTCCTTTTCCTCTTTCATCTACTGTTTGCCTCAAATCCATTCATCATGGTGGCTCACAAGAATGTTCCATTAAAGTGAATAGCTGCTCGGAGGTGCTGCTACAGTAGTAGATGGAGAAAGAGATGGCCAGAAAGAGAGAGAGAGAAAGAGACAACCGGATGGTGAAAGAGACAGCTGGCCAGACTAGTAAAAGTCAGAATTATTTGGGACTTATTAAGGACTAGGATATTAAAACTTGATTTAAAATCAGTGGGGCTGAACCAGATATTTCATCTCACACTCAAGTGTATTTCGATAAACCACACAACTCTGTTGACAACAGCTGGCCTGAGAATAGGCCGCTCTTCTGTGAAATCATCAACGAAGGCCCAATTTAGATCTGACAATTCATTTGGACAACAAAAAATTTGAATTCTCATAAACACTTTTTTTAGATTCAAAATGCATTTGACCACAGTTGCATTAAACGCAAATCTAAACACCTCATATGTTTGCGTATTCCCCAGTCAAATTAATCACTGAACTAAACGTCTCGGGTTACTCGTAACCCTTGTTCTCTGAATAGGAACGAGACACTGCGTAGCTTAGCTTTACGCATCGGGGAACGCCTTCCGCATGACCGAGTCTGAGCCCATATAGAATCACGCCAATTCATTGGCTGATGGCGCTGACGCCGTCTCTGACGCAATGACGTCGTCAGGTCATACTGGCGAACGCGCCATCCACTCCTCAGATTTCTCTGCCGAAAAGAACCCTGTCGGCAGCGTGAGGAGGCGAACGCAGGTCTGCTTCCCCTATTCAGAGAACAAGGGTTACGCGAGTAACCCGAGACGTTCTCTTTCATAGGTAACTCAACACTGCGTAGCTTAGCTTTACGCATCGGGAACGATATACCAAACACGCCAAGCTGAAAATGCTGCCTATCTGGCCCAATAATGAACCAACAACATACGGTCGGTTCAAACAGACAGGACCTGAGAACCTGGAGCCGTATCAACGTCAAGGTTGTAAAACCTGACAAAGGTGTGCGGAGAGGACCATCCTGCCGCAACACAAATATCCTCCAGGGGTACCCCTCTAAAAAGAGCTTGAGAGGAGGCTACGCCCCTAGTAGAATGCGCCCGAAGACTAAGAGGTGAAGGAAGGTTCCGCGCCTCGTAAGCCAGCGAAATGGCATCTCTCACCCAGTGAGAAATCCTCTGCTTTGACGTGGCAAGCCCGCGGCGACCAGCACCAAAACAGATCAATAACTGGGGAGATTTTCTCCAAACCTTGGAGTGATCCACATACAGCTTCAATGCCCTGACCGGGCAGAGCAAGTAGAGTCTCTCATCCTCACTTGAAGCAAAGGGAGGGGATGGAAAGAGTGAAGCGTGACCACTTGAGATCGGAACAGCGTGGACAAGACCTTGGGAATGTAACCCGGCCTAGGGCCGCAGGGTAACTTTGACTAGACCGGGGCAAAGTCCATACAAGTCTCACTGACAGAGAAAGCCTGCAGATCTCCAACTCTTTTCAGTGACTTAAGCGCCAGCAAAAGAACAACCTTAAGAGTCAGTATCCGATCTGAAGCTGACTCTAAGGGCTCAAAAGGGGCCGTCACTAGTCCTTCGAGGACGACTGACAAGTCCCAAGAAGGAACTGCCATGGGGCGAACAGGCCTAAGGCGTCTGGCCCCACGCATGAAAGCGGAGACCATCCGATGTCTCCCCAGGGATCTCATCCAGCTCTCTCCGAGCTGCAATGGCCGCTTCATAAACCCTAAGGGTGGTAGCAGCCGCTGTCAGCCTTCTTGCAAAAACTCCAGCACTGGACCAACAGGGCAGTTAACTGGGTCGATTGCACGAGTCAAACACCAGGATTCAAAGACGCCCCACTTGGAAGAGTACAGCTTCCTAGTAGCGGGGGCTCTGGCACTGGCTATGGTTTCCTGAACTTCGGCAGGCAAACTGTCAATCACAGCCCTTGGCCCTGTATGGGCCATACCCACAACTTCCAGAGCTCCGGCTGAGGATGCCAGATCTTGCCCTGAAGCTGGGACAGTAAGTCCCGCCTGATCGGAATCTCCCAAGGAGGCCGATACAAGAGGGGAGTTAGCTCCGAGAACCAGGTCTGGGAGGGCCAGAATGGGGCTATGAGAAGGAGGCGGGCACCGCTCACCTTCACTCTGCATAGTACTGCCGGAATCAGCTTTATTGGCGGAAACGCGTACAGACTGACATTCGGCCATGGGTGGGCGAACGCATCTATGCCCAGAGTCGTCGGGAAATTCAGGGAGAACCAGAGCGGGCACTGGGATGACTCTTGAGAAGCAAAGAGGTCCACCTCCGCTTTGCCAAACAGATCCCAGATCTGGGATACCGTCTGACGGTTCAACATCCATTCCCCGGTTTGAGCTTCTGTCTCGACAGAAAATCGGCCGCCAGGTTCAGTACTCCCGAACGTGAACCGCCCTCAAAGAGAGGAACTTGTCTTGGGACCAAAGGAGAAGATGGCGCGCAAGCCTGTCCAGGGTGCGCGACCTTGAACCTCCTTGGCGGTTTATGTGGGACACAACCGCCATATTGTCCGTCCTGACTATGATATGATACCCCCCGAGAACGGGGAGAAAATACTTCAAAGCCAGGAAGACAGCCCTGAGTTCCAGGCAGTTTATATGCCAAAGAGGAACTCTTCCTTCCACTCTCCACTCGCCGGCCTTCCTTCGAAGACCGCGCCCCAGCCTGTCATTGATGCGTCCGTCGTGATCATATGGCGACGGTGGATCGCACCCATTCTCACCCCGCTCTGGAGAAAGACGGGGTCTTGCCACATTAACAGGTGTCGACAGCAACTGTGCGACACCCTGATAAGGCGAGTAGCTGGTACAGTGGGTGTAACCTCAGCTCCTTCATCCACCAAAGGAATGGCCTCTGTGAAGCAGCCCTAGGGGCAACACAGGGGAGGCTGCTGCCATAAGGCCCAACAGCCTGCGGCAGGTACCTACAGAGACATGATGGCCTAGCTTGAAGCGGGCCAGACATGCTGTAAGAACTGGTATCCGGGCAGGAGCCAAACGGGCCTGCATCTGAACGGAATCCAAACGAACTCCTAGAAACACAGTTCGTTGAGATGGGAGGAGCACACTCTTCTTGGCGTTCATCCTGAGGCCAAGAGAATGGATATGGCCGAGAACGATATCCCTGTGACGACTCACTAGCTCCCTGGAGTGAGCCAGAATGAGCCAGTCGTCCAGATAGTTCAGTACACGAATGCCCTGGAGCCTCAAAGGGGCCAGTGCAGCATCCATGCATTTGGTAAATGTCCTCGGGCCAAAGCCAGGCGAAGGGCAGGACCTTGTATTGGTAAACCTTCCTCCAAAGGCGAACCGAAGGAATCTCCTGTATCTTAGAACGACCTGGATGTGAAAATACGCATCCTTCAGGTCGATGGTGACAAACCAGTCTCCCTCCTGGACCTGAGACATGATGGTTCTCATCGTCAGCATCTTGAACTTCCCTTTGTAGAGGGAAAAATTCAAACGCCGTAGATCCAGAATGGGTCTCAGGCCGCCGTACCCCTTCGGCTGAAGAACCCTCGTTCGATGTCCGACTGCGGTATTTCCTCTATCGCTCCTTTCTGTAGGAGGGAGGAAAGTTCTGTTGTAGAACAGAAGCCTTGGGCGCTGTTCACTACCGTCAGTTGAAACCCGTCCGAGGCGGGGGACATTCCCAAACTGAAATGTGTAGCGGACCGAATCGTGAGCAGCGGCACCTCCGCCACGAAGGAGAGCCCTTGGCGTCCTTGTCCGGGTTGATGGAGTGTGAAGTGCTGGACTGACAGTTGGCCAGCACGGGGTCCAACGCTGCAGGGGAGAATCGACTGTGTCCCCACACACACGGTCCGCCGGCGAAAGGACAGACTGTAGCAGGGGAAAGACAATCGTCCCCAACTGCCAGACCGAGAATAAATGAGGATGAACTCGACCCATAAGCCAAGCCCCTAGGGGTGGCTGTGAGTGAGGAGAGCACATTTGAAGCGGGCAAGCGCCTGACCTCGCCCGTGGCGGTGAAGCGGCTCTCCTCTGAGGTTTAGCCACAAATGGCGCTCTGCCGAACCCGCCATAAAGGCGCGCGGCGGTGTGCTTAGTGGCTCTGAGAGCTAAGTCAGTGGCTCTGCGCAGCTCCTTTACAGCCTCCGGAATCAGACCAGTCCCCTCGGTTTCCTTGAGGACGTCCGCCCGGTGAGCCTGAAGGATGGCCATCGTATGGGGGGCTAGGGAAACAGATAATCCTGCGTGAATTCAACCGGTGAATTCGGCGCACATCTCTGGTGAGGGAGGGAGAGAAGGCGAGGCCTGTCTGCTCACTCTCCTTCTCCTCGAGCTAAACATCCGAACCCCAGGTCGCGGAATCACGAGGCAGCATTCATGCGCTGCGGAGGCCTCCGGAGCAGCGGGGAAAGAAAATGGATGACTCCTTGTCACACACCTCAAGCCGAAAGCGGAGGGTTATGAGACGGAGATTCTCACAAAATTACATTTAATTCACAAAAACCGCATACATAAACCCCAAACATATAATTTACTTATCTGTGCGGGTCATAGACGATTGCACACGGCATGGCAGTATAGCCCTGCTCCACGAAACCACGAGGTTGGTGAAGTCAGCGGCAGCGTTAGTAAGGCAGGAAGAAAAGGCTGTTTCAGGATCTGGAAATCTCCTGATGCAGATAACCGAAAAACAGCAGCTTCCTCCGCTCATTTTGGAATTTACACCGCTAAGAAACCGCTCGTCGAGTTTCGAAGGCGAGTCGCGGGGCTCATCATCCAATCCATGCGAGGCTTCAGTGGCGAGCACGTCCACGAGCTCAGAATAGGCCGGTGAAGGCCGCGCCTCCTGACCGCTAAGCGGTAGCGCATCTGCTAAACTAGGCCCGAAATCCTCGGAGTCGGAGGTGCAGTTAGCAGAACATAATCTATCGAAGGAAACAGTATAACGTGCCCTCGGGCTGGGAAACAGATAATCTTGCGTGAATTCAACGGTGAATTCGCGCACATCTCTGGTGAGGGAGGGAGAGAAAGGCGAGGCCTGTCTGGTCACTCTCCGTCTCCTCGAGCTAAACATCCAAACCCAGGTCGCGGATTCACGAGAGGCCGCGGATTCATGAGAAGCCGCGGAGGCCTCCGGGCGCGACGGGAAGAAAAAGGATGACTCCTTTTCACACACCTCAAGCCGAGAGCGGAGGGTTATGAGACGGAGATTCTCACAAATTACATTCAAATCCCATAAACCGCATGCGTGAACCCGAAACATATAGTTTTACTTATCTGTGCGGGTCATAGCGAGTGATGAATCGCGCGCACGGCGGTTGACAACGGCGATATGGTGATCGCAAAAGGTAAGTTGGGTCAGAAATCGCAACAACGAAGGGTAATATGACCGCTTCGTGAAGGCAGAGAAATCTGAGGAGTGGATGGTGCGTTCGCCAGTATGACCTGACGACGTCATTGCGTCAGAGACGGCGTCGCGCCATCAGCCAATGAATTGGCGTGATTCTATATGGGCTCAGACTCGGTCACGCGGAAGGCGTTCCCCGATGCGTAAAGCTAAGCTACGCAGTGTAGAGTTACCTATGAAAGAGAACCAGCCTTTTGAACCCTGTCAATTACATGCAGCTTTAAAATAAATACATTTCTGATCATTTGATGCATTAAAGTAAACATAAATAAATTGATGTATGCTTGAAACTTCATGGATGAATGATATAAACCAAACCATATAAACTATAAAGTGCTAAAAAATAATAAATAAAAATAATATAAATAAAATCTCTCTTTTCAACTGTTTAATACCAATGAGCAATGCTTCTTGGGAGCCAATTAACATAGCAGAATCATTTCTGAAGGATCATGTGACACTGAAGACTGGATAAATGCCTGCTGAATACATTTTTAAACATATTACAATAGAACAGAGTTATTTTAAATTGTAGTAATATTTCACAATATTACTGTATTTTTGAACTTATAAATACAGATTTAATGAGTGTAATAGTCTTCTTTCAAAAACATTCAAATGTTTGAACAGTAGTGTATATTTAGGAGAAATGTCAACACACAATCACAGACTGGATTTAAACAATCTCAATGACCTCCTCACATTCAAATTTACTGTTGATAATACCAGAAATGTAGAAAGTAGTGCTTTTATTCCCATGTTTATTCATTTATTTTTAGTTCTTCTACAACTGAGGTGGGCAAAATTCTAGTTTCAGGGGAGTGTGACCAAAAAAAATACTTTTGCATCTCCACATCCTGAGTCATGTCTTATTAAGAGAATATCTTATTAAATACATGCATGCAAAGTAAGTGTGTGTGTGTGTGTGTGTGTGTGTGTGTGTGTGTGTGTGTGTGTGTGTGTGTGTGTGTGTGTGTGTGTGTTGATATGCAGATGATGCAGGGTAAAGGAAGAGGACGTGGAAGGAATAGAGACAGACAAAAAAAGAGACCATTGGGAAAGAAAATATCAGCATAATGAATTAGTTAAAATAAATATATAAATAAATAAAAAGACAATGTGAGCTAAGGTGGATTAGATATAGCCCACAAGAGATCAGAATGGAGAAAGAGGGTTTAGAAGAAGCTAACTATGAATGAACTCAAGTTTCCGGTAGGCTTGTATCACTCTGTTTTTTTATTAAAGTTGCTGGCTTCAGTTCTATTCCTCATCCATACAATTTGTACGCTTCAATCTGACCACTTTGATTAACGACTAAGAACATTTCACTGGTGATGAATGAGTCACAAGACCAGTCAGCGTGAGGAAGGATGTGCTTAAAATGTACTGCCCTGTAATCAATTAGGGACACTACACTCACATTCGTAAAGGAGTCAGACTGGCTGGATGAAACAAACAAACACTCACTCATTTAGTAAATCACGTCTTCCATTTTAGCATTTAGCAAAAAAGTATTATTTGTATATTATATTACCGCAAATTTTAATCATAAATAAGACACACACACACTAGGGGTTGCACAGACTAATCGACTATTCAACTTCCGTGCTCTGCCATGACGCTTTAAGCTTGAAGTCGACTAGTCGCTGGTCCTATAGAGGGCGCAATAGGATAATAAATCCACATTTACGCTCCATTTCCAAACAGTTAAAATTACAAACTAATTCATACTCTGAATGCGCTCCACAAGACATGTGTGATTATATTTCTGGATGCTCTAATTGAACGGGAGAATGCACGTTTTAAACAGCTTATTGTACAGGTAAGTTAATCACAGTCTAATCTAATGCGCTGCTGCACTGTAACGCACACACATACACATACTAGGCTACAGACAGTAGCGCATACAATACATCACGCGCAGATCACGCGCACATAATCACTCAGCGCAAAAATTTATTGTCAACACTGTTCTGTGATTTCTCAAAAAAATAGCTTAGAAACTGAAAAGTTCAAGCATATATTTCTTTATAACTAAATCCCACCGCTTCACTACTAGTAGAGAGACGCTGCAGGTAGAATTAATTCACACGCAATTGCTCTCACTAATGCATTCATTCATATGAATGTAATCTTTACTGTACTATTTATCTGTATCTGATTTAGAGCAAGCAGGAATCTGTGAGAAATATAACGACCCAAAGACGAAAGAACTGATAAAAATAAGCTGTTATAGGTGCAATAGTCATGTGGGCAGCGCTGTGTCATATTTCATAGCTGTGCACAAGGCGTTTGTCACAGCTCCAGACTTATTTGTTCATTAATAACATCATCAGCGACTAGTCGACTTCGACTTGACTTTCATCACATAAAAGTCGACTTTAAAAAAATCAGAAGTTGTTCAACCCCTAGTTTGAACACAGGCAATTTTGTTCAGTGTCCTGTGAACTCTATACTATTAGCCTCTATGTCAGCATTAGACAATGTGTGGCTTCACATCCCTTAATTAACCAGCAATGAGCATGAACTTCATTTTAATAGCTTTAAATACAGCTCTATAATGTAAACGAAGGCCCCCATTACAACCACGTTAAGATTATTACAAGTTCTGGCCTCAATTATAAACCACTGTGAACTATGAACCAATACCTAACAAATTAACCTCTAATTGTCACAAAGCAGTAATAGTTTATGACATTTAACCTCCTAAAACCAAAACTGCAGGTAATATACAAAAACATATATGTAAATAATCATAAGTCTAAGTGACATGTCTAAGGGGAGTTTTGCATGACACAATTTTCAAGTTTTTTTTTAAACGTTACTGTTTGCAAATTTGTGAAAATGGTGATGTCATGCGCATTACATGTTCAGTCTGTGGGTATGCGCACAGATGTGTAGTGTTTCTTTACAAAGTGACATCACCAACTACTGGCCTGGCATTTCAACAGCGTTTTAAGTTGTTTTAGTTGTATCCATGTTGACAATGTTGTCATCTGTACAAGAAACTGCAAACTATTTGTTCCATCATCGTTGTGTAAAGACCCTAAGTCTAGCACAGTCCGTTACATTTGTTTACACCACTTTATTCAGATCAATGTATCCATAAATACTGGGATTTCTATTAATCACCAACTCCATTTAAATAATTTCAGCTATGCCTCTTTTTTTTCAAAAGTGACCCTCTTACTATCAGTTCAGCTCCACAGATATAAATAATCCTCCCGTTCATGTCCTTCCATCACAATGAAGGCAGCGAGACAAGGACACTGAAAAAAAGAAGGCCTCGAGACATTGGCCATTGAGATGAATGGGAATGCTAACAGATCATTTTCTCTAGATATTATAGACCTTGTTGTTTACATGCACAGATTTTTCTTTCTTTTTCATATGTTTTTCTTATAAAGAATCACACTGTCAAATGAATAGTACTAAAGCCTGAAACATACAAAATCACAAACAAACGCAAGAGCGTGAGTACACACAAATGCATAATCGTTATGACAAGGTGGTATATTTCTGAAGAGCATATTGAGCTTCAAGCTAATTATCTGACAGAGAGCTTTGCTTCACGCGGTGTAAGCATTTACAGCAGGACAGGTGTTATCTTACTTCAAAGCGGATTTGAGAGAGTTTCTAAAGAAAAATAAGACTGCTATGTCTAAACAGGTGAAAAAGCTCTGATCTGCATGATTTACAGGATTATTTAATGGGCTGAATGATTTGTAATTCAACATGTCCTCATTGAAAGTTAGCTCAGCACAGCACAGCACGAATTGGGATCAGTGCAACAGGGAGGGAATTCTTCCTTAATCAAAACCCATATTAATAGATGGAAAATCTTTCATCTATTTCAGGATGCCAGAGTAAAATATTTCCATGTTGCTCACTGACAGAGCGAGAGATGGAGGGAGGAGAACAGAGCAGCTCTGAACTCACTTGAGCTTCATAAAAAAAAAAAAATTCTCATTCACTAAAATGGCAGCAGATTATTGAAATGTAGTCTAGATAATACATACTTTAAAAAGCTAACAGCGTCTCTTTAAGAGAAACATTTTCAACTCAATCATTAATATGAATAATGTAGGATAAAATACATGGAATTTGGGTTCAAATCTGATTGTACGTCCTTTTAATAAATTAGTCCCCTCATCTTATTCATTAACCACATTTAATCAAGTTACGCAATGCGTTGCATTTGGATGAAATCGATTTCATCCTTTTCAGTGTTGCTACGCCTCCTTTCCATGCAAATAAAACTCATTATATATAAAAACAGATTTGATGTGCACCATTACTTGAAAAACTTTAGGAACTACACACATTTCATTCAGCACAGATTCCGTGTGCATGTTGCGGCAGATTTGCTAAATGTCTGTCCTTTCCCTTTATACCCAGTGATAAAATGCCAACATTTTATGTTTTCATATTTTAATGGAAAATCTAGTGGAATGATCTCATTCATGCATACAGTTTTGTAACCCACTCATGGCTAGACTTAAGGGTGCTCTTCATGCCAAGGTTTAATTTTTTTTTAACAAATCATCCATTTCTATACAAACAAAACCCCATGAAATATTTAACATTTACGTTTTCTCATGTATCAGGTTAAACAATGCAAATGACATCCAACAAAGCATGCCATCAGCATCCACACGTCTACCTTAGGAAATTAGAAATAGAGTTCAGAAGGGAGAAAGTGAGAGAGTCTCCAGACACACATCTGATTTCCTGTGAAATATTGATTGAATGAATGAATAATGCATTTCTATAGCGCTTTATTGTGTATAGCTGTACACCCAAAGTGCTTTACAATCATGTGTGGGGGGTCTCCTCAACCCCCAACAGTGTGCAGCATCCACTTGGATGATGCGACGGCTGCCACAGGACAACG
Organism: Gymnocypris eckloni scoliostomus; assembly: GCA_027564155.1. Taxonomy (NCBI): domain Eukaryota; kingdom Metazoa; phylum Chordata; class Actinopteri; order Cypriniformes; family Cyprinidae; genus Gymnocypris; species Gymnocypris eckloni. The sequence continues at coordinate 13,770,078 of CM050415.1, read as the reverse complement.
GCGCCAGTGCACTCACCACACACCAGCTACAGATGGAGAAGGAGAGAGAGACATAGAGCCAATCAAGTGGATGGGGATCATATTCAGTGACGTGATAGGCACATGGCCTTCCCTCCTCAGACCAGATAAAAGAGAATCATTTGCACACAGAGACTTTAGGGAAGAGTGTTGATTAGGCTGACTAACTGAGGAGCGAACTCAAATATTTCCTGACAGGAGCTTGGTGGAGATTGCGGTCGACGGGATTCAGAAGCGGATTTTCAGCAGCTTTAGGTATAGCTGCTAGACAAGCATATTGCAATTACACCGGCACAAGTGGGATGCTAATCACTAATCCTATACCCGTGACACTAATCGTAAAGCCGCATGAAACGTGTGAACACTTTGTAAATGAGCACAATGACGGGGAATGTTGTGACACAGCAGGCTGACATCGGATGACATGTTAGCTCCAGCGCTCGCTGAGATAAGAGTGACATCACAACATTTCCACACAACACAAATAAGACGGGTTTTATACGGATAAAACATCCGTTTGTATGGATGAAAGACTCTTCAGGTTAATTTTCCCAGATGAGATTTGATCTTGAAAGCAGTGAACCATGAGGCTCTGTACTGCCGCAACAGCAAGGCACTGACTCAAGGCAATAGTTTGTCTGTCTAATCAGCTCTGACACAAGGGCAGATGCGTCATTCTCTCTCCTGCATGATTTACTCTCTCACCTCTGTGTCTGCTGCCTCTTATCATGTTGTTTTTTTATTATTTATAATCTTGCGAATGTCCCTTTTTTAACTTGATAAAAACCAAAGAATAATACTTTGGAGTCATGCATCAAAGTCAAAGAAAATGGAACTATGAATCAAAGAAGGTCTCATCTGAAGATTTTATGGCTTTCATAGCTCAATTGATTATTTTATGTAAGTCTCGGATGTTTCACCTAAAATTCACATCAATGAGAACATTGTTGACTGATTAAAGTATGATTATAAAGCTATAAAATGAATGTGGATAGAATAGCTCAGCTTATTTGGTCAGGGAATTTTCTGAGTGCATATTAAGAATCTCTGACTTTTGATTGCAGACTTGTATATCTGCAGAATGTAACAGAAAATTGGAGAGTATGACTACTTAACAGATCATTGATTATATCAAACAGTACCTTTACGCCAGGATCCACAATTGAAATGGGTCAGAATGACAATTGTGGATTTATTATTTTTTACTCTTCACATATTTACATTGGGTTTCTATTAGGGTTGCAAAGGGGTGGAAATGTTCCAGTAAATGTCTGGAAAGTTTCCAAAAATACCGGATATTTTCCAAAATTCCCAGTAAGTTTCCAAAATTTCTGGAAAGTTTCCGAAATTTACTTTTTGCAACCCTAATTTCTATGTTGCACTGAACCCAAGTGTCCCTATGCTGCTTATGGCCAACCATGTACTACAATAATTACCAACTGAAGGAATAGAAAATGCTCATGTGAATAAATAAATACAAAATAAATAAAATGAGTTACAAAAACAGTCTACTGTAGCGGATTCAAACACAAAATAATGGTGACCCTGGTGGTCTAAATCCTTCTATAAATAAGTACAAAAATCCCTCAAGCTGAACACTGAAGCTGCATCGGCCAGTTCACAAACACTCTTCATCTTCATTCCACTGCCTTTCAACCTCATATTTCACCATCTCAACTGTACACTGCTCACTTTATAAGCTCTCTTCTAATCCTCCACAATTACACAATCTACAGGTCATTTTCCTCATTAAAAATGTAATAAATGGCAGCACTAATTAATCACTTAATTAGTAAAAGAAGAAACAGGATAATAACTGATAATCTACTTTGAAAAAAGCAAAACAACATCATTGTAACACACACACAGCTAGTCTCAGGTGTGCAATGCGGTGTTGTTTAGCAGCTAACTGCTGCTATTGCGCTGAGAAGTGTTTGTCTGTCTTGTTCCTGATGCTCCCCAGCCCAGCACTGAGCATTTAGGATGTCTCCCTCATTAGGCACACATTTCAGGCCTTGGAGCCTCTACCAATGAGCTGATGAATTGAATCAGGTTTGTTAGATTAAGGAGACATCCAAAATGGGCAGAGCTTGAGGGGCCTCTGAGAACCAGGCTGAGAAGCACTGCTTTAGAGTAAACACACACAGATAGTATGATGAAAGGAAAAGCTAATTCTGGACGCAGTGCACATTTTTTTTATTTGGCTTGACACACACTAGGGCCATCAATCAGCCACCTTTTTTATGTTAGGGGGGCCACACATAAATGTTTTGTCCCTGGTCCCAAGAATTCAAGTAACAGTCTTGGCCCTGTCTGAGATTAGACTACACACAACTTCGTACCTCTGTCTATCTCTCTGTAGCTTTCTCCTCAGCATTAGTGAAAAGCTTGACTAGGCTTCAAAGCGCCTGCAGTTCAAAGCTTCTTTTTTCAAAAGTGTGTGTTAGGACTATATGCTGATGCGCAGTGGTCCCCGCAGGCCAACAGAAAAAGAGACGGCACTGAAAAATCCAGACCAAGCTGTGTTTCATGTGTCATTCACCTGACCTTCTCCATCATATGACCCAAGTTCAGCGGCTGAGAGCAGAACACCAGCTTTTCCTCCTCTCAATGTCCTGAATAGGAATGTGAATCTTAAAGAAATCAATGATTCTAGAATATTGATGATAACATTAACATTATGATTAAAAGTTACTAATATGTTCTAAAGAAATACTATACGAGTATAGTATTTATTTGGAACATTTTAGTAACTTTTCCCCTATCAACTAATTAAATGAACTAAACTGTGTTCCTAATGTCTCATTAACAAGATATTGTTAGAGATATATGAACAACTAAATAATAAATACAGATTTATTTCTCTCAAGCCTTCAAGGAATAATGCACCCAAAAATAAAAATTCTGTCATCATGTACTCTCTTCTGTGGGACACAAAATATGTTTTGTCCATACAATAAAAGTATGGTCCAGTGTTGTTTTGGCACTTATGTTTACTTGATGAACAAAAAATACAAAAATATTTAGTTTGTGCTTTACAGGAAGTCATACAGGTTTAGAAGGACATGAGGGTGAATAAATGATTACATAATTTTCATTTATGGTCGAACTATGTCTTTAAGAACATAACATCATGGCAGTTATTGGTGTATTTTGAGTTAGATGATTTGTTGGAGGCTGTGTCCTTCGCAGGTAGAAATACAATGAGGTAGGTCTGAAATGACTTTTGCATCATATCCTGTCTACTAAGATGCTTTTATCTTTCAGTTTTTGAAGGCATCATGCAGCAGATACGTCCTTCACAATTCTGTGTTGGCAGTTTGGTTGTTGGTGAAATGAATGAAGGGTGGTTTAAAAGAGTCCTGTTTAATTATAATAAATACTTAATAATAAGAATAAGAAATAAGCCACATAGTCATTCAATATTTTTGATATTTTGATATGATTATCTAAATAATCTTAGATAAGCCAGTCTGAAGCTTGTTTCTTCAGGCAAAGCATCCATGTAAGGTTGTCCATAGGTTTCGAACACAACCTGTATGTGTAATGTCCTCACTTGGGTCATTATAACTGATTTGTTACAAAGAACCAGCTTTAAAAAGTCATGCAGTCATTCACAAATCACACTGGTCATGCTGAATGCTTGTTGTTTCAAACAGCATAGAAACATGCTTTGTCTGTTTTCCATTGCATTGTTTATGGTGCCTAGTCTTTCTCTCTCATCAAAATCACCTCTGATGGCAAGCTAACAACTGCTAAAGCAACAATTTCTGTACCTTTTGGAACAAAAATGGAACCAGTTCTCAATACAGTTTTAGATTCTCTACTATACCTGAGAACAAGGTGTTGGAATGTCTTGAAGTGAAGACAGATCTCACCGCATTGTTCTTCCATAAGCACAGGCTTTGTTGCACTCTGGACCCTGCATTGTTTGTGTGCAATCTCTAGAGGACTGGGACGTCACAGGCTTTATGTGTGTGCACTGGAAAACCACATTAAAAACAATGCACAAATACTCAAACAATCTATTGCACACTAAAACAATTATAGCACACTAATACATTCATACAAACACATATTGCATGTGCCAGGCATCAAATTATGTAATCTTCCTTTCATATTCCAAAATTGAATTGATGTGTCACCAGCATGCGATGGGAATATTAGACGCGCAGTAGGAGCAGACAGCAGTTGCTGAGGAGAAGCAGCAGGGGAAGAGGTCCCACCCTGCCCTGGGTAACGCTGTGTTGTTCTCCCGCTCTCTCTGCAGATCAGAGACACCTGTTCAGATGACAGGCAGAGTGATGGTTCTGCCACACTTCCAGATTATTTTAATCAAAACAGTCTTCCCTCTGCTTTCATACCTTCCCTTTACACTCTGTCTCTGATTTTTTCTTTCTCTTCAAATGTTAATCTCTCTGTCTTCTCTAGTTCAGTTGCTCTGTCATTTCTTCATTGTGAAACCTCAACTGTACAGGATTTAAGGTTATTTTAGATAAGTTGGCTAAAGGAGGTTAAGCACAATCACACAGCAAAAGCTAATTTTCTTAATCAGTAATGTTGTTCTGTTTTCCAGCAGAAACATCCTTGAAACTCCTTTGACTTTCTATCGTCAGTTACTTTTTTAATACTTGTTGTACTAACACACTAACACACACAAAACCCCTGAATAAAACAAAAATAAAACAAAACACAAAACAAAAAACAAATTATGATCCATTATCCATAACTCTTATCCTGTCGGGTTATGGGATATTATTATTATTATTACTATTGTCAATGTCATTTTAACAAGTAAATCTATATCTAATTATATTTTTACTTGAAAACAAATAATACAGATTATAAAAATGTTATTTTTGTCATGCATGTGAGCGATTTACATGATATGTGCATGGGTGAGGTTTTGCCTACATTTTGGAGACCAACAGTGTGTTCCAAACAAGATATATTGCCCTCCTAAGGGCACTGTGGAGTGAATACAATCATGGCTGCCATACTGAAGGGTTGTTCCAAAACGAAGTGCTCAAAACCGGCAACTTGAAAGGGCCCTTCGGAATGAAGGATTTTGAATGGTACAACTGATAGACCCTTTGGCCCCCATGATTATTTGCATGATGATGGTGCCTCCGTATGGGCACAGGATGATGATGAAGAAGGGCACTTGTTTGGTCCCCTACACGCTTTATCCCTTCGAAGCTCTCACTCCGGATGGTAAACTCTTTGGAGGGATTAGGGGATAGGGATGAGCCCTTCTGAATAGAACACAGGGCAAATGTTCCCACCAGGAAGGTAAAATATGATTGTGTAGGACCAGCCAACAGTCCCCTCAACGAAAACAGCTTAATAAACATAAAAAATCAGGCCTTTTGAACACCAGTCCTCACAGGCCACTGGCCTGCAGATTTTACTTCCAACCGCGATCAAAACACACCTACTGTAATTTCAAAGTAATCCATAAGAAATTGATTACTGTGGTTTTCTCAGGTGTGTTTGATTAGCATTGAAAATAAATTCTGCCGGACAGTGGCCCTCCAGGATTGATGCTGAAAAGCCCTGTACTACATGAAGTTTCAACCTTTTCAAGCTGCAATGGTTAATTTGAACACTTTTAGACAACAATTTACCATGATTTAGGCTGGCTGCACACTAGACAATTTTCAAATCTGAATGATTTTAAAACCATGGGAGACCACAGACATGAAGACAGTTCAACCGATTTTTTGCCTTATAATATTCTGAATGCGCACACTAGATGATTCGAGCAGACCGTGATACCAGACACTTGATGATGATTGTAGGAACGATTTCACAGTGACACGAGATCTCACGGAGACTCGCAAGATCAAACGTGACTAGAGAAGAAAAACAGACAGGGGACAATCAACGTTGTGACATCTGCTCTGTAAACATCAGTCAGTATTTCCCTTTTAAAAATATCAAATGGAAATAGATCACAAATGTTTATGGTGTTTTCATTTTGTATAATCTTTCTACATTTCTTTTAGACCTGAGGTACAGAACTTGGAAAGATGGTGAACATTTTTAATACTTATGAATAATACTATAACAGGAATGATAAATCACAATGTTAATTAAGTATTATTAATATAACACTAATATTAACTTTATTTATCCCACAGAGGACACTGTTACTAATGAGGGGAATAAACTAAACTATTATTGTAATCAACTGTCATCCATATATTCATTTTAATAATCTACATTCATCTGATTTTATATATGACCTGAGAAAATCATGTCTATTATTTTGGTTTGTGAGCTCGAGATTGATTCAGAAACTTGTTGTCAACGCTGCCCAGCTTCTCTCTCTCTCTCTCTCTCCTCTCTCTCTCTCTCTCTCTCTCTCTCTCTCTCTCTCTCTCTCTCGGCGGGAAGAATGCTGGAGCTAACGAACATCGCGTCAGGTGGTACTTGCCTCACGCATTAAAATCCTTTATTTCACAACGAGAACAGGTTGGCTAGCCGTGCATTATCCCTTATGTAACTTATACTCTTTAACAGCAATTTAAACGGCAATATTTAAATGACGCCCTGGTTATTCTTGGTGTACCCAAAATGGTCCCACACTATCAACTTCAGTCATTCTCTGGTGGAAACAAAGGATCGCGGGATAAAGGTTCCTCTGTCACAGTTAATCTAATGTGTGTAGTAGCCTCCGTGTCTCTGATAAGCACAGCATTTTAAGCTGGTGCACCGCTAGTGTAACTTTTTGTTTTGTTTTGCATAAGTTGCAAAAGTTCCGCTCCGTGCAACAGAAACACTCGGTTTAGCGGAACCTTTAACCATGACGTTTTAAAGCGCGGTTAATAGTAAAACCGGTTAATCGCTGCATCCCTAATCACGTGGCAGCCCGATCAAGAGTTTTAAATATCACAAAAAAATATATATATTTACTATTTGAGTTCAGGGAAGCTCCATCTCAATCGGGAGCAGTTAAATAATTGTAATGACACCAAACAATAGAGGATTTTTTGGGACAAAAATATCGCTTGTGACAAGACGTGAATCTGGCCACACCCCTCGATTGTTCGGGGATGAAAATCGGCCTTAAAATCGGCCTTAAAATCCTCCAGTGTGCGGCCAGCCTTACGGTCATGCACACATTTTTGCATATAAAAAACAAAACTCACATTGGGTCAATCATAATTACATACTGCCTATGAAACTTTCGTCCATCATAAAAACATTCAGATCAAGTTCGATTTTCTGCGTTTTCACAAACATAACATGCATTTTGATGGGAAAGGATGAGGAATACGAAAAAACTGAAAAATGCATGCGAAAATTTCAGACTCAGTGTGCAATGAACTTTACTGTCAAATTTTCAGCCTGAAACTTCCTGACAGGCTTCAGAGATGTGATTTGCACATGGAAATGTAAAATGCTTTCACTGTCACCATGCCTCTCACGAATGCTGATTCACAAGCAACAAATTGTAACTCTTGAGCTGTGATTTGTCATGCAGGGTCAATTTGACCCAGTAAGTACACTGGCTCTTCAACACTGGTAAGATCTAAAAAGGCTAAATCATTTTTATGAGGGCTGGGGATAGAAAATATTATAAATAAATAAACGTTTAAACCAGACTAAGACTAGAAATCTGTAAATTATGCCAAACTTTAAAGAGCAGCATCTAAAAAAAAAAGTTTTCCAATGGGAAAGCTTGAATGCTTTGTTAGAAACATATTTGTACACATTTTATGTTTAAACCCATTGCAATTTTTTTTCGTTATCTTAGGTAAACACCACTTTGATTTTGTGTAATGCCACACAATATGGATGGCTATGTGGGGCAGATACGATTTCAGGACAGACTGAGTGAGAATGAGTGGAATAGACACGGGGTGAGCAGGAGTAAATGAGTGAGACAATAGGTGTAGACCTGGCCAAAAGAGAAAGGACAGATCTGGTCTCATGATGGACAGATGGGCTAAAGGATCATGACAGAGACTTTGAGAAAAGCCCAGATTCAAATAGACAGAGGGACAGAAAACATGTGAGGGCAAGGAGAGAATAAAGGAAGAGGCACAACAAAAAACACGATCAGACAAAGCACTTCCTCTAAACCTCATCACTCACTCTTTGTCGTCGCCATACCAGCCTTTCTCTGGTGTGTACATCATTCTGATGAGATGCATCCTGACACAGGCCTTGATGTGTCAAAGTTGTGAGCTTTTTCTCTGCCCTGTAAATGGACCACAGTCCACAGCAGCCGTGAACTTGTTTGAGCATTCTTTAAAAAAACTCTTTGGGCCTTAAAGGGATAGATCTGTCATCATTTACTCAGCCACAAGTTGTTAGAATATATGTTAAACACTTAAATAAAAACTGTGCAAATCAACCTGATTAGAAACAATATTATTGTATTAATGTTTATTTGATATTGTTGTATTTATTAATATTCTAAATTGTTTATATTTTATTTTTTGAGTTTTTCTTTTTTAATTATTTTAGTAAGTTTGTGTGTTGCTTTGTGGGTTTTCCCATCATTTATACTTTATTTCAGTTTTATTAAAACTACTAAAATAATAATAATTGAATTTAAACATCCGGTTAACATCAAGTGTGATTTTCCCAAATTACCCAAATTATTTTTAGTCTGAAAATATAATTTTATTTGGTATACATACAATGCAAGCTATGAAACTAATCTTTACATTTTAATACAATTATTTTATTTCTATAAAAGAATAAACAACACACCAATTGAGATGTGGCGAAATTGATTCCATATCACGACTGTTCACTACTAGCAATTAGTGTGTGAAAATATGATTTATGAGTAAGAGTAAGGCCCAAAAGTGACATAGTTGAAGAAACACCTACACATCATCATCATACCTTTCAGCTGTGAAAAGTTTGTAAGATTCCAGAAAACATTTTCAGAAATCTAGCATTTACAACTTCAGCTGAAGTTTAAAGCTCATCACACTGACCCTCAAGAACCAGAACTTCATAATCAGACACAAGCACCTGTCTTTCCTTCCCTGAGTCTGTCTCCGTCGCTCCTGCCATTTCCTTACTCCCAGTCACCATAGTGATAAATCACCAAAATGGCTGCCACCAAGTGATAAAGTCATTATGAGACAGCCTTTATTTACATACTCATGGCTTTTCCACACTGAGCCTAATGAAATGAGAACCCGAGAGGAATGGAAATCAAGGCAGGGTTGAGCGGGAGGAGGGCTATAACACTCTGGAAACTAAAGGGATTTGTGTGTGTGTGTGTGTGTGTGTGTGTGTGTGTGTGTGTGTGTGTGTGTGTGTGTGTGTGTGTGTGTGTGTGTGTGTGTGTGTGTGTGTGTGTGTGTGTGTGTGTGTGTGTGTGTGTGTGTGTGTGAAGTGTCGAATTAGATCTCTGATCTTGTTTTAAAAGAGCAGTTAGTTCTTCAGATGGCTTTTTGCCCTTTTCATGAGATTAGGCCGTAGTGCCTTTTCACACGCCCAATGTTCTCAAATGAACACTTTTAGAGTCACTGAGATGATTGGTAGATTGTTTTAATGGATGGTTTAGTGAAAATTCGGACTGGAATAATGATAGCGCAAGCACTGACATGTTTCACTTTTTTCCATTTGTTCAGGTATGTGTAACCCATGACAGCTCAATTACCACATTTTATGACCTAATTAGACAAAAAAAAGAGAGGTGCATAAACAACCAAATGCATTCTACATTTAGAAAGAGGGAGAGAATTATTGCCAGGTATGCTTACACATACGAGGAATTTGTTATAGTGACATAAGCTCCACAGTGCAACAGAATGACAGCAACAGGACAGGACACAGATAATAAAATAATAATATACAAATAGGAAATGTACAAAATAACAAAACACAATATATAATATAGACAATTATGTATGTACAGGTATGAAATTTGCAAATTTGAAATGAAAATAAGTATGTGTGATGAATTTAATTTTCTTAAGCAGATTTAATAGGTCCAAAGCCATATATCACATTTTATGGGCCTCAGATGAATATCCAGAGTCAAGCAGGTTGCAAGTAAACAGCACTGATGTGGTATGAAATGAAGCAGAGATCTAAGCCTCTTCACAGCCATCTTTCAAAAGGTACAGAGACGAGTGGATTGAAGGAGAAGAGATATAGTGCCTAAAAGGAAATTATATAGAGGAATTAGGTGTTGAGCTGGAAGGATGATGCAGAACTATAATTCTCCAGAACAATTTCACTTCCTGTTTGTGCGTCCCTGCAGGTCCACAATGCAAAAGTATCACCTTCCTAATTTCAGTCTCCTTTGTTTAATTCTCTCTCCTCCCTTTTTCTCGCCCTTTATCTTTCTGCCTGCTTCTCTTCTCCTCATGTCAGCTCTCGCACTGCCACTTGTGATTTTATGATGCTTTCAACTAATAGACTGGATCCACGCAACTAGTCCAGATTCCAGCAGGATGGGGAGAGGGGGACAGACGCAGACACACTGCGGCAACGAGGTATCGATCCAGTGTTTGGCTCTCTTCTCGGAGAGGCGCAGGGGATGGCGATGAAATATAACCTCGAATGTGTGCTACATTTGTTGTGAGTAGCTTATTTCAGAACCTTTGATTCTCTGCTGCAAGGTTTTGCTGTTTGTGTATATGAGCGTGTCTGAAGTAAGGTGAAAGGGGGGAAAGAGGAGAAAAGAAAAAACTCAAACATGAAAAAGTGGCTGAAGAAAGTTTCGCAAAGTTACACAGCAAACTAATGTAACAGATATTTGAAAAAAATTATGATGTGAAGATTCTTAGTAAATGAATAATTAGTGTCATCAGCTTTAATGAAAATAAATGAATTCAATTGTATTAACTGAAATAAAAACTAGGCAAAATAAAATATGTTTTCATGACTCCAAAACTAACTAAACAAATTACTGGGTCACAGTTTACAATTTAGGTCTTATTTTGTAACATTATTTAATGCATTAACTACCATGAATATATAGTTTTACATCAGTTATTAACTTTTGTTAATGTATTGGTAAATGTTGAGATTGCTTAAGATTATTGATTGCTTTATTGTAATTGGTGATACACAGTTTTATATTGCATTCACTTTGGCAGCACAATTTTTTTTTAAATAGAAACCAATAAACAAACAACTAAATAAAAAAATTAAATTAAAAAGGCAGGTTGACTATAAAATAAAATAAAAAAATAAATGTGCAAATAATAAAGTGCCCCAATACTACTACGACAACGACAACAATAATAATTATTATTATTATTTACCACTCCAACTCAACTAATCACGTTTGATAGTTCACCAAAAAATGAAAACCATTTACTCAACCTTATGACATTCCAAATCTGTTTTTCTCCTGCTGAACAGATTCAAGAAGATATTTTTTTGAAATATCATAGTGTTTTTTGTATATACCGTGAAAGTCAATTTTAACCAAAACTGTTTCTTCAGAATAAGTTCTATGTTCCACAGAAGAAAAAAGAAAGAAAGTCATACAGGTTTGAAACATCACGAGGGTGAGTAAATAATGTTTGAGTGAATTATTCCTTGAAGACTTACTTTTATAGCTGCCCCTGGCCATCTCTCCTCTAATAAAACATGCACATTCACTGCATCAGCTTTTAAATGCTTTGCAGACCTCTCAAAACATTATATCCCAAACAAATGCACCACAAAAGCATTCCAACTGCCTAATGTCCTCTTACAGAGAAAAAAAGAAAACCTTTGACTCGCATATGATTAAAATCTACCCCTTTTACACCACACTACCCGTATTTAAACCCATGAGCGCTGCCCTAATTAAACGTCATCTGTGTCTCGGGACATTAGTGTCTATTCAAAAGGACTGCAAGCAGTGTCTCACAGAGGAATGACGGAGCTGTCAGAAAATAGATGTGTCATAATAAAAGCATAATCGCAGGACCATAAATATGAAATGGAGTTCAGGCCAGTGATGAATAAGAACTGGGCTGAATGATTAAGAGGGTAATTAATCCCTGATAAGATTGATTTTCTTGATCCCCCTGCCCTTTAAGACACGTCATCTAACAGAACAGCTTAATGACCTTACTTAATTGTTCACGGAAGAGGGAAAGGCTGTGCGGATGTCTATGGGAAAAGCAGCAGGGGTGGTATGGTTTCGGGGGATGAGTGTTAAAGGGTTTTCACGGTCTATATATATATAGCTACAGACTGAGTGACTCAGCTCGGTCTTTCCTGTCTCACTCTTGTATTTCCTCTATTGGAGTGTTTAATGTAATCAGCATAAATGGCTCAGCAAGAAATGACAGTGAATATAGACTAATTGAATGACGTGACTAATTAATTGACTGTGCGTTCTGACTTCGAACACTCATGACACACTCATGTCATTATCAAACAATCAGAATTTTCTCATGAATATGCACAACTGATTGTCAGTCTTTACAATACTGACTCACACTGATATGAACAATCATCTGAAAAGTGTCTTGAGTTTAGTTAGTTTAGTTTCTTACGCTGTGTCCTAACCACACACGGCATTCTGGCAAAGTTTTCAGCACTGAGATTTGTTTGTTATGGGATTTTGGACCAATAAGCAACCTAGAATGACACAACCAAAGGTCAAAGTTTAGCTGATTAGCACGGTCAAAAGCTGATTGAATCAAGCAGAAAACCTACTAACAGTAAATCGGATGATTTGTGTACTAGACAGTATTATGTATAATATTTAATGTATAATTAATTAAATGCTTAACAGTCCTTAACAAATGTATCACCCTTTACCACCCAATGTAAGGTTTGTGCCACAGATGCGCTGAACTAACATACCAAAATCCTTTTTTTACATTTAGTCACAGTAGTGTTACTAATGCTAAAATATAATTATTGTTGCTATTTATGAATTTTAAATGTAATTTTTACAAGGAAGGCAGAAATATAGTAAAGCACTTCAGTATTTTATTTTAATTCAGATTCCCAATTACAGTCAATAAATACAGTCTTATAAATGTATTAAGCACTGTATGTGTGTCAGATTCTCTCTCTCTGTTTCTTGTGTTTCCCCTCCTCTCGTGCCCATATTTGGTCAGTTCCTGTTCCTGTCATTTGTAATTATCAGTTCCCAGCCCTGTGTCTTTAGTTGATTAGTCCCCAGCCCTGTGTTATTAATTATCTTGTTTGCTCCTTCATTTCCTTCCCTTTATAAGTCCTCAGTGTTCCCAGTGTCTTTGTCCAGTATTAACGTCATTTTGGTGTGTACCTGTTCTCCAGCGATCTCTGTGATCTCCGTGTTGTTATAATAAAGTGTTTCACGAAGTTCCGTGTATCCTCGTTCCTGGCACCCCCTGCACATCCGTGACAATGTGCTTAACAAATTTATTAGACCATCTGTCTTAGTAGAGAGAAAACACAAATATTTAAACTTGTTTAAAAATGTTATAAAAACGAAATATTCTTTATTCACACATAATAACCCAGACACTTATTTTGTATGGCCTCCTTTGGCTTGAATTCTTGCTGTCATTGTTTTTATGTACTTTTTCTTGACCATAATTGGGCATCTGAATAAAACAAATAAATACAAGTCCTTTACGATTTTCTGAAAAAAGACTAAAATCTTAAAATATAACACTGATTCCCATGGAAAATACCCATGAGAGTGAATCTGCAGACAGTATTACCTCGCTACAGATATTCAAGATATCATTTTATCATGAATACTTCTGCTATTTTTCTCTCTCTCATACACCGTTCATGTTCTCCAATGGTCAATTATCTCTGGCATGTTACTCAATGAAGCCATGTTTCTTTCCGTGTTAAAGGTTGACTGCAGTGCGGTTAGCCATGACTGATTTATGATTAATAGCCGACCAGCAGAAATAACTGCTACAACACACACATGTAGTGCAAACATAAGACACATCCATCATGAGCAAAGACCATGAAGAATTAATCAACCTTTACCGTTACAATTAAGCAGATTTAAAGCCTCCACATTCACCCCATGACACAAAGTTTTTTGTACAGATATAGTTTATAGTTCAGCCACAATGATCCATCATTAGTGCTGCGGCCGCCTCCGAAGAGGGATGATAATGTGCTGTATCCCTAATCAGAAACTCCAGATGTCCAAATATACAACAGTGAGTTACTATGCAAAACATCTCATGTCTGTACTCAGTGGTGGCCCGCTTGCAAATGCAACTGCAGCAGGTGGTCCTAAAAGATATACTGCAGACTTGAGAAATATAATTAACTTGCACACTCATCACAAGTGTTTCAAACTGTTGAGTAGCACTTGAAACTTTCATTTAACCTCTCACTCAAAAGGTCTTCATAAAGTCTTTATGAGTGCACTGACCAAACTGACCCTCTTGGAGCATAAGCCATGCTCAAATCCATATGGAAACACAAACAAACACACACACACACACACACACACACACACACACACACCAAAGGCTGCCATCTAAATGCTTTGTGATGAACAGGGAGGTGGGAGGTAAAATAAAAAGCATATTATTTAGTCGTTGGAAAGTGCCACAAGAAAAGAAAAAAGAATAAATAAAAAAGTGAGAGCAGAGAGAGTGTGAATCGATGTAAGGTGAAAGGACACAAAAGAAAATTGGAACCTACAATGTGAGAAGAAAAACAAAAGCTAAAAAGAAAGAGTGTGTCACAGCTGGAGTACAAATGTGAAACTGAACAACACAGAACAACAGAGATTGAGGCAAATGTGCAGTTATTACACGACCAGAAATGTGGGATCTTTATAAATACTGCCATTTCCATTGAGACCAGATTATTATGGGATGTTTGATGCCAAAGGTGCCATCTTTGAAGATGAAAACAGCTGTCAGCTTGGCTGCTACAAGGTCTTTTTTTACTCTCTTGATAACTGTTTATGAATAAACATTGCAATGAAAATATATCTTTCAACAAGTTATTCCATGAATGCAAAAACATAAATGTATAATGACACTATATATTGAAAAGTATATTCTTCAAAGATAATTAATCTGCGGTATCCCTGAATTAAATGAATTCAAGTCTGCAGTAGCTGAATAATATAAGACCCCCAACGCCTGTTAGAACAAAACACTTCAGTAACCTTAATAACCTCTTCTGGACTGAACCTAAATGTCAGAGTTTCAATGACTGACAAATGTGTTTATCAATATAGTCCATGGCAGGGCCTTGGAGCACGACTGACTTTTCAGAGATAAAAAAGGAAACCCTTCAGAGGCCGAGGCATGTCTATTTGCTGTCAAAAAAGCCTCCTTGAGACATGCAAACTCAGGGCCCTTGAGTTACAGCCAAAGCTTGGAAAAGAGCGAGAGATATATTGAAATGTCTTTGTGCCAAAACAGATTTCAATATACAAGCTAGTTTAAGGGAGTTGGGGTGAGAAGAGAATGGAAGAGACGCAGAGAAGAGATAGATGTATCTAAATCAAAAATGCTATCTGTGTGTATCTCTGTGGTGTTTTTCCTGGCTTAGGGGAAAAAAGGTGAAAACTGGAGCACAGCCTTATACCAAGCTATATAAAAATCAGCCAAATCCAGCACAGTTTCACACAATTCACTCTATAACACCATTAATAATTCACATCTGTAGCGAGAACAAAAATACAAATGATCAAATGAGCTTTCTAAGCGGTGGTGGTTACACATGTGAGGAGATGCTCATGGGAGGTTTACGACTGCACAGATTGTGTGTGTGTCAAGCCTGGGCTGTCAGAGAGGGAACAGAAAAAACAGTCAATAACCCCCACACTGGGATTTATGTGGCCATGACCTCCCCTCTTTCTCTCTTTATGTATCTACAATACATTTTCTCAAACTTTTGGATGTTCTATGCGCTTTAGCGCTCTAGTGGCTCAAAAGCAGGTTATCTGTTTTAAAACGCAAAAACAGAAATGGCATTGCATAAACCCAGATATATTTGATGGTTTGAGTGGTCAGTTATTTTATTTTACACCTCAATACTTTTGATAGCACTGGAATTGTATTGATATTACAATTGGATTAAAAGTAGGACTCCTGTGACTTTATCTATGAACATAAAGCAGCTGACTGCTGATTTAACTGTCAAACTGTATGTGCACTTTGTTGTAATGTGCTTTGATATGAAAACATCTGCAGAGAACACACATATAACTATGCCCCCGTTTGCTCTCTGCTCCTGTTTACTGATCATCAGGCAACTCTTGCCTCATGTTACCTTGTCTTCTCTTCTAGTTTCATCTCAAGTCTGTCTCTCATCTCATCCAGGTCTCAACACTAAATATTTAGTTTTCTATTGTTCTCACAGACTTTGATAACTTGTATTAATGGTCATCAGCAACATAAATATTTTTCCATTTACATGTATACATATATTCATATTTATAGTGACTGCAATTATCAATCTCTTTCCATTTACTCTAAAGTCATGAAAACAGTAATATTGAGATTTTTTTTCTTTACTCTCTGAACAAATAAAAAAATATATATATATTTGATGTAGTTTCCCATTCACCGCTATAAAAGGTAAACCCACTACGATGACTTCCACTTGAAGAAATGAAGAAAAAAAGGACATTTTAGCTTTGATTTATAAATACCCCAGCAAAATGTCCTGTTTAAACAATAACAATTTCAAATATTGTTAAAGACAATTAAAAAGCCGGGATTAAAACAAGAACAAATAAACAAATCACAAGCAATAAAATAAATAAATACAGTTAAAAAATAGTATTGTCAAAAGTACCGACTTCGGTACCAGTCGTCAGTACTGAAATAACAAAACGCCCCTTTCTCACTTACATTTGAGCATTGTTGAGCCGTTTATTAAAAGCAGCTGATTGGCCAATGTGTTCATATGCTCAACAGATATGACTGTGATTGGCTACTTTTGAGTCATTACTTTTGACAACACTATTAAAAAATGGCAAGACTTAAAATCTTGGGTATATGATAAACTCTTATAACAATGCACTGTCCCAGTCTGTCAACTGACCCAGGCATTTTTAACTCTGGCCCTGCACCATTGGGCAGTCTGTATTGTCGAGCCCTGTTCTCTACTCGCTCTACTACTCATCTGTTTTTATACCTCTACTTGTCCCATCTTCTCTTGTCTTTCTTATCCTCTCCTCGTCTGTCCTCATCTAACTGAATCCACTGTACCCTTTATAGGAGGTGTATTACACAACTCACATCAAACCTTCGGCTATGACTCAGGCCACACAGGATGTCATTACAGCCAAATCACTCACCCACGAACATCAGTCACACTCCATAATTCACCTCCATATCTGAAAGCAAGATGCATTCAGGACTTAGTTAGGTCACCCCCACACACATGAACTGCTCTTCTCTATATCCAATTGATTGTTTCAACATTCAAGCCCTTGATCCATCAACCCTGTTGACCTGGACGCCTGAGGGTGAAACAAGCTACCACCTCTGCACAAATGGGGAATTCGTTTAGCAACTCATCCTCTGCCAGTGATGTTATTGAACACTGATTGATCACTTCTACATGCAGTTTCAGGTCTGATGTAATTAAATGCACTCTAATGAAATTATCTGGGCCATTGGTGGATGGCAAGAGAGGGAGCAGGTACGAAACACACTCACTCGTTGAACATATTAGTCACATAAATAAAATGTTTATCTCATCTCATCTCACGCTGAACACATGAAACATGAGTCTTTGAGAGTACACAGGTCAAACACGACACTGGTTGACATATGCACAGGCAGGTGACAAGATTCAGCGTGTAAGCCCGGTGCCATGGGTGCCATGATGTCTACCCTCCCCAGAGAGGAACTGAAAGCCCGGTGCCAGTAATCAACAGAAACTACCTCTTACATATGTAACAGCCAGGATGCAGCACACTGGGGGGTCCACACCCGGTGCTGACGGTCCGCACGATGGAACTGGTGTAGCCACCATTTTCCCCCTCCCCTCATCACCTAAAATCCATGCAATGTAATATGTACAAAAAAGTAACCATACATGTTTGATATCTTTTGAAATGTCTCAGTGCGTCTGGTAAAATGGTCTCATTCTCCCAATCATAATGAAAAGCTAAAGGAAGTTCTGAAATATGAGAAGTATAGTGCAAAGCGTAAGGATGTGCCCTCTCCCCCTGATCTCCTATTCAAAACACCTCCTGTATGTAAATAAGCATTCCCTGCCACAGGATATCAGGAGCCATTTGGTTGCAAATTCTGAAGCCTAATTATAATAACAAGATACCACCATTTGGTGAGTTTATTGAAGTATCTGGGTATATAAGGAAAGGAGACACAAAGTTCTGGGAGTCTGTAGGCTGACTGCCCGCACAATCGCTGTGTGTAGTTTTCATTTGCCAGGTAGTATTGTAAACTAATGATTCTATTCTTGTAACAGTGGAGATTTGAATTACTGCTTCGATTACCTGGTTAATAAATTGTAACGTTTGATTCTATTCTGACTGCCTCTAAAGATTGCTTTCTCCCTATTAGAGTAGCGGATTCGTATATACTTCAGATGCAGGGCGGGTTAATTCCATTGCCCATACCTCTGACTTTTGATTTAATGTTACGTTAAACAAGGTTTTGACCAATCCAAAGTTATTACGAGTGTTGTACATTGACCTACTAACATATCTGATAATGGCCAAAAACCTTTACTGAAGTAAACAACAAACTAAAGTTCTGAGGGGGCTCCAAGGGGTTATCCATGTCTAGGATTGTGTACGTGTGCATTTACGGCAAATCTTAGATACATAACCATAATTACCTCTGATTGACGACCGGGCCTGACGAGATTGTGTCCGTGAGACCTGTGAAAAACAGGGCCTCTGAGCGATATAGTTTCCCTACATCTGAACGGGTAAAGTATTAAACGGAGCTGAAAAGAATAATCAATCATTCGTTTTCATATTTTAATGATGCACAGATATCATTAAAACCTTTTCATTTATGGAGTCAGATGAAATAACGAGATAAAATATATAAGAAGAAGTGTTCCATTTTAATGTTCTTGTTGTGTCGTGAAAAGGAAAGACTAACACGCAAAGCCCTTCACCCGCGGAACGACTGCCGTCATTGGATCGTTCCAGCCGGGTCCTTTCTTACAAGCGTAAAAGGCAAGAGAAGTGATCCACTTACAATTTATTTACACCTCTACTGAAGACTCAACTGGAAAAAAAAATCATAGTCAGGCATGTCAAATCTTTAAGACACTGACAATGACAGGAATATATATGAATATGGTGAATATGGTGATTTTATTCCACTATGACATGATTATGTCACCTATGTGCGTTTGACACCACCTGAGTTTATGGAACTTCAAACTTGCAAACTTCAAAGGCAAGAAACAGAGGCATCATAACCATTTACATCATAAATCCATGGCAACAAGCAACCAGTTTAGAATGTGGTAAACAGCGAACATCCTCAGCCTTAGCATTAAAATCATATTACACTTGCATAAAATGTGGCACTCTAAGTGGTAACTGATCACAGAAAGAAAGCAAAACTATTTATTAAAAGGCGGCTTATATTTTTTCGTATTTAATTTAAACAATAATTTATAGTAAAAGTGCACATATTTTCTTGAGTATCATACAGATTTAAATAGCAAATTACATGGTAATGTATAGTCTTTACTACAAAACCCTACATATGTTACAGTAATTTAACGATATATTTACATAAAAAATAATGCATTGTTTATAATTATAACCACATATGGTAAGGTAATTTACAATTAAATATTTAGAGGTTTAAAATGTATGAATGCCTGGTATTTGTAAAATGATATAGAAGTCATGAAGTTAAATGTTTACAGTGATTATAGTAATAGAGTTTATATGCTTGATTGCTTAAGTAAAAGAAAAGATGGGGGTAGCAAAAACAGAAGGTCATTATTTTTGTTATTCTAGGCAGAGGCTCCACTGAGAGGGGTTTGGTTAATAGGGTGAGGACACCTGAGACTGCATTGCAGTCATAAATTGAGCTCTGTGTTTTTGTGTGCGCGAGTACACTTCACACATGTTTGTGCAGGAAAAGTTTGAGAGCATGTCTTTTAAATAAGTCAAAATATCTAATTTCAGTCTTATCCAATACTCTCAGCTCTTATCCAATAACAGAATCCCTCATCAAAGCCACTAATGTTTGCTGACAGACAAATCAGGGCATGCAACTCAACAATAAGCTAATAAAAGCAGCCTGGAAGTTTATTACTTATTGATTTTTCCTTACTGTACTTCTATTAGGTGGCATAAAATGAAATCTCTTTTTTTTCTGTACGTGGGAGGACTTTGGTTTTGCTGTTTTCTCACTGGCTCTCAAAGGAAAAACTCTGAAGCCACAAGATCACAGAAGGTGCCACTGTCAAATCATCAGTATTTCTCTGCAATGCTTGTCTCTATGTGTGTGATGTCTGTTTTTTTATCAGCTATTTAAGAGAGAAAAGAACATCTGTAGAAGTCTGTTGGTGTGATCTCTTTATGTGTCTCAGGCTTACTGTGATGTATTTTCAAAGCAATAGTTCAGCCAGAAATTAATACCTGCTCACCAGTGGATCCTCTGCAGTGAATGGGTGCCATCAGAATGAGAGGGCAAACAGCTGATAAAAACATCACAATAATCCACAAGTAATCCACTTTAGTCTATCAATTAACATCTTGTGAAGTGAAAATCTGTATGTCTGTAAACTAATCCATCCCTAAGATGTTTTTAACTTCAACCCATTGCTTCTGTCTAAAATATGAGTCCTCTGTCCATAATATTGTCCATAATCAGGAGAGATGCAATGTTTACAAACAAAAACAGCCCAAAACATTTGTAAAACCGCTGTATATTGGTAGATTTTGATGTGAAAGGAGAACAGGGAATTAACTTTTTCACTGGAGGGAGTGTTTTTTATGGATTATGGACTTACTAGCAGTATGGACTCTCTTTTTGACGGCACCCGTTCACTGCTGAGGATTCATTGGTAAGCAAGTGATGTAATGCTATTTCTCAGAATCTGTTACGATGAAGAAACAAATTAATTTTAATCTTGGATGGCCTGAGGGTAAGCACATTTTCAGCAATTTATTTTTACTTTTGGGTGAACTATTCCTTTACGTGTGCTCTGAAAACTCAGTATCCTCTGATGGTTCTTATATCAGAACAACCAAGCAGTATTCATTTTGGCAGGCATTTTTTATTTAGTCTCAGTCATTATCTTGAGACGAAAATGCTTAATAGTCTTAGTCACATTTTAGTTATTTGAATATTTCATAGTTTTAGTCTAGTTTTAGTCAACGAGAAGTCATTGCATTTTTGTCAACTTTTAGTCAAACTGCAGTTAACAACATTTATTTTTGTGGCTATTTTATATGTAGTCTTCAAAAAAATAGTCATTAATTCTTCTCTCTTTAGACCAAATCAATTAAGCTTATGAGAAATTTGAATCAAGGATTGAATTTGGAAAAACTGAAATAAATTTTCATTTTTTGGTAGAGATACAAATAAAAAATCTGATAATGTAGGTTTACTTAACAAGTGTACATTTATTTAACATCTTTTGTTGGTTAACATTGATGACACAGAAAGGTATTTATTTATGAATGCTGTCCCTTTAAGACGGAAGGCATGCATGTAATACTGACACACATTCAGTTTCACCCACCTGTTTACGCTCACTTAAGCCATAACCGACTGTATTTATGTGAGATACTCTACACGAAAGACATTTGAACTGCTGTGTGTGTATTTGATCACTGAGAAATGATCACGCGAAGTATGAGACTGAAGAAGTGGAGCGTGCGCGAGAAAACACCTCTATCAGCGCATATCCCGGATTAACTAACTTGAAATGAATCGACAACGAATATTGACTCCCGGGAAAAACGGGACGTTTGGTCACCTAGTCCCTGACCCTTCGGGTGCTGACTGCTGAGGCGGATTATGGCCTTACCAGCAGTATGGACTCTCTTTTTGACGGCACCCGTTCACTGCTGAGGATTCATTGGTAAGCAAGTGATGTAATGCTAATGCAAGCACATTTTTACTTTTGGGCGAACTATTCCTTTACGTGTGCTCTGGAAAGTGAGTATCCTCTGATGGTTCTTATATCAGAACAACCAAGAATGCCTCAAAATGTACATGGTGTTGTGGAGGAGACTAACATATTTATAGAAATGCATGTCACATACTACTGAGGGAAGTGAGGTTATGGGTTTAAATGAAGCAGGATTGTGATTGGAATAAGTAAATACCATTCACAGGACACGCCTCATTAACTCTGAAGGATAGCGGATATATTCAGAACACCTCAGCTAAAACACACATGCCCACACACAGACACACGCTGCCCTTTATTGTGTATTTCAACTGACACTAGAGGAAAGATGTTAATTTTACACTTCACACTCAAATGATTGTAATGTTAATCAATGCTCATCCCACAGGAACAAAGGATCAACATCAGTCAATGTGACTGTTTGCAAAGCTGTCAGAGAAGCACAGACATGACAATGTTCTGAACCCCCTTGTGAGATCCCAGTCCTGCTAATGGCCTGAGCAAAATGTCACTGTTTCAAACTGTGAAAAATGCCTTCCTCAGAAAGCTGAAAATGGACCACTATTAGCCATAGTTAAACACTGGAGAACATTTTCCTTCCCAAAAGAGCACATCTATCAGCACTAATAGCTTGTGAAGTGTACAGACTGAGCTTCAATTGGTGATATTACTGTATTTAAAATGGATGATAATGGCAGATAGAGAGCTGTTGTAAGGTGACAATCAAAAAGCAAAAGTATTGTAAATGCAGGCAAGCATTCAGAAGCATACAGGCAGACCTTCATCACCACGGACAGCATATATGTACACTAAAACAAAGCTGTAGATATTCAGTACCATGGACAGCAGCTTTTAACATCTTCTCTGCCTGTGGAACAAGTGATTAATGATATAAAGATACGTTTGTACAATATACAAAATTACTGTATGGCTTCAAAAGGCTGTATGTGACTGTATCATTCCGGGACCTTAGCTATAATATCTCAGGTAATTGCCCAATTATTGCAAATGCATTATATTCTAAACCTGTTACTGATGTCTTAATGTATGAAGTCAGAAAAGTTTGGATTCAGAGCGTAAAACAAGGTCAGAAAAACTCCAAATTATGGTGCATCACATATATAAATACCATAAATGATATCAAGAGCAGAGGTCAAGGTCATAGTCATATGGCTGTGAAATTGACTACTTTCATACAACTATTGTGTATGGAAGAAAACAAGAGAGAGAAAAAATAAGAAAACAATTAAATAATAGTTATTTGGGGGGGAAATTTCCATTCAAGGGGGAAATTCTTAGGCAGTTCAGATTGAGATTTATTTTTCCACTTTATTTTATGAATTTGAATTGAGGTAGCAAACAGGATGCAGAAGTGCAAGTAAAAATGTGAATCGAAATATGCAGAATTAACATGACATTCATATGTGTCATCTTTAATAGAAAAGGGAGCTTCATCAGGGAAACTTTTTAATGAGGACATGACAAAAAAATGTCTGAAAGTTTTAAGAACTTTCTGAATTGTGGTTTACACTGTTGCAGAAAACCAGAACAGATCAGCAGAAAAACAGGGAACTGCAAACTTTTCAGCAACTCAAAGTTACATAAAATCTAATTTGGGAATATTACATTTTGATGGGCATAAAGAAAGGGTGTGGACATAGGTCTAAAAACCAAAAGTTCTTGAATAAAAATATTCTTGACAGGTACAAGCTGCGTGTGGACATTAACAGCCAAAGCAGTATCAGCAGTTCTTTCTCCATTGACATACTGCACTACTCAGTGCCAGAGGAAGAGAGAGATGAATGGGTAATATGATGGAGGATCAGAGAAGAGAACAGAAATGCGGAGGAGGAAAAGCTGTGGGAGCTCGAGCACAGATCAAGAGCAGATGCAAAGGACAAGGTTAGAGTCATGTGGCTGGGAAATGGATGTGAAAGTGTTCTTCGCGTGTGTGTTTGTCTTAAGTGAAATCAATAAAACTGTGATTCACTGTAAAGAGCCTTATGTGCATGCTAACACACACACACACACACACACACACACACACACATACTGATGGGAACCTGTGAGACAGCCAAGTGCACAGCTATCATACATCTTAAAAGTGCACAGCTGTACTAAACTCACCCAAAACACAACCTCAGAAGAGCACACATTTAGAAAGCCCAATAACATACCATTCATATTTGTTATCACCTTCTGCCTTTATATTATTTATATTTGATTTGTTTTGCACTCCATTAAGCAATTCTGTGATAACTGTTGTTGAAATTGTTGTTGAAATTTCTGTACAGAATCAATGGATCGAAACTGGATTAAATGTAAAAAAAAAATAATTGATGGGCACATCCAGCTCTGGGTCACTGATATATATGTCATGAAGATAATACAGCTTTTAAAAGAAATGACTGATGGAGTACAAAATGTGCTTCAATGTTTGAGCTTTGTTAGTGTATTACAGCTCACTCTGTTTGCACATGAGCTTAGAGAATCCCACTGTACAAACACTTGGCTACTTTATCTGTTTATCCATGTAAGTAACACATATATATATATTTGACTGAAAAAGCAACAGTTCTTACTCTGCCCATGACTGGATGTTATGGGGAATAAAGTTAGAGCCTGTAAAAACTCTATAAAACTCTCACAGTTCCCTCAAAAAAAAATAAACGGTGGAACACTAAAGATAATACGATAACACTTTTTTTTAAAGACCAATTCTCACTATTAACTATATTCTTATTAGCATGCATGTTGGCTGTGTATAAGTACTTATAAAGCGCATATCAATGCCTTATTCTGCATGACCATTTTTAACATCCATTAGTCCTACCAACTACCTTACGTTCTCTTAATAAGCAGCACAGGAGTTTGTTCAGGGAAAACACTTCATTAATAGTGAATAAGTGAATATCTCCTTTTAAGAAAATAAAACATATATTTTCAAAATCAACAGTCTTCGTCGTGATTTCTAGATAAACCAACCACTGGGAACATTTAACTCAAACCCTTTGATCTGAGAGCATATCTGAAGACACCATTATATAAAAAATGTGTATAAAGGGATCATGAAGTAACAACTAATTTAGATTTAGTCAAAAATACTGTTTGACACCACAAAATCAACTTAAATGCAACCCCTCCTCTCTCTCTCTCTCTCTCTCTCTCTCTCTCTCTCTCTCTCACACACACACACACACACACACACACACACACACACACACACACACACACACACACACACACACACAACGTCCTAAAAGGTGGAAATTACAGGTTTCAACAATGCATATTCTACTTATATACGTGCCATGACTTCAAGATGGTAGTTACTCTTACAGTCCACAGGCTCTGAATGCAGGTCAGCTGTCATACACAGATATAAATAACATATGGCTTTATCATTTTGGGCCTGCTGTTATCTGGCTCTGACAGCACTCTGTGTGTAATGCCAAGAATACAATAACCTGTAGCTCTAGATGACTGCTCTAACCGGATCCTTTCTCTCGCTTTACTTGACAAGTTGAAAATATTCACTAAAACATAATTTCAAATTGTACGTATGGGATTGCTAAACGGCTTCGGTTTCTGAAATGAAATCTCTCTCCATCTGTATCATCACAACCACAAAATGTGGTGCTTCTATCTGTGAAGCTCCATGAGCTCCTCTCTTTGGGAAAAGCCAATAAACACATGAATAAAAGAGAAGCTTTTTGCTAGTTGTGGTAAATGTCCTTGGGTTATTTCAGCATTCACCCTCCAGTCTACCAGCTTGTGGTCTTAGAACATCAGCATTCATGAAGATAAATATTTCAGAATTTCTTGTCATGCTAGCTGATTTTATCCCTGACAGGTTTTCCAAAGAGAGAAAGAGAGAAGTTGTGTCTCTATGCCTGACATTACATATAACCCAGCTTTTTATAACCGTTTGTTTCCAGCACTGCCCCTAAAGCCGCAATCTTCCTCTAGAGCATCCACAGCTGCTTAGAGATAGAAAGACTTGGACATTGTGCAACTTTGATCAACTGAGATTGAAGTCAGAAAATAGGGCTGAGCAGATGGATGAATGGCTCCATTTGGAAGAGTAAGTCCATTGAGATTGGTTCCCTGGTCAGAATCTGATGGCTTTAACAGGCTGTGCTGGGTCAGTGAGAGCAGCCCGGCTGTGGAGGGACTCTCGTCTCACAGCAGCAGGGTAGTAAGGAGGGCTGGATTATGTCCATCTCATTTCCAGTTATGCAGGAAGTGGAAAAGCGAAGGAGCTTTAAGGGTTCAGTCTGCTCACTGTATCAGATGCTGACGCTACAACATGAGTGTTCAGCAGTCATCTGTAATGAAAAAGAAAAACAGACTGTGATGTTAAGAAGCCAGTTTGTTACATTTTTAATGCATTCAATTATATTTATATTTATATGTATAATTACAATTCTATTTCTAATTTAATACTATATATATGCAATATTATAATATAATTCAAAATAAGCTTTTATTGAAAGGAGTCTCTTATGCTCACCAAAGTTGTATTTGATAAAATATACAGAAAACAGTAATATTAACAGTGAATAAATATTATTACTTTTTAAATGTTTTGCTATTTTGATATATTACTCTTTTTTTTACTCCAATTTTTGACTCCAATTTACTCCAGGGTTTAGTCACACGATCTTGCAGAAGTCATTCTAATATGCTGATCTGCTGCTCGTGAAACATTTATTATTATCAATGTTGAAAACATTTGCTTCATAAAAGTTTGTGTTATTTAATTTTTTACTTTTGAAGATTTAATTAATAGAAGGTTTGTATTAAATAATTAAGGTTTGCATTAAGTAGTATTAAATAATGCTATGATACAAAAAACAAATGTTTATAATTTACACAATTCATATTTGCTATAGGAG
Source organism: Gymnocypris eckloni scoliostomus (assembly GCA_027564155.1). Taxonomy (NCBI): domain Eukaryota; kingdom Metazoa; phylum Chordata; class Actinopteri; order Cypriniformes; family Cyprinidae; genus Gymnocypris; species Gymnocypris eckloni. The sequence continues at coordinate 13,743,151 of CM050415.1, read as the reverse complement.
AAGTTAAAATAGACTTTTCTATTAGTTTGATGTATCTCCGTTTTAATCCCCATCCATATGCAATTCAATTCAATTAAAGGAAATTTTGTTAATTCAACAGACACTGATACATATACAGATAATCGCTGCACACCCCTAGTAAGCATGGCTTCTTAATGTACACGTCAATATAAGCTGCTGGCTCATATCAATGGCTGGAATGACTCCTAACCTCCAACTCTACTATTCAATCTGACTTTCTAATGAAACAAATGAAGTATTCTGCTCAGTTGTTAAGGTGAGCAAACATGCTGCCAATGTTAATGGTATTCATGGGCCCAAACAATCTATTAGCTTTTCCATCTCAAACACTAAACATTCTCATCTGGGTTGATCCTCATGAATATCAACAAGTTGATTATCGCTACCATATGCACCAAGTGTTAGTGAAGCAAGGAAATTTCCACTTAATATGGTTGAAGCACACCGCTCAGACACAAAATGAATGAGAATAAAACGTAGACTGTAAAACCTCTCCTTCTCCACACTAACACGCTCCCATAAGATCTGATAATGCCTGCAATGGGCTATTCTGTGTGTAGAGATAGTGATGTTATAGACTGTTTAATAGCATAAGCCCTACTCTAACTGTGGGTTTATGGAGAGTAAATTAGATCGGAGCCATGCGTTAATAAGATTGTCGTAGATCCGGCAGACCCCAGACCCGCTCACGACACTGTGACAGCCCACTCTGTTTGCTCCGCTTCAGATCGATAGTTTATGACCCTAATGTATGGAACACCACAGAAGGTCAGTAAAAAAACGAGAACAGGAGTCTGGCAGTTTAATAGGCAGAGGTTTTAAAATAACATAGGCAATTTCCACAACACAGTGCGATCGGGATCTGCAAATGGTATTTGATAATGGTAATAAACCCTCTGCCATGATATTTTACTCGGCATGCCATAGAAAAAAATCTTTGAGTAAAATGAACAATAAACCTGCAGTTGGCACAACAAGGAAGGGATATCCGCAAAGAACGGATTTCATATTATCACGGGTCAGGTTTGTTTTGGATTTAAGGCAATGGTTCGTTTTATTTTGTTGAGGCGGTCCCTCTAAAACCAGCAGGAGCTCGTACTGCAACTGGAGTGATATTAATTATTGACAAAGGCCACCACTGCACTCAAGTGTAATCATAGATAAATGACTCATGATGAAAAAGAAACAAATCAATATCAAGTCCACATTAATAACTCAAACAAGAACAACCACATTGGCACACTCACACATGCCAAAAAACCAAGAGCAAGCGATATTTACGATATGAGGAATCTGTAAGCAAAATGTAAAATATTTCATATTTAAATATGCCCTTGAGAAGACTTAATGGCGATAAATTGATTGCCAATTTGCTTGCCTTTAAGCCTATTTGCAGATTCAGAGACTCAAAGGATCCACAGGCCATGCTAACTTACAATATATGTAAGGGCAATTTGAGGTTAGAAATCTAGGTCAGTTAAATTAAAGATGTTTAAATTCACACTATATAGCAGTAATGGTACGGCTTTTCCGTGCCTGGGAATTTTACAAGTGTCTACTTTTGTATTAACCCTCAACCCAAAAAAGATAATTCATTTACTCACCCTCATGCCATCTCAGATGTATATTGACTTTCTTTCTTCAGACCAATACAAACAAACAAGGTGCTCTGAAGCAAAACGATAGGTGTGTGTTTGCATGATGCATGATTTTAATCTTTTAGGGTGAAAATTAGTTTTTTTATGTTTTTGAAAAAGTATCTAAAGCTTACCAAAGCTGCATCTATTTGATTAAAATAGAGTAAAACAAGTAATATTCTGAAATATTTTGACAATTTAAAATCAACATTTTCTATTTTCTTCCATTTAAAATTAAATTTTCAAAAGTTAGTTCAAAAGCATTTATATGAAATATATTTTTTCTTAACCTTCACAACAGTCTGTATTGCCCCTTTTGATCAATTTAATGCATTCTTGATAAATAAAAGTACAATAAATAAATATATTGATCTATCTTACTGTATGGTAAATTCTTCCATCAGAATAAATTTATTTTGGTCTTTTTGACAACCAATGGAAAAGTATGTTTCTTGTCCCCATAATGGTGGCAGCATAATAATAATAACCAGCAAACATTGTCACCTTGATTTCATACTAAGATACATTCAGAAACTGTTTGGCTAATTAATTCTGTTTGGTGCCTAGTCCTCAACCATACGTTCAAACATATGCACACAGTGCCCTATACATTCTAACATTGATCAGATCCTCTCGAATTTAATGTGCACACATCCACAAACACAATGAGAACACCAGCAGTCCATCTCTGCAACCTGTAACCTCACAAAGCTCCTTAGTTTTCTTTTCATGTGTGTCTGACAGTCATTGTGGCACAGTTTCTCCGTCTTTAGCCCCCTCTCTCTTTTGCTTCTCTCTTTTGGTGTTCAAAGGCTTCTCAGCTCTTTTGGACTTGTCACAGCTAACATTCGTCAAGATGGCAATGCACAGGCATTTCCATAACAACCCAAAGAAACTCTGTCTCTTTGTCTCATTAATGCGCTGATGTTTTGTGTGATAGTGATGTTGTGAACACTGGGCTGTTCTAAATCTACATATGCACATTTATTCATAGAAATGATTTCTTCATAGAAATATGGATGTATATCTGTTTGTGTCTTTATATGTGAAGCAAAGCAGTATGTCATGCGACTGAGAGTTAAATGGGCTCAGACACCGCATAGGCCACTGCTGAAAACATCCAGACCTTCCCCATGCATATATTAGGAATCAATAATGGAGTCGCAACACAATTATCAGATATAATAATTAGGACTTTTAATCTGTTACATTTGAAAGAAATTAATGTATCATGTATCAAATACTGTTTTTTTTCTTTAGAGATTGCACCAAATGTAGATTTTAATTGCAATTTTTGTGAAATTGCAATATTGTGGCACACATAACTCTAAGTAGACAAAATGTGGTTAACGATGTTAACATATTTGTGATGCAGTTTATATTAATAATTTAAATTATTAGATTATATGATTAAATAATTAAGTGCAATTGATAACAGCAAGAAAATAATAAATTACAATAGATTAATAGTAAAAGTTAAATAAATTAAATAAATAATAATAATAAAATAAATTATTGCTGTTATTTTAAACATTAAACATTAAAAATAACATTAAAAAGACAGCCCTAATAATTATCCACACACATATAGACAAACAAAGTTCAGACCATTCAGAATTAATTCCTTCCAATTCAATTGTTGAGCCTGAAATGAATTTGAACTGATGTAGCAAAGACCAACTCAAATTTGAATCTACAAAAGTAGAATTGGAATGAACTGAAAATGTATTCAAATAAGTGTACAATTCAAGTAAGAAAAGATTGAAAAAGAAAGTTTGCCTACTGGACAAATGCCAACTGATTTTTTTTTTGAAAGAAAGAAAGAAAGAAAGAAAGAGAAAGAAAGAAAGAAGAAAGAAAGAAAGAAAGAAAGAAAGAAAGAAAGAAAGAAAGAGAAAGAGAAAGAGAAAGAAAGAAAGATCCTGAAGTTTAAAAGTTAAAGGGACAGATTTACTTACAACTTGTGCCAGCGCACACCATCTTTTGGCTTTAAAATATCACTGTCAAGATTTGCTAAAGACGCACAGTGAAGAAGGTCATTGTACACTTGAGTCCGAAATTGATGCATGTTGAAAAATAAATACGACCTCACGTTATGTCAATCCCATTTACCTCTGAAATTTTCATCCGTTATAAATTTTTTTGGATTGGGTTCTATTTTTTCAGTTTTTTGCATCCGTAGCATGCATTTTGAGAGGTGTTTTGACAGTTCAGAGCCACCGTACAAGCGAACGCTAAAATCCAGAATGGGGATTGTCAAATTCATCCACTTCATCTCGCAGCATAAAGCACTGTATATAGACAAAGACTATAGAATACCCAAAACATGTCAATCGTCTAGTTTTGAACGGGCAAAAATGCAACGCTCAATATGGTCGCTCAATCACAGGAAGCCCCGCCTTCTGAATGAAAGAGCCAATGGCTAATCGGTAAAGTCAGCGCGTCACTGGAGCTGCCGTTGGAAGTCCCGGTTTCTATAGAAACAGTCAGTTCTGAGACACGCACTCAGGACTGTGCATGCGCACTGGCTGATCTAGCCTGAGAAATAAGCTTTTTATAACGCTATTTGAGCAAAAGAAACAATTTATGACAGTTGTCCGATTTCATTGGTGATTTTAACTATTAAATTGATATCGTAATCTTAGCGAACAATTTGTGAGAATTTGATGTTTCCCCATTCAATGTGATAGGAGCTGCACTTGCATGCCCAAGAGGCATTTCAAAGATGGCGACCGCCGAGTGACATGACTTGTCTTAAAGAGACTTTGACATAGATCCTTGCACATTAAGTTCACAGAAATTGGTGGTCTTTTTTAAATATGTGGCTCTAGTATTGCTACCAAAGCATCCAACTGAGCCACTGACATCCTGAAGTAAACTATGAATCGCCCGTGATAACCCTGCTAAGGAGGGGGAACTCTCCGTCCTCTGTATATTTTAGGATTGGATGGACCCAATATTTCCTTTCTTTTTCTTTGTTTTAAGAAGAGAGAGGACAACAAAGTCATCCTCAATGCTTGAAGATTCCATTTAGTAGGCTACTGTTTTCCAATTTTTTTATTTAATAATGAAATTAATACGCATCGGGCTCAGTGTGCAAGGTTTCTGTGCATGACAAATTTTTGGTATTACGAATAAGAAAACCGCATAAGACATTTTTGGACTCAGTGTGCAATGACAGAGCCTAAATGGCATGGACACAGTTATTTTTGTGCCTGAACTTATGCATTTGTAGGAGTTTCCTTTTCAGCAAAATGTATGGGTGGAGAGTATAAAAATGAATCACCTAACATTTGTGCAAGTTACTGATATTTGCTCAATTATTTAACACCCAAAAAGCATGTCTTAAACTTGCACTTGAAATAGCTGCATTTGTTGCTGCTAGGAGGAGGCACCACGGAGAACAGAGAGCGAGTGATAGAAGGGAGAGGATTTTCTCCACACGTATTCATTTATTTGGAATGCCAGAAGAACACATTATTCGAATACGAACATATCTAATCACAAATTTTCGCTGCGCTTGGTATGTTACATTGGTCATTAAATGAGATGTTGTGTCTGTTTTCTTTAATTTGTCAGTAAATAAACCGCAGAAATTTTCACGCCAATCGGCGCTGTTTTGTAATTGCGCTCTCAAGTTAATCTGCCCTGTTTAGTAAATCTGGCCCCTAGAGCTCTACAGACCAAAGTGGGCCAAAGTGAAAAACTGAATTTCCCAGAATGCAATTATTGGTTTATTTATTTACTTATTCATTTTGGTATTGAAAAGAAGGACTATTCACTTTCTGCTTTCAATTCCATTCTAATTCCATCTTGTGAAATGAAAGATTCTTCAATTCTGAATATTGTCCAAATAAACTGCATGTGGCACAGTGGACGTACACAACACAATTAATGGACGCTGAGCCATTTGTGAGTTTTTAAAATAACGGCAGTCATCTATGCTTACTGATATGGAACATGGCTATTTTCATGGCAAGATTATACATGAAGCTATTTGTATTCAACTGTTATCAACCTGCATTCACACACAGCTGTCTCAATAACAGCCAGGAGAGCCAAAGGTAGCACGCGCACACAGTAACATATTGCCTCACCTGGCAACAAGAAAGTGAGTACAAATGGAGGCACATCCCCCATTAATGAGAGAATATATAGTGCAAACCCTTTAGGCACACTGTGAGAATGACAGCAGTAGAGCAGAAAAACACTAAAACTTTGCTAATATTATTTTGTCAAAGTGTCAAAAACATTCCAAGTTAAAATCTCGGCAGGGTCTGGGAGTATTGAGAGGTCAGGAGATAGCATACAGTAGCAGTGCTTAATTAATCTGCCAGGGAACTCATTGAACAGACTATCTCAACCCACTGGACTCCAGACCATAGCTTGATAGAGCCACAGGATATCAAAAAATACATCATCCACAACTGCTGGACGCAGAAGGATGTAAAGTTTTCTGAAAATATTGGCTATGAGTTTGAATGCAACTTCAGAGAAACTGTTCACCAGAGGAACATTAAAAACGATTTTTTCGTTGTCTTTATCTTGTAAATTTTTGTCTGTTTAAGTTCACTGTATTCCTACTTAGCCTTTACTTTAAAAAAGTGGCACCTTTTTCTTTTTTGTTGATTGAACTCAATGATTCATAGTTACTGACTAGTTTTCCACGTAATATACAGTTGTTTTTTATTTTTATTATTATTGTAAAGCTCCTTATTTGAGAATAAAGTGAGAATATAATTGAAGATTGGTTAAAAAAGTTTTTATTTCTCTTTGTTTTGTAATTGAGGTCTTGTGATTTCTTATTCAGAGACCTGTAGTATTACAGTTTTTTTCAGATTTTTGAACAACTTCTAGCTTTTCTAAAAAAACACTGTACATATTTTAATAGATCTTAGATAATTTTATGAAATCACTAGTAAAACAATTTACTAAATTGTTCATCCTATAGTAACAATGAATTCTACAAATAAACAGAGTCACCTTTGAAACCCCAGAGCAAAGAAACAAGGAGGAAAGCAGGAGACAGATTGAGAAGTAGTGCAGGACTGAGAAGAGCTGGAGTGGGTAGAGTGGGAACAGAAGGAAGAGGTGAAGAGGAACCGAGGGAGAAGAGAGTGTGAGAGTACATGGCATTGAAAGAGTCGAGGAAAGAGTCAAGATGGTATACGAGGTGAGTAGAGAGGAAGAGGAGATTTGAGAGGGAGAGAACATAGAGTCTCAAATCAGATGAGAGTCATTCAAGTTGAATCTGTTATGAATTATGATCAATTGTTGGACAGAAGCAGAATGTGAGCAGAACTATATGGTACAATAAAAGGGAGAAAGCAAGGATGCCATTAGTCCTGGGGTTTTAAAATAATTGCATTTTCTTATGATTTGGTATAATGAACAATAAATGGTCATCGATGTAAAATAGGTCATGGTAACATGCAAACATGTACATTATTTTCATGCTGTTGTTTTATTTCACTCTTGCCATTAATTCCACTGCATTTTAGCATTAATCTATGAATTCATTTAATTAATTATAGAAAAAGATGATGAATGAGTTGGTAAATGCATGCCAGTAACCTTTTTAAATACAAGGCTGTTCCAGTGCCCTTGATGTCTGTATATTGATTTATGCTAATTTCTTCCAATACTTAAAATAAAAATGTGTGCTTCACACTGACCAAATATGAGCACATTAATATTCATATTGCACTATTCATGTGCATGTTAACGTGGGTAAAGAGCTCCATATGACAAAAACCTTGAAAGGTTAAATGCATTAGCTATGCTTTCAACGAATCCTTTCATGGACAGCCAAACCTCATCGTTTTTGAGAGAAGTGATGTAAAAATGACAGATCCTCATGAACTTCACTAATAAATCGATTCTAATTTTATACATAGACAGTTTTGTTACACTTGTAACAAAGAACCTAAGCTCTCACAGCATACTGAATTTATTAAACGTTTCTGCTAAACATCTGTCAAACAACAAAATAAATAGGCTACGTTACTAAAAATCTAAAGACATTTTCTGTGAATTTCAAAACCTTCTATATAAAGCTCACAGACGGGAGGTGTGGCGCCGCGTCTCGCTCTCGTTCCAGACGGGGGACCCCCTGACGGAAAGCTTCAACCTCAAGGGTCATTACAGTGCCAGACCAAACTAATCAGCGCAGTGTTGGAGCTAATGAAACTCATCCATTCCCATCAAGTGATGGACATGGCAGGCTAACAGCGTTACCATGGGGATGCAGTGATGGAAATCTATGTCTTCATAACTCAGATTTTTCAAGAGAAAAAACAACAAAAACTGAGATTATAAATATATATTTAAACAAGCTCAAAGTTTGGAAAGTGCACTAATCATACTACATTTAAAAGCCATCTGTAGTCCCACTGGGAAAAAAGATTTAGCAGTAGAACTTCATTAAGTTAAATAGTAGTGCATCATTTGTAATAGCAGTACTGCTAATAGTAGGAATGAGTGTTAAAAACGTTGTAGAGATAATAAACTCTGCCTTTCATAACCTATTGAGAATTATTGCACACATCTTACTTCAATGTAATTATTATGAGCAAGCTAGAATTTGTTCTGAGGATATACTTTTGTAACATCTGGGAATGCATGACTGTAGCCATATGAAACATCCCAGAGCTGGGTATTACAGCTTTCCCTGCTGGAGCTTCTGCGATTGTCTTACTGGGTCTCTAATACACTAATGAGTGGATAATGTTTAGCTAATGTCATGGAGAGGAAAGCTGAGCTGATGAGGAAGAAGAAAATTAGTCATTGCACATGGGATTTCTACTTTTTAAACACTTAAAATGGGTATATTTACCCTGCAGTGACTGCTATCTAAGCTAAATACACATGGATATGCTGTTAGGTAAGAATACTGATAAATAAACATTCATTGCTATGGACACATTTATCCTCACATCTCAAACTGTTTCTATGTAGCATGCAATTGGGAGACTCAAGACATTTAAGGGCTGAAATAAGATGCATGCACTACATAAGGCACATATGTTCTTATTATTGTGAGATGAGTTGTAAATCCTTCACAAACTGCAGTGCCATTCCTGAACACATAGAAAAACACCTCAGTGGCATCCAGTCCTAATTAAGAATTGTTGTGAGAGAGTTGCAAAGTAGTCTCGCACAAATACACACACACACACACACACACAGAAAGAAGCTGTGCTGAAACATAGCCTGAGAGAGAACATCTGCCCGAGCTCCTCCTCTCTCCACATCCAGAGAATTAGAGAAACAACAGAGTAGCAAACAGCACAATAAGACTGGAAGGAGAGCGAGGGAGGACAGAACCCAGAAAAACATCCCCCAAAAAATGCACAACCTTTCCAAAACTTCCTTCTCACAGTCCCACAACATCCCATTAGTTCATTTACAATGTCAACAACAACAGTGCATCCTACAGATGTCACTCCAATTCTGACGGCAACATCCCACAACTTTTTATAAAACATTTAATAGTGGCCTATTAATCACATGTAATCTCAAACTAATTAGGCTGCTGTACAATCTGTCACATGCACAATAAACATTGTTTAAAACCACATAATGGTGTTTGGAGATGTGGTTCAGTGGTTAGAGTGGTTAGAGCATGCACTCCATCTCCAATGAGATGTGGTGGCCTTGTTTTCCAATCATTTATCAAAACTTCTGTGTAATGTTGTGCTACAGATGTAGTACGTTTCAATAGACGTTTAAATGCATTGTAAACAGTATGTTTAAATACACACAGCATATTTAAATATGCATAATTCATAAAGTTTAACTACATTATAAAGTGATTAAATATCTATGTCGTTATTTCCCATGGGGGAAAAAAATCACAGAATAAACGTTGACCTTATAGTATTTGACAAGTAATTTGTCACAATGGGAACCTGCCAAAAAAATTAACATGCAAAAATTACAAGAAAAAATTGTTCAATTGATGATGATAATATTAATAATAATGTATTTTTAATAATTTAAAAATAAAACAATCTTCATTGATTTTTCATTGCATATCAAAACAACAGTTTCTTGTATTTTTATTATAACACAACTCTAAACTATATTTTCATTGATTACTTCATTGTTTTCAAAGCCCCCACTTATATAACAGTGCTTGTTATTTCTCAGGGAAATGTGTCTGGGATTGAGTGAGCGTATACAATACAGCAGCAGCAGTGACTGTGGAGAGACAGGATGAGCATGGGGAGAAGAAAGACATGTTCACTGACAAAAGGGTTCTGAGACTGGTCACAGCACTGAAATGTACAGAGACCTATAGCAATACTTATTTCAATGAAAAAATGAAGAGATAAAAATACATATTCACGAAAAAGGTGTGTTTTGCGCTGTACAGCGGCAAGAAAGTGGGCAAAAACAGAATTAATCCGCGAACTGCTGGAATAAAATGTTCTCTTTAGCGTGGGTAGAAAAATCTGCTTTTCGCTTATCGTGTCACGTCTGGTTAAAGGTGGGGTAAATGATTTCTGATAACCAATGTTGATATTTCAAATCACCAAAACAAACACACCCTTACCCCAAAAGGGTCTCGCTCCTATTTTGATAGATCCGCCCCACACATGCGTACGCAACCCAGGCAACGATTAGTTCTGTGAAACAAAACAAAACCAATGTTACTCACCTATCAAGAAGAAACAAAGAAACCTCGGTGTCCGATCACAGACCTTCCCGCTCCTTGAGTCCTCTCCAGCGCTGGAAAGTTGATCTGATATTTACACGGGTCGTACTTCTTGCTTTATTGTAACACTGTATCTACACCAGACGCGAACGGCGCAGCGGGGCGAGACAAAATACTATAGAACTCATTATAATCAGTGATGCTGTCTACACTGGATGGGACATGACAAATCCCCAACAGTAAACTGCTACCGAGTTCTATTTATGACATATTGACACAAATTAAAAATTATTTGTATTATTATATTAAAATTATTATCGCTTTGTCGCATCCAGTGTAGACAGATTTTAGCTCTAGAGGAGCGGCGCGACACGACAGTATAGAAACGGTGTAAGCCTACTTTTGTTCCGCACACTTTTTCCACTTTAATTTTTATCCGCCAACTCTATTTTTCTGTCGTCGCTCAGCTCGGCTAATGTCCGTCATGTGCACTTAGCACTTTATCCTCCGCATCATGAGTAAACGCCCCTTAATGCTGATTGGCTACAAGTTTTTTTTAGTACTCGGCCTGACTCAGTGTTTTGAAAAACTGCATACCCCACCTTTAAGACAAATAGTATATAATTATTTCTTGGCATAATATATCAGAGTGTACTTAACGGCTAGTCAGTTGATACATTGTCAAATCTGTGCAAATAGGTTGAGCATCTTTATGAGCAATGCAAATGCAAATAGCTAATTATGCTCAATCAGAATTGCATTATGAAGATCAGCCTTGCACCTGATGTGTTTGTAAACGCTAGTATTAGACATGGGGCTCCCTCAGGAAAAAAAAATGAATGGGTTTCATGAATTGGGTTCGGGAAGTTCAGATATTTGAAACATGAGAGAGAGGGCAACAAAGAACAAGAACTAACGAGAGGTCGGAGCCGAGTCTGTACATGTGCTGCATGAAAGAGTAAATCACAGTGAATCTGACAAATACTAGAGGTAAAAGGTGACAGAGAAAGAGACAGAGACAGAAGGACAGAAAGAGAGGTGGAGTTCATTTCTTCAGACTCACAGTGGAGAAGTTGTGAGCTCCACAGGGCTCTCCACGGTACTTGCAGGCCAGTAGCATATCCTCCAGCTGGTGGCCCATTCGGTCCATGAACTCCAAGCTGGTGCCCTCGAAGTGCCGTGGAGGCAGGAAAAGACGGAAATCTGACAGCTTGCTAAACCATGCCCGTCTGTCATCTTGAAGCAAGTCCAGCACCAGGGGTCTGGCTGTGCGGTTGGCCAGCAAAAGTCCGAGCCAGTGACCCGCGAAGTACAGATCGCTCTTAGTTAGGTGATACAAACGTATGGGGTTATTGTTGCAGATGGTGACTGTGGGAAAAGCCAGTTCTCTCGCCCACTCTGTGTGGACTCTTGTGTGAGTGGGGAAGGCCAGCCAGTGAAGCAGCCGATTTGAGGACCAGGACAACAAAAGACCCAGACAAGTACAGAAGGCTAGCATCCAAATGGCCCGGCGGCTGAGAGAGTTCGATCGAGAGCAGATGTGCCGCAATCCGTGGAGGTGAGTCCGCGTTAGGAGGGCCGTGGTGAGGCAGGACAGATCGTCTCGTGGTGCTCTGGGATGGGCGTGGCGACGGCGGGCCCTGCGTTGGCCCGGCATGGGCGAGGCAGGGCGCAGACAGCTGCCTTCAAGAGCCATGAGGGCCCACAGAGCTGCTAGAGCAGCAGGGGGGACGGCTTCATCTCCCAGCCAGGCCTCCACGGCCGGGGCCCTCATGGGGCTCCAGGAGCACGGAGAGAGCCACAAATCTAATGTTCAGAGTCCAGCTATCAAGTCATGTACTGTTGTAGCACCTACAGGACTCTTCAAAGTTTAATTTAACCGTACAACCCCAATTCTACTTCAACTTCCACTTTAGTATCCTGTCAAATGTATGCAAACTTAATAATCACATTCATGCACAAACACACCCTAAGGCACCCAAAATTCAGTATGTGTCTTTATACCCGCTAGTAACTCTATATAACCCCTCAGTCTTTATCCCCAGGCTATTTTTCTTGTTCCTATCTCTTTCTAGCTCTCTCTTTCACTCCCCCCCTCAGTCCATCTGATCAGGGTGCCCAGACTGAGTCTGGCTTATTAGGGACAGCATGCAATCTCCCTCTGAGCTTTTCCCAGAATCTCCCGAAGTTCAGGCGAGCGAATCGGAAAAATAAGGCAGTTACATGGGAAGTGATCTTAATGAGAGAAAAGATTCAATAGATCCAAGACAGATTGTTAGAGAGAATAATGAAAAAGAGGTGGATTGTCGGAGGCAGCTCCAGCTGAGTCACAAGAAAGAAGGATTTGATAGTCTCCAGGCAGGCTGAACTGTTGGTCAAATAGTCTCGGACCCTTTTCCTCAGTCCTTGACGAGAGGGTTTCCCAAAGACTAGCTACAGCTGTCCCCACAACCTTCTTGTTTGCCTTTTTTCTGTAGATTTGACAGTGATACAGTCCTGAATTTTTGCCTTCCCATTTCTATGTGTCTCTGTCCTCAACTACGGGGAAACATGGGCAAAAGCCTGGTGTTACAGAGGTCGTACTTCGTGCTAGTTCACACACACACACACGCACATACGCACACACACACACTGACTCTTGCCTGCAGGAGGGATGAATGCCGCTGATGTGGGATCTGTTCTGACATGGTCCGAATTCAGCATCTCACTCTCTCTCTCTCCCTCCCCTTTCCATCCATCTTTTAGACTGAAACGGCATCCTTTATCTTCTTCTTCTTTGTTTTTTCTTCGCTAAAAATATCCATTCCCAGAAAATCGAATTCTTCAATTTGCGTCCATGTCCCTCCTCTTTCCTCTGTTAATCAAAGTGTGCTTGCTCCTCCCCCTGCCTCTTAAGTGCCTCCTCTTGTCCTTTATCGTTGTCTGGATGCTTCACTTCTGCCTCTTCGGTTGCTTGAAAGAGAGAGAGTGTGAGCAAGCGACATAAGCTGCTCGGCATGTGAGCCTATACTTGCCTTTCCACTGTTTAATTGCTCTACTCTTGCTGCCACGTCGCTCTCGTCTTCCCTTTCGCGCTCTGTCGGTCTGTTCGCTCAGCATTCCTCTCCTCCTCCTGGGTCACTCCATCCATTCACTCCTCCTCTTGCTCTGTCGTTTCTGTTTGCTCCGCACTCCTCCGTGTCCACACAGCCAGCGCCTGGCTCAGCCTGTGCCAGCTCTCTCTCTCTCACGCTCTTTCTTACTCATTTGCTCTCTCTCTCTCTCTCCCTCTCTTTCAAACTCTCCTTATTCGCCTGTATGTTACTTTCACTGTCTGCTTCCTTGAACAAGGTGGAAAAGAAACAAAAGTGCCCCTCTAATGATTCTCTTCATGAGCTTGTTAAAAGTAAAATCTGCTTCCTTGAACAAGGCGGAAAAGAAACAAAAGTGCCCCTCTAATGATTCTCTTCATGAGCTTGTTAAAAGTAAAATGGTGTCCAGTGTGTGAGCATGAAGGAGGGTTGCTTCTGAGCAGGAAGAAAAGCCAAAAGAGCTGACAGGTGTCCCATACTTCCTATCTCTCAAGCTTATATTTTCTGTCACCTTTTTCTGTCTTTTACATACATATTTGGTGCTTTTTTACTTTTTGTGAAAATTTGGCACAACAAAAAAATGCTAGATTCTTCTGGCATGACTGAAACATTATTTACTAAAGATTTGCATGACAGTGTGTGGGATGGAAACAGTGACCTGTCAGAGCCTCTGCCACATGAGTGCATGTAGATTATATTTTCCAATAGGCAGACAGATACAGAGTCACAGATCACCAAATATTTAGATAACAACAGATAGAGTGAGAGTTGGATTATCACAAACTGAATATATCACAACAGCACAGTAACAAACGTTTTGATTAGACACTCGAATATTTGACACATCATTCTTTATAACATTTTACTAATGTCCTCAAAACTAATTTTCTCTTCTTAAACATCTGTTTGATGTTCTTGTGAATATTTTTTGTTACTTGTTTATTTTTTTCAGTGAACAAAATAACCGTGTTAACAACATGGACTTTAAGTACTTCACTTGATAATTGATCATCAAAAGCTGAAAGCAGAATTTAATCCCACAAGACCTGTTGAATACATTCTTACAAATACATTAATTAAAACAACAAAAAAAATCAAATGGAAGGTGTAATTAGAAACATACTTACCAGGATTACTTTGTTGGATCTGCTGGTCTTGAGTTAACGAATTGCAAGCCTCAAATATGTAACGTTGTTCACAGTGGTGCAGAAAGTTTGATAATTCATGATTATTCATTCTTCATTATACTGGCAAATACATTTTTATCATATTATGTAACTTGGCTATAAACCAAAGGGAATTCTTTAACATAAAATTGAGACTGTTTTAGAGTTACATTTGCTACATTTATCTCTTTATCCATTTTGCATTACTAGCCCCAGTTGTATGTATTTTTTATAAACCTAATAAAATTACAATAAATGTGATTTATAATTCATTTGTAAGACTTGGAGACCTAAATTCAAATTAATTATTTTACTGAAACCTTGTAACTTGGGAACTTACTTTAAGGTTCACACCTGGGACTTGACTTTGTCTTGTAAAACAATGTTTTGGACCTGTCTGGCAGTTGTCTGCTTGTCCTCGGATGCAATAGATTGTTAGAGTAGAAAGAAAAATAATATAAAAATGATTTATGCATAAAAGGCCATTCTAATTCCAGCAAGCAAACAACAAAGAAATTGACACTGATGTAAGGCCAGTGATGAACTGGTGCACAGCCTCGCATAAAACACATTTTAATTCATCTCCAACAGAAAGATTCATATTCTCTTCATCATCCTCAAATCACGAGTACAATCTACAACGTCTGTTTGGAGCCTTTCAGCCATTACTTATCAGTTACAGCATCACACTTCCCCTAGGATCTCATATCCTCCGAAGAGCATTCAAGCTGTCTGGACATCAGTGCATCTATTAACTGCTGCTTGATTCAGTTTCAGTACAATCCAGAACATTTGCATTTTCATTATAAAACTGCGATAAGTACAATAAAAAGGACAGAAGAATCCTTTAGTTTATATTAATTTTCCCAGTATGTGGGGCATTCCATTTCACAGCAAGCATGTAACTGATTTTATTCTGCTTTCTTTCAGGCAGATGCTTTATTGAGTGCCCATATGATCTCACCATGAAACTAGCCCATCAACATGACCTCTTATCTTACCATGCTAACAAACATAGCTGAGTACAAAAGAACATAAGCATAAATTCACAACGATCGGAAGAAAGTTCTTTAACACAGCACATTGTCTCACAAATGCCTGAATGAACGGCTTACATATTTACATGTGACATGCATATATCTCAACACAGTGGTGTACAAGATGTTACACTACATGCTATACATCACAAAAATCAGACCGGCATTTCAAAATATCCTTCAATAATGATCTGAACCAAATCAACATGCACAGAGAATTCAACATTTAAAGCAAAAACGTATTTTAAAAAATTAAGAAAAAGACAAATATGCAAGTTAAAGTTCCATTTTTAGGCACTTAATTAAAATAGTAATAAAAAGCAGTTACATTTGAACTATTTTAAACTATTTATTGGAAAGCACCTTTTACTTCACTTTTTTAAAATAATTACATTTTTTTTTCTATACAAGTATTTACAACTGTTTAAAATGTCTAATCCCGTGGAAGGACTGTGTTCAAAGCTTTACACTCAAAATCGATTTCTTCATGGAAATTTTAAATGGGATTTTTACTTCCGGGGCCCCACTGTGCAATCTACTTTCCCGAAAATCTAAATGGGTTCTACAGCGAGCAAGAGTCCATGCAGCAGCTCACTAATGAGAGTGTCCAACCCTCATTCAAAGAACCATGGATTGAATTTGACACCAGATACTTGAGGGCCAAACACTCAAACCCTTTACTAGAACCAAACAAATACTACATTCAGCCACAGTATTACATGTCTACCAGCATTTAGATTCTTTCCTCAACAAAATAAATTAATAAATCAACATATAAATAAATATACTCTATAACAAAGATGCACAATCGACTTACGCAACACTCTGCTCAGTTTACAGGTCTTGACTCAGATAAAAATACCTGTGTGTATGAGAGTGCTGATGAATATAAACTTCTCAGCTTGACAAGGTCAGTCTCTTCTTACTGAGAGCCAGTTCACACATTCACAGTCACTGCCTACAAACAAACAGGACTATGAAGTATTACTGAAATAACACTGAATTATATAGATAGGCACACACACAGGGATGTCACATTCAGTTCCGAATTACATGGATCATGTAAATTATAGTCTATATTTTCAATGCAGTTTATGCAATGCAATTAAAATAAAAACATCACTTTGCATCATTGGATATTACTGTCGGCTGTTTTTATGAGAATAGTATAGAAACCAATTGTCCAAACAAAGATAGCAGGACTTAAAATGACTTAACGGCCAATGGATTAACAAAAATTATAATAAAAAATGCTTTATTGTACAAATATATATATATATGCATATATAAATATTTGTGTTTAGCCCCAACATTGTTTCTTTTTATGACATTATCCAAGCCTGTCTTGTTTGCATGTGCTTGATCTCAGCATTGAAGCTACACAATACAGAATCACATTTGCATAGTCAGGTATACGCCAGCTTCCCCACTTAGAATGTAACATTCATTTATAGAAGTCTGGAGACAAGAAGACTGCAGCCTCATGCATAGACATGCACAGACATAAACAGACGTGGGGATAACCTGACATTCTGATCTACCCCAGATTCCTGAAAGTGTCAGAAATCAGTATGAAAGAGATTTGCTTTCTGTTTGTATCCTGTTATGAAGCAGCATTATTACAAACAACAA
This sequence comes from Gymnocypris eckloni scoliostomus, assembly GCA_027564155.1. Taxonomy (NCBI): domain Eukaryota; kingdom Metazoa; phylum Chordata; class Actinopteri; order Cypriniformes; family Cyprinidae; genus Gymnocypris; species Gymnocypris eckloni. Next base: position 13,725,928 of record CM050415.1, on the reverse strand, counting down.
AGCCATTCTTGAAATAAACGAGCAGAAACACACACAACCTCGCCAAACTGTGTCATTAGTGTTCTTTTTCCACTATCAACAGACACCTCTGTGGAATACTATATTCATAGTGCAAGCACAGACTGAGATTTAGAGAAATGGCAGATAGCAGTAATTTGGCTATGCAGAGCGAGCTATATAGTGGAGTAAAAGACTTTAAAGATTGAAAAATAAAAACCTTTTTGAACAAGTTTAGTAATACTGTGTAGGAGTGTTTGCACAATGGGGGTTTTACTGTCAACCGTAAGGACTAGGCATATCAACACAATGCAAAAAGAGATGTACTATTAGGTGTTAATGTGCACTGAAGCACCAATATGCATGATTTGAGGAGCTCCTCATTTGCTGTGATAAATCAAGGGAGAAGAGCTTGTACAGCCATTTCTCTACAGATTTCTCCTCCCTAATTATCTTACAATTCACTATAGAATAAGGCATGATTGAGATACTTCCGGACGTCACTCAATTTACCAAGAAAAGTCAATGAAAATCTCAGATTTTCAGGAAAAACAGAAACGATGCACAAAGCTCTGCTTAAATGCCAGCCAAATTAATCAATACTTAAAAGAAAGAAGAGATGCATTTTGTCAAGGTGATCAATAAGACAGTGTTCTGAATAAAGATGACTCCAATAGCACTGGTAATCAATGACCTCAGTCTGCTCTATGAGTTTTTTAATCAAGGCATCGCCAAAAGTGTCTGATGTGAGAAATGGCTTTACCCCAGATCACCGACCTACTGTTTTAAAAGAAGCAGACTATTGAAATTAATGGAAGGGGCATGCCTCATCAGACAGGAAAGGAAATTAATAGTGTGTGTGCAGGAGGGGATAGAGAGGGGGATCTCAATGTCATCCACACTCATCTAGTTAGTAGACAATTCTCAGATTCTATTGAGTGTGTTGCTTGCATAGGACGAGGAGATACAGAGAGCGATGGATGGCGGTGTGGCTGTCCATCAAGACCAAATTAGAAAGCAGCAAGTAGTCACCATAATGTGAAGTGTGCGTGTGCGTGTGAGTGTGTGTGTGTGTGTGTGTGCGTGCGTGTGTGTGTGTGTGAGTGTGTTTCAGTGTCTCCATAATTTAAAAGGCTTATAAATCAGCCATGGTCTAATGGATAGTTGGACTTGTAACCCGAGGTTGTGGGTTTGAATCTCGGCTCCGGCAGGAATTTTCCACTCTGAGGTGAGACCCTTGAGCAAGGCACCAAACCCCCAACTGCTCCCCGGGTGGGTGCTGCATTGTTGGCTGCCCACTGCTCCAAGTGTGTGTGCACTTGGATGGGTTAAATGCAGAGCAAAGTTCACTGCTGGTTATACTCTGTATAATTTTGTATGTGACAATACAAAATTCTTCTTCATACAGAATTAGTTTTTTTGAGAAAGTAAAAGTGCACAAAGTTTCCTGTGAGGGCTAAGTTTAGGTGTAGGGTTGGTGGGGCGATAGAAAATACAGTTTGTACAGTATAAAAACCATTACGCCTATGGAGAGTCCCCGTTAATCATAAAAACCAACATGGTCCGAAAGTGAGTGTGTGTGTGTGTGTGTGTGTGTGTGTGTGTGTGTGTGTGTGTGTGTGTGTGTGTGTGTGTGTGTGTGTGTGTGTGTGTGTGTGTGTGTGTGTGAGGTGGTAATCACCCGGACACAAATGCAGCTGACTTTAAAAGGAGAGGAGACCGTCTCAATCAGTGCACGTTCACTGTGCTGATTAGAGAGCAACATGCAGATATTCACCTTGACTTCAGGCTAGTTCACACTGCTAAATCTTATGGTTATGTTTCAAGCATTTTAAAGCTGCTTTGCTGGGAAACACACATGGCCATGTTCAATCTTATCATTGTGAAATGATGATGGAATAACTGGTGTCAGACAAGCTGCTGATAAACAGACTGCTGCTGATTTCACTAACAGTAAGTAACTTTGCAAATACATGTCTTGCTACTAGCAGTCATTAGAGTATTGGTAGACTGTCTTCTTAATATCTTCAAACACTTTATTTTGATGGGTCCACAACATGCAACATACTGACTATGAGAAACCGTGCAAGCATATGCCAACTTATTCTACCATCCCTAAACCGAACCTAAGTCTTCTCTGAGAGTTAGTAGACATGTTGCAAAGTTACTTATAGTTTGTAGAATGTCTAAAGTGGACTATCAATATGAAGTGTAACCTTGCTGCTTTATACAGCAATTAATAAACAAGTTAATAGAGTAACTAACATTTTAAACACAACGTTGCCCCTTATTTTGTGTATTTGTTGGGGAGGCCACATGTCTCTCGTGAATGTCATACAATGATCGATCAGTACAGTGCCAACAGCCAAAACCTGGATAGTTTAGGCAATATAGAAATCCTGGCAAGGACGCATCTCATAAAAATGGCCCATACCCTAGAATGTGTTCTCCTCCAACGAAAATTTGACCCTGAATTTGACCACAAAACCAGTCAAGTAGCACGGGTATATTTGTAGTAATTGCCAACAATATATTGTATGGGTCAAAATTATAAAATTGTATTTTATGCCAAAAATCATTATTATTTTAAAGCTGCAGTCTGTAACTTTTTTTGGTTAAAAAAGATCTGAAATCAATATTTTAGAAAGTACATAACCATACATAACCAGTGTTCAAAGCTATCACCTTACTTTAGCCCGATTCACAACGGTTAGCTTATAATAATGTTTTCTAATTTGAGTGGTACATGTATGTTTCCGCGGGAAATTCCAGAGTTGCACTGTGCATCATTACGTCACGTCTGTAAACATAAAGTTGTTGTTCTGGCTAGTAGCCTATCTCATGAGAGGATCCTGCAGGTAGCGGATCGTTTATAGCCTTTTCTCACAGCAGCTAGAATAATTAAGCTTATCATTTTGATGGCAATTGTGATCCAGAAATGATTATGTGCTTATGAAACACATGTGAATGAAATTCAATTATATTCCTGTTTTAAATGTGCTTCTGATTACAGATAGCCTGGGATTACACAAGATTTGTATTTTAAAGAAAACCAGTTCGAAGGGAGCATAGTTTGCTTTTTGGGTTAAAATAATTTCTTACTATGAAATGCAAGTGGTATGACAATTAGATATTAGACTGTACATAAATTGAAATCTACACTATAATACACACTATACTCATTGTCACGCAATGCTGATGTTGTTAACATTAATAATTTAAGAATACAGTATAACAATGATAATACTTCACACAGTTAGATGTGATATGAGCTAACTGATCTTTAAATTAAATCACCATTGGTAGCTCAATTTATTGTAATGATTTTTTCCTCAGTTGGGCAGAACAAACACGGCAGACTTGTCACTTGTTCAGATGGTAATATATGGTGAAAATTCTTATTTGGGTCACATATTCTGAGACAGGGTAGAATCTGCGATTGCGAAGTACAGTAAATATCCACACCGGTGCGGTGACTGACAGCTACACATTCACCTCAAAACATTAGATTCATCCGCACTGGAGCCGTGCCGAATCACAACCCCAGACAGGGAAGATAATTCCACAAGAAACTGCAATTCCAGGTTTTCAAACAGAGATGGCGACAAAGAGGCAAAAGTTACGGACTGCTGCTTTAAGTAGAGATCATGTTCCATGAAGATATTTTGACAATTTCCTACCATAAATATATCATTCCAGATTCCAGATTTTCAAATAGTTGTATCTGTATTTGAAAACATTTGTTTCAACTGAGTTATTAGGAATGCTTCATCACCACGGCAAGTCATTTTGCATAAGGGTTTGTTTGAAAATCATTAAAGACTACATCCACACATTTACTGTAGACAATAGGTGTGTGCATTGCATTTTCTTGAGCCAACACTACCAGGACAACATCTGTTGTTTTCACAGTGAAGCCTAATTAATGTTAAATCCCTCGTGAGTGTCAGCTGACCTAATACTCTGTATAAAAACATAATAACATAAAGCTTATTGGCTCTGTTCAACACTGTGTGGGTGACCAGCAGGACGCCACAGAAGTCTGTCTTGCTGTAAAGTAGGTGAAAATGAACTCATTAAAGAAGAGATTAGAGAAGGGGAGAGGACTAGATGGGGTGAGCTGAGATAATGGACTATGGGCAACTAATAGAAGAACAAAATGAATGGCTGAAAGCTGAGATAGTGAACGGCAAAACGGATAACAACTATTTAATGAAAGCTAGGAGGAAGACACAATCTACGCTATCATGAGCATCAAAGTGCACATTTTGGATTCGACTAAAGCAAAGCAGTAAAATGTTTGGATTCGACTAAAGCAAAGCATTACATTTACAGTAAAAACGACTGCTGTCATTGCCAGAGTTTCACTAAAAATGAATAAATAAATAAATAATAAATAAGAAGGTAAAATAACCACCCTACTTAAGTATTAAAATCTGTTTTATGTAATACACACATTACCACCAAAAAGCACACAAAAATAAAACATTAATTTAAATAAAATGTAACAAAACATAAAAAATAAATAGAAACTAAAATAAAATAAAACTCAATGAAAGGGAATGCTATGTCAGATGAATTATAATAATTAAAAGTTAATTATAAGATTAATTTTCACTTCAAAAATTACTTTAAATGTTCCATTAGATTTATTACAGTTTTTCACCTTATACAGGGAATGTATCATTAACTAATCGACATTATTTACTGTAGCATTTTTACAGTCTTCCAATTCAATTTACATTTATTTAGCACTTTTCTCAGTACATATTGCCTCGAAGGAGCTTTACAGAAAATCAATGTTTCTAAAATTACAATTAGGAGTGATCTGTTTTCAGAGGTGACTGTTTAATGTCCATATGGCATTAATATATAGATCTAAGTTAATACAAATCATGAGGTTAGTAAACACCATGCATTTAAGCAAGAAATAATTAACACATTAAAGCAATAATTACATAATGTGATCTTAATGATTACAATATGAGGACATTTTGGCAGGCTTCATGTTGATTTAGAGTGGGTGTCATCTGAAGTCCTGAAGGGGTTGGCGTCTTGTCTTCACATATGCTGTGGTCATCTTCATAAGAGACTGGATCCAAACTGGAGTTGGTATTTTTAAAATGTTTTGCAGTGTGGTGATAGAAACCAAACATTGCTCACTCAGTCACACAACAGATTCAAATCATCACCATACGTTATCAGTGTAGAGAAAACTTCATTAGAAAGCACACCACTCATTTGGCCAACTGCTGCCCTTGTGGCACCAACACAGATGTCACATGACCAAGACAACTGTATGATTCTGGTCAGATACAAGAAGTTGGCAAGGAAAAGGCATCTTCGATCAAGCATGTGGGCCAGCTAGAGGAAGTGTGAATATGTCACCTAAAATGTCATGCTTTGTGATCTTACTGGTGGATGGAAGCAGGGCAGGCAGCAAACATATACTATATGACAACTTTTCAATCTACCACAATCACTGCCTATCTGGTGCCCTGCCAGCGGAAAAAAGCAAGTGCATCATCTATAATAAAATCAGTTTTTCAGAGATTGATGTTTGCAGCATGACTAGAACCACTAGAACCATCCTGGTTATTTCAGGCATCAGAAAAAAAAACATTTTGTGACTAGTTTGTATTCCTGTTTTTTTTTATAATATGACATTTCTTGGTGGAAAAACAGCCTTAATAAACCAGCCAAAATATGTTTTGGCTAAGTCTGTTTTATTAGAATTTCACACCTAAATAGTATGATGTCTTCCTCCAAGCTATTGTTGAGCTGTTATAACAGCTATACATCAGTTAGGACTCTAACATTAGATAACCTGTGTGCTATAAATATATCAAGATCAGATGTGTTGTGGCATTATGGTTAATACTTAGGGATAATAGCAATAATTTGTACTGGTTTAATCCCAGCAAGGAACCAAACGCTATTACTGTTCTGCTGAGCAAGGCACTTACAGGTTTCCTAAGGCTCAGTTTGGTTAGAAGTGTCTGTAAAACACTTATTTTTATATCTTACATTAACCCCAACCACAAAAGTGACATTTTAGGAACAGAACTGTATCTATATGTTTACAAGTGTCTGATGTAGAATTCAAGTGTGTATTAATTCAATTTCAAACTAAAATGTCCATCTCTGATTGTACCACTAAAGGTTTTCTATACATTGAGGGTACATATATTTTAGTAAATGCATATGTGTGTATTAATTCAATTTCAAACTAAAATGTCCATCTCTGATTGTACCACTACACTGTGAGTCATTTCTGTGTCAGCCACAATCATATTACCCTGCAGCCCAAGGTTGTCCACTGAAGCTAAGCAGCATTGAGCCTGGTCAGTACCTGAACGGGAGACCTCCAGGAAAACTAGGTTGCTGTTGGAAGAGGTGTTAGTGAGGCCAGCAGGGGGTGCTCACCCTGTGCTCTGTGTGGGTCCTAACACCACAGTATAGTGAAGGGGACACTATAGTATAATGTAAAAAGTACCGTCCTTCGGATGAGACGTTAAACTGAGGTCCTGACTCTCTGTGGACATAAAAATCCCATGGCACTTCTCGTAAAGAGTAGGGGTGTAACCCCGGTGTCTTGGCCAAAATTGCCACCACTGTCCCTTGTCAAATATGGCCTCCTAATAATCCCCATCCACTTGATTGACTCTATCTCTCTCTCCTCTCCACCTGTAGCTGGAGTGTGGTGAGCGCACTGGCGCCGTTGTCCTGTGGCAGCCGTCGCATCAGTAATGCTGCACACTGCTGGTGGTTGAGGAGAGACCCCCCACATGATTGTAAAGCACTTTGGGTGTACAACAATACATAATAAAGCGCTATAGAAAAAATGCATCCTTCATTCTGAGAAATGTATGCCATCTGTAAATGTATTTTTTTCAATAAAAAAATGATTAATGCAGCTGCTATTAACATCTATTTTTAAGGTCAGTTCTGGGCAAAAGGACATAGTAGCCTATATAGTCCTACCTCAGTCCTACCCCAAGAAAGCACACAATAAAAACAGCAATCACGCAGGATGACTCTCAGAGGGGTTGGAAGTGTTAGAGTGCCGCTGGCACTGCTCTCTGACTCATCTGCAGGCTTGTAATCTCAGCCACTCCCAGGGCTCTTTACAGCTCTGCCTGCTTGTGTTGTCCTAAACCAGCTCCACCAGGGAGCACATAGGTGCCACACAAATGATTAGCAATGATTTACCGGAGCCTGTCCGACTATATTATCAGGTCTCTGTGACACAAAGGGGGAAAGGCACTTAAAGTAACTGTAAAAATAAATGCGATTCTCAGTCTCACTCCAGATGCTGATAAAACTTTTGTTTCTTGACATCTTAATTTTTAACTACCTGTCTGTTCATGTTTCCATTACATGTACATCTACTCATTCAGCAAGCTCTGTCTTACAAAGAGACGCGTGAATAGAGCTGCAGATACTGCAGAGCCAAGAAGTGAAATGGCACACACATCTTGAGGTTAAGAGATTTTCTGAAAGAGCTCCTGGTGACATTTAAGAAATTTTTTGAAACGGCTATTAATTATACATTTTGACCAATATATATATATAAAAAAAAAAAAAAAAAACCATATATATATAAGGAAAGTATAATAATGTAGTACATAAGGAAAATGTGTTGGACTTGGATGGTTTACTTTCTTTTCTTTTGTCAAGTCTTAACTTGAGGAGATTTCCGAAGTGAGATTTTGTACAATAAATTTTAAGATAGTAAAATGTTATTTGGTGTTGGGCAGCCTACTGTGATTGGAAGATCATTCCTTTCCACTACTGGAAGGTCAGGAGAGAAAAGTTGCTCAATCTATCTGCACACACAGCAGCACACACAAGCTTCCAACATCTCTGACCTTTTCAAATCACTGAGCAAGTGGCACATTTCATATTCAGCTGCTTCCTGTTTTCAGAAAAGCAATAAAATCATTACAGTATTTCTGCACAGTATGATAGTTTTCCTTCATCTTCCTCCTCTTCTGTTTTTCTCACTCTCTCTCCCTGAAACCGCCTGAATGTTTCAATCCGGCTCTCTCATTACCGCCTCACAAAAACATCTGTGTCCTGTGACATAACTCATAACCCATGTGGAAAAAGCATGACACCTTTTGAAGATGAAAATACACGGCTCAATGTTACATAAAATGTGTGAGAGAGTGTCTGTAAAGATGCTTAAATTCAGCTTTTTGTGCACAATATGGTATCATTGCCTCTCTGGAACTAATACAATTGCTTGAAAATTCTTTTGGTAGCCAGCACTGTCTACCAAGCCTTGGTGCTGCTCAGAATGTGCGTGTGTGTTTGTAAAGAGTGATTATGACGTGACCTGAATCACCAACCGGGTTATTTATTCCTCTCAAACACACACACTCAGCTGTGACTAATCACTGCAGAGTAAGCCACAGCCAGCGCCAGCACAAAACCACATCCTACACATTAAATGCCCAGTCACCACAAAATATAGAGGTTAGATAGTAAATATATAATATAAACAGCTAAATCTGAGCCATGTACTGTAGCCATGTTTCTCAAAGATTCACATTCGCAAAATGAACACCAGAGTAGCAAAACTCAGAAAACAACTTTCGAAAACATACAACCCATGCACGCTCCCCTATAGATTCAGGGATGTGCTGGAAACACCAAACACCTGCAATGCACATGCTTAAACTAGCAGCCTTGATAAACAAGAAATCTATGGTCCATAAAGATTGGATTCCCCTCCTCTCATCAGAGCCAACGGCAAACTCACGCAGAACATAAAGGGTGAGCTTAATTACATTCAGAGGTTGGTCCTGACTAAGAGAAAACATTTGGCCACCGGCCAAACTGTATTTCAGTACTGAATGACTCTTAATGATCGCCAGTGCAATTGCAGATCTATAACTGAGACCATTAAAGCGGAAATTCCAGTCATCATTTATTCACCCTCATGTCATTCCTAAACATGTAGCCTATGCATTTGTTATGTGGAATACAAAAGAAGATATTTTGAAGAAGCTTTTTTTTAAAAATAAAAATGTGTCTAATGCCAAATTCACACTGCAAAGGTGGCTTTGGAAGTGGCATTTAGGCGTCTCTTACACAGACTGCAATTACAACTGTACTGTATATTTTGATATTAGGGGCTGCATGAGGTTCAAAACAGGCATAATTTAGTCTGGCTTTTATGTGGTATTGTGTCTTTACTATGAATTTCAAGCAGGCACAAACCAGCCTCAACTCTGCAGTGTAAATATGCATTTATATGTACTTTGTGTTCCATGAAGAAAGAAAGTCTCACTTATTTGGAATGACATGAGACAGAATTTATATTTTTAGGTGAACTTTCCCTTTAAATACAAGTAAAAAGAATATACATGTAATGTGTCTCAATCTGCACATTCAAAATGAAGAAATATGAAATATGAAAAATAAAGATATATGCACTAAACATCTGACATATGAGGAAATGAGGACTTATTATTGCACAAACGGCTCTTTTTATGAGCTTGACTGTAGTTTTAGAGCTTGTTGTAACTTTTTGAACTATGCACACCTGAACCATTTAAAGTTTATGAATACATATGGCAGTAGGACATTAACTATTTGGAAACACCTGCTTAAATTTTAAATCCTTATTCTTGGCCAGTCCTCCATTTAACCTAACCGTTAACATCAATAGTAAAGCTCCTTCGAGATTTCATTGTACTTTGGCAATTTGTCTGGTCTATAAAGGCTTGTACCTTATTTATCCTTGCCTAATAGCAGTGATTTTGACTTTCAGTCCACTGTTGCACGCTCACACATCTGCTATTTGTCATTAAAATCCTTGCCTATTCAATTGGCAATTAAGATTCTAGTTGCACAGCTTTTTAAGAAGGACAATATGTTGGTTTTCTTGTTTCTTCTGGGCAGCAGGTCATTTATGTAATTTACTTTGCACCTGCAACACAAAAATCTCTTTGGTCTCCTAGGCACATGTGCACATGGCAAATATTTAAGTGAGTGTGATGCCAGTAGGGAGCACTAACAAGGTGATAGCAAAGCAAAATTTCTTGCTCATGCACACAAAGCTAAAACTAAATTTGAAGTTAAGGTGCTTGGACTAAAGCTAATGTTACATATGCAGGGTTGTTTAACAACAATAAAATGCTTAAATATATGAATATATGCCAAATTATTCACCGAGCACAATATACAGAAATGCAATGGCGTACACGTGCCTGAGAAATCCAATGCACAATTACCGTAAGCCTTTAAATGTAACATGCCATGGCAAAATACTGTTCTCATTATCAACTCTCATTCGTACTGTCAGACATGTCAACTCTTATTCAATCACACTTATTCTTTAAGTGCAGCATTAATGCAATGATTTGAACGCTGCAAAAATAAATTGAAATGATGTATGCTAGTGGTGTTTAGCAGCATGAGACTGGAACACAGGGGTAACAAAGGGCATGTAGAGCTGCAAGTCAGCACCTAATCAGATGGAGGTAATAGCTTGGAATGATTGACGTTGTGGTAAAATACTCCTGTGCGTATCCTTTTTCCCAAAACTTGCCCTGTAATGAGATGAATGACAATATATTTGATTTAACTTGAGTTATACATGCCTTGGCTTTTCCCAGAAAAGCTGTCTCATACCACTGAAACACAGGCTTCAATTATTGGTGCTTTCTTTCTTTCTTTCTTTCTTTCTTTCTTTCTTTCATGGCATGTTGCTATGGTAATAGCTGACTGTAATTGTATACTCACTGCTCTCTCTGCTGCTGGTGGTCGGGGTCATGAGTGTAAGATTTACAAAAACATGAAAAGACTGAATATGTCTTAATTGGTTACTTTCATTCAAATTAAAGAAACATACCGAACACATAATCAAGTTGTACATTTATTCATTTCATTTACATTATATAAAAAAGTAAACATTAGGTGCTTCCCACTAGTGTGAGTGCCATCCATACACTATGCAAGATGTTAACCAACAGTGACATATGTATGCACTGTCTGCTTTTGTGGCAACGTGACCAGATAACCCCTGTGAAGAAGTACAGGAAAAACAACAGTGAAAAGTTGGAATATTTCTAATGATGTCATTAGACGCTCGGCAGGCAGCCGATAAATCAGGGGGTTATCAGTGCTAAATAAAGGAAGGCACGAACATCATTAGTCAACAGGCATTATTTTCAGCTGTGCACTAAATGGACACGGGAGGAGATGGATCGATGTAGGTTTGGTGACACCAGTGCAAACGTGTGTCTCTTCAGGAGGAGGGCATGCCAGATGGCTAATACACAAAATCAGCAGGAATGTCACAGTGTAATCTTTGCCTGTCAACTAAAGAAAACAAGCCAGCGAATTCTTAATGACAAATAATAATGATTATCTATGTTACAGCTAATGTGACTTTCAGCAATTCAGACCTTATTAAAATTTTGAATAAAGTCTTATGACATGTTTAAAAAGGTTGTTGCACATTGTCACGAACAGATAAAACGTTTGGAAGAACCATATGAAATTTGCAAATGTTTTCACTTTTTTGGGTCTATAAGACACTTATTAATATTAATAATAATATTATCAGTAACATGATTAATTTCATGGTATTGGATAAGAACAAAACTTGAGCTGAATTAAGCTGAATAATGATCCAATATGTTCATATTTCATTAATTTTGCATCATTGCCAGCTGCTTTATAGCAGAATCTGGATTTGCCTCATTTTTGAAGTTCGCATGGTCACAGTTTATTTTAAGGTCCAATTCTCACAATTAACAAAGCATTAACTACTACATTTGCCTTAATAAAATCCAAATTTGCTGCTTTTAACATTTACTAAGGCAGTTGTTAAGTTTAGGTATTGGGTGGTGTAAGACTGGTGCCAATGTGTCTGTGCCAATGTGTCTGGGCCCCCCCTCTAGAGGACAAAAGGCCCCCCTGGGAATCCACAAAAGCTGTCTCTTGCATATGTCATCCAGGACGCAGCACACTGGGGAATCCACAAAGCTGTCTCTTGCATATGTAACAGTAACATCCAGGGGTGCAGCACACTGGGGATCCACACCCTGTACTGACGGTCTCATCATTTCCCCTCCCTCACCACTGAGAATTCACTGAAAAATCCATGCAATGTAATATGTACAAATAAGTAACCATACATGTTTGATATCTTTTGAAATGTCTCAGTGCGCCTGGTAAAATGGTCTCATCATCCCAATCATAATGAAAAGCTAAAAGAAGTTCTAAAATCTGAGAAGAATAGTGTACAGCAGGGGGACGTGCCTTCCCCCTGATTTCCTACTCAAAACACCTCCTGTATGTAAATAAGTAATCCCGGCCACAGGATCTCCAGAAGCCTTTGGTGGCCAATTCTAAAGACTTATTATAATGACAAGATACCACCTGGGTACCCACCTGGGTGGGTCTATTGAATTATCTGGGTATATAAGGAAAAGGGACACAAACATCTGGGAGTCAGTAAACTGATTGCCCGCACATGTCACTTGTGTGTAGTTTTTCATTGCCAGGTAGTAATTTCTACAAGTTCTTCAATTCCTGAATTATTGTTATGTTATGGTTAACCGTTGATTCTATTCTTGTAACATTGGAGCTTTGAATTATTGTTTTGATTACCTGGTCAATAAATTGTAACGTTTGATTCTATTCTAAATGCCTCTGAAGATTGCTTTCTCTCTACTAGATTAGTGGATTCGTATATTTCCGCAAGCCTGCGTCAGTTTTAGCGACGGCTAATATCCGGCATCTTTTAAGTGTGCTTGGGTGTAGGGACGGGTTAATTCCGTTCAATGACGGTGAACGCCGTCTGATCAGATGAATTGAATGCGTCCACACCTCTGACTTTTGTTTAATGTTACTTTAAACAAAGATTTGGCCAACCAAAGCTATTACGAGTGTAGTATATTGATCTGCTAACATATCTGATAGTGGCCAAAACCCTTTACTGAAGTAAACGATTGAACTCGAGTTCTGAGGGTGCCCCATGAGGGTTATTCGATGTCTCTGATTGTGTACGTGTGAATTTACGGCAAATCTCAGATACGTAACCATAATTTACCTCTGACTGATGACCGGGCCTGACGAGATTGTGTCCGTGAGATCTGTGGAAAACAGGACCTCTGAGCGATATAGCTTCCCATGTCTGGACGGGTAAAGTAATGAAAAAGAGCTGATAAGAATAATCAATCATTCGTTCCTGTTTTAATGATGCACAGACATCATTAAAACCCTTTTCATTTTATGGAGTCAGATGAAATAACGAGATAAAATATATAAGAAGAAGTGTTCCATTTTAATGTTCTTGTTGTGTCGTGAAAAGGAAAGATCGTAACACGCAAAGCCCTTCACCCGCGGAACGACTGCCGTCATTGGATCGTTCTAGCCGGGTCCTTTCTTACAGTGGTGACCCCGAGGACGTGATCTCGCAAAGACGAGAACGTGATTCTCGCAGAGACTAATACGTCATTCCAGCTGCGACAGCCGCGACATTCAACTTGAATTCTCTTTGGGACATGAGGTTTGAACTCCTTCTCATCCATATCCAACTGCTGTGGTAAGTATATTTTCTTTGCCTCTTAGAAGTTGAGGAAATATTGTTTACACCATATAGACACATTTTGTAGAACGGGTCGGTATACCCATTTTTGAGACCGGAACCGAAAAACCCGGTGGTATTAAGAATTAGACGAGAAACAACATGTCTTTTCAGGGAAACCACAGCAGCAAAGGAGATCAGGAGATAATGGAAGTTTTAGGAATACAATTACAAAAATCCTTGTTCGGTTAGCGACAAGGATTCAATTTGAAGTGGAACAACAACGAAATAACATCCTGGTATTCTGCCGAGGGTGCGAGACTAAAATCGAAATCAAAATACAAGAAAATTCCGCTGCAATTGTTTATTTGTTTCGTAACGACCTCGCGACCATGACCGAGAACGAAAAACAATAACAAATATCAAAGAAATCGAACGAAAAGTGCGATCTGACGAATTACAAAAGTTAAGAAAGCAAGTCGAAATGTTTGCATACGAGCAACAGGGTGGGCTAGACAACGCGAAGAAATGGCTACAAAAATTGATCAAGTTCAAGGAAACTAATTACATATAGTAATTACATATCTGCTCGAAGATTGTTGCGACAAAACAGGTTTTCCAGTTGCCGCAGTTAAACAAGCAGCACTGGATGAAACCGAGTTAGGCGCAAACTGAAAGCGAAGATGAGGACACTGCGTTAGCGTGTAACAATAGGCCACGCAGAGAAACTCGTAACCGAGCTCTCGTGAGTCTGTGGCCAGAAAAACAGAGCTGCGAAGCCCAATAAAGACCGAACCAAATCAAACGACTCGCCAAAAAGGCAGTTAAAATCGCAGTGTTAAAAACCATGAAAATGCGGATGATGATATCACAACAATCAGCCGCCCGTTAACATCACGAAGAATGCTCTAGGCATAAACAAGTCGTAGGAATTATGCCGAGAAAAGGGCCTTTTCAACCCTACTGGGAAGCATTGATGCTACAGGCTAATGTCTACAAACTAGAGATTAGAGACGTATGGCAAGTAGCCCTCCTCACTATCCCTGAGGAGCTCAGACCGAAACTAAACACAGAAATGAAATCCGGCAACATAATGAACAGAGTAAATGACGAAACCGACGAAGGGATTTATGAACGTCTAAAACAGGCATTATTAGACATGAGGGGACCGTCACATGCAGACTGGAGCAAAATATTAGAAATCAAACAAGCAGGTAATGAGTCATTTGAAACGTACGCTGAACGGTTATGGGTAACATACAGAGAGCACTCAGGCCTTGAAAATGCAGACCGCAACCATGACGCATTACTGCAGCTTGTTAAAAACAATGCCGGCATCCCCGTTCAAAAAGCGTTATCAAATGGCGTCGACCCAGCCGAAAACACGTTCAGAGCAATAGTAGACTGGGGTTCAAGAATAGAAAACAGATGGCGATTAAAACCCCGCAGCGTTGCGTCCGCACAATGGCTAACAGAAGGGAATAGCACAGATAAATTTAGCCAAAGATCTCCAAATAAAATGATATGCCATTATTGCAGAAAAACTAACCATGTAATGCGAGATTGTCAAAAAAGAGAAAAAGATTTAAAAGAACAAGCGAAGCATTACCAAACGACGCCCTCTAGCGACGACTCTGAACTGTTGAAACAATTCGTAAACTTCATGAATGAGTTTAAAAAACAAAACGGCCAAAATGGCGCGCCCACAACGCGTAAACGAACGACTGAAAATTACCATCACCAATAGGGATACGTGGCCTCCATTGCCATAGGGAGCATAATTAAGAGTGGAAACCGAATAAAAATAAGGGCTAATTTAGGAGGCCAGTTAGCCAACATACTTATTGATTCGGCAGCGTGCTCCTGTACAGACATTCCACTACCTTTAACCAACAAAACGATTCGATCCAAGGCATCGGCGATACGATAATGATTGCGACAAAAACACAGCCAGTTCAACTTGATTTAGGCGTGACAGTATTGGAAGAATCCTCTGGTATTTACCTAACAACAGTGAAGGGACTGTGCTGGGAATGGACATAATGCAAAGTATGGCTTTGGAATTCACTGTTTTGAAAAGCAAATTGAGCTGAAAACAGAAAACAGTAAATAAGTGCCTACCAAAAAAATAACGAGCGGTATGTCCATATCCACCCCAGATCCTATTCAACAGATGGAAAACAAACAGGAGATTAGAGCACGCGATTCCTCACTCTCCGTCGTTAAAGTGCGTCGCACATCATCAAAATCCAGATAAAACGAGAAAGACAACAACATCGCAGATCAATTAGCCAAATTAGCAGCACAAAAGGAAATGAATGGAAGCCTGACAGACTGGTTGTTCCTGCCGTGAGTGCGATTCAAACTATTCCTATTGACTTGAAACAGTACCAACAAGAACTGTGGAGTTCTGATGGAGAGCTGACACCGCACCTGCAGCAGGACCAACTAGTCAAGGTCACTGAAGGCATGATTTTAAGAGACGATAAATGCATTGTTCCAGAAGCCCTCCAGAAACCAGTGATAAAGTTGTACCACGACTATGCACACGTATCAGCTCCAAAACACAACAGCTGATCCAAAAACTCCTGGTGGCCACAAATGGCATCAGACATTCAAAGATGGTGTGACACATGCATCGTATGTGCCACCATTAACCAAGGCAAGCCTGGCCGTACAAAACTGTGTAGACCAGAGCCACCCAAGGGACCTTGGGAGTTACTCCAATTGGATTTCATAGGCCCACTACCTAGTGCCAAAGAGGGGTATCGTTATTGCCTTGTGATAATTGACAAATTTTCCAAATGGGTCGAAGCAATCCCCACCCGCAATAACAGTGCAAACACAGTGGCACGAGTAGTAGCGAACCAAATCCTCCCACTCTGGGGAGCACCAATCCAAATTGAATCTGACCAGGGCACACACTTCACAGGTCAGGTGATGAAACAAATATGCCAGATGCTGAACATCAAACAAAGGTTTCACATACCATATCGACCGCAAAGCTCAGGCATGGTGGAACGTGCCAACCACACAATAAAAGCTGCCCTGAAACAACAGCAACCAGACTTAACGAATGATACACAATTCAACCCAACCTCTGAGGTAAAATTCTCAGAAGGAGACATGGTAATGGTACGGGTCTTTGTGAAGCAAGGTGCATTCACACCCCGATGGCATGGCCCACATGAAGTTAAAGCTATATGCAACAGCTGTGTGGCCACAACTGTGAAGGGGAAACTGCGATGGTACCACATGTCTCAGTGCAAATCATTCAAAAGTACTCAGAATAAATAAATGTCACTGTCTTCTCCTCTTGCCTTCCAGGTCGACTGCAGCGATCCCATGGAGGCCAGATGAAAGGAAAGTGTCTGGGCCCACGTGCATCAGACTGGGCCAAAGGATTTCACTCACACACAACCTGAAATGTGGAAGGTGGGTGTGGAAATACTCCAAGGGGCCATCCACACAAAAAATCACAGTCGCACCAAAAGAGACAATTACATGGCCTCCCGGATTAGCACCGGATCCAAATTGCACACCACAAATTTGTTGTAGTTCAGTTAACACCCACCCACCTACAAGAAACATTTCAGGACACACTCGAGCACCAAAATACATGCACAACCTCACCGCCTGGTATCAACTTAAAATAGATCCAGGTGACACAATAGGCAACATGTACACACTACACGAAAACAAAAACAATGGCATAGACCCAAAATTGTGCTACTATGTTAAAAATTTGGAACCTGCAACATATAGGTGCGCACATACAGAAACACATAATGACACCGAGCTAATGTACGATCTCACGTCGTACACACCTAACGAGCCAAAACCGAAAACTTTTGTCTGGACCAACCGAAAGGAAGGAATGTATTGTGTCGGGGAATGTTCGCATAGCATAGACAATTTCACCAATCCACACAACTGTTCATGGACTGTTAAGTACTGTTTTAATTTGACCACCTGTGGATACACTAAACCCAAAAAGTGTCCAGAATTGCACTCAATTCCTCCTGGTGGACTGATTAGAGGAAACATCAACAAGACTTTATTACATGATGGAAATTTGGTAATGACACATGTAACTTATAACATTTCAATATACTCTGCCTATACAAAACATTGTAATACTAATGATGAGTCATATGCATGGCTACAGTCACGAATCGATGATTTAATTTCTGATTACAAAGACAGACTTGCCGCCCAAATTCCACCTGCTCGCTCAAAACGAGACCTGCTCAGCAGTATAGCCGGCCTGTTCGGATCAATTAATTCAGCAGCCAACACTTATAAAATAACCAAACAATATCAAATGGCCACTGGTTTCCAACACATCACCAATAGCAATGATAATATTATCAAAGCGGTTCGTTCCGAGGCGCAGGCGCTTCTAACGATCAGCCACACATTGTTCAATCAGACCCGTACCATCGAACGTGACTTAGCCTGCAGATCATATGCACAAGATTTATTCACTGCAACAAGACAAGAAATTTTAGATCTTCGTCTTCACAAGACCCCGAGACATGTTTTGAACGATTTAATTGAGGTTTTAGATTTACATAGATGGTTCTCTTCAGAAAAAATGAAAAATGTAAAGTATTCAGAATTAATATCCACAATTGTGATGTATACTGAAAACAAATGTATTGATTGTATTGGATTTTTTGCCACTTTTCCTTTAATCCACCCAGATCAAGTTTATCCAAATTCCACTAATATTCGATCCATTGGCACGGTAGTTAAAGATCAGGTAATTAAATGGGATCACCTACGTTGAAGGGTACTGAGACCTTATTTACCAGTCGCACTTGTCATGAAACTCACAATTATATTGTCTGTACATATAACACATTACAACCTTTCTCTCCCAATGATAGCAAACTCATAAGTGTTGAATCTTTGCATGGCCATTCAAATGCTATTCAGGTGTCTCATACACAGTGGTGTGTCATCAGTGAGATGAATTCGTTCACATATGGAGGACTGACCTGTCCTGCTGATCACTCATTTTGCTTGGAAGTGACAGAGGATTTTTCTATGGGCCAGATCGACATCCTCGGATGGATGCCAAAGGACGCAGAGGTCTCCCCATGGTGGGACGACACCTTTATGAACACGGAACACAAGCCTTGATCGACACGATGGACCTGGTACAGAACGCCATCCTCCAAACAGAGTACCACCTTACAACGACTGAAGTGACACTGCAGGAAGCCTGTGAGTGGCCCAAACAGTGCCAAAGGGAGGAAACTGTAAGACTGGTGCCAATGTGTCTGTGCCAATGTGTCTGGGCCCCCCCTCTAGAGGACAAAAGGCCCCCCTGGGAATCCACAAAAGCTGTCTCTTGCATATGTCATCCAGGACGCAGCACACTGGGGGAATCCACAAAGCTGTCTCTTGCATATGTAACAGTAACATCCAGGGGTGCAGCACACTGGGGGATCCACACCCTGTACTGACGGTCTCATCATTTCCCCCTCCCCTCACCACTGAGAATTCACTGAAAAATCCATGCAATGTAATATGTACAAATAAGTAACCATACATGTTTGATATCTTTTGAAATGTCTCAGTGCGCCTGGTAAAATGGTCTCATCATCCCAATCATAATGAAAAGCTAAAAGAAGTTCTAAAATCTGAGAAGAATAGTGTACAGCAGGGGACGTGCCTCCCCTGATTTCCTACTCAAAACACCTCCTGTATGTAAATAAGTAATCCCGCCACAGGATCTCCAGAAGCCTTTGGTGGCCAATTCTAAAGACTTATTATAATGACAAGATACCACCTGGGTACCCACCTGGGTGGGTCTATTGAATTATCTGGGTATATAAGGAAAAGGGACACAAACATCTGGGAGTCAGTAAACTGATTGCCCGCACATGTCACTTGTGTGTAGTTTTTCATTGCCAGGTAGTAATTTCTACAAGTTCTTCAATTCCTGAATTATTGTTATGTTATGGTTAACCGTTGATTCTATTCTTGTAACATTGGAGCTTTGAATTATTGTTTTGATTACCTGGTCAATAAATTGTAACGTTTGATTCTATTCTAAATGCCTCTGAAGATTGCTTTCTCTACTAGATTAGTGGATTCGTATATTTCCGCAAAGCCTCGTCAGTTTTAGCGACGGCTAATATCCGCATCTTTTAAGTGTGCTTGGGTGTAGGGACGGGTTAATTCCGCTCAATGACGGTGAACGCCGTCTGATCAGATTGAATGCACGTCCACACCTCTGACTTTTGTTTAATGTTACTTTAAACAAAGATTTGGCCAACCCAAAGCTATTACGAGTGTAGTATATTGATCTGCTAACATATCTGATAGTGGCCAAAACCCTTTACTGAAGTAAACGATTGAACTCGAGTTCTGAGGGTGCCCCATGAGGGTTATTCGATGTCTCTGATTGTGTACGTGTGAATTTACGGCAAATCTCAGATACGTAACCATAATTTACCTCTGACTGATGACCGGGCCTGACGAGATTGTGTCCGTGAGATCTGTGGAAAACAGGACCTCTGAGCGATATAGCTTCCCTATGTCTGGACGGGTAAAGTAATGAAAAGAGCTGATAAGAATAATCAATCATTCGTTCCTGTTTTAATGATGCACAGACATCATTAAAACCCTTTTCATTTTATGGAGTCAGATGAAATAACGAGATAAAATATATAAGAAGAAGTGTTCCATTTTAATGTTCTTGTTGTGTCGTGAAAAGGAAAGATCGTAACACGCAAAGCCCTTCACCCGCGGAACGACTGCCGTCATTGGATCGTTCTAGCCGGGTCCTTTCTTACAGTGGTATTAGGGATGTAGAATATGGTCATGCAGCATATATGCTTTATACTGTAAAGAGTCCACTGAAGGCGAATATAGTGAAGAACCCAAGTGCAGTTTATATACAAGGTGAAATCCAAAATCCAAACATAATCCAAACAGACGAAGACTAAACTAGAACAGACTTGACCAGAACAAACTTGACTTGAATAAACTTGATGTGGCATGGACAAACTAGACTCACAAACAGCAGGTTATAACATTAATACACAACCAGTAACAAAGGCAAGGACATGGCTACTTATACCAAACAATGAGGGTCACATGACAAAAACAAACCAATGGGAAACAAGCCTCATGACTAAGACAACCAATGATCACATGACATATTGAACAAGGGAACCCATAGCAAAGAAAACATGAGCGCTAGGGAAACATAACACAAACAGGAACCATAACCAAACTTCAAAATATAAGACATGAAAACAAGAACAAGACACCGAACCCAAAACAGACCTTACACATACGTACTAATAAATAGCTAATATGTTAATAATAGGCATGCTAATAAGAATCTAGTTATTCGTCCCTAAA
The DNA here is from genome assembly GCA_027564155.1 of Gymnocypris eckloni scoliostomus. NCBI lineage: Eukaryota > Metazoa > Chordata > Actinopteri > Cypriniformes > Cyprinidae > Gymnocypris > Gymnocypris eckloni. The sequence goes on along the minus strand of CM050415.1, from coordinate 13,704,999 downwards.
GTGTTGCCCTTTCCATCATTGATTTTGTTACTTTCCTTTTTAATACTGTGAATCTGCTTTGAAACAATCTCTATTGTAAAAAGTGTATTAAATATATTACAACTTGACTTGGTTTTAAAATTGGAAAGATGATATACTGTCAGGATCATGGTCGATCCCGGTTCCCCTGTGTTTGTGCTTTTGTGTTTGCAGGCTCTCCCTTGTTCCTTTGCCCATCTTGTTAGCTTCCCTGATTGATTAGCTTCTCCCCTTGTTATCTTGTTATCCTGTCTATTTAAACCCATGTGTTTGCTATGGTTCTTTGTCTGGTGTTGTTCCTGAATGCCTGTTTTGTTTGCCTTTGGTTTTGCCTTGCTTTTGCTCTGCCTTGTTTTTTGCCCTGTTCCCATCCCTGGATGTATTTTGTGTTTTTGCTAAATAAACCTAAAACTGCTTTTGGATCCTCTTCGCCAACTACACCAACCACACATAACACAGTAGCACAATCTTTCATTTGCTTGCTGCCATTTGATTAATAGTGACCTTACATATTCTCAGCTCAAAAAGGTTTGTAGCTTTGAGTTTGACAGAATTTAATTAAATCTCTCACAAGACATACTAAGATGACAGTTGAACTCCACAATGTTTGTAAAATTGTTCATTAAAGTGCATAAACCTTAGAACAGTTGAGCTTAGGATTTTGCACAGTAGTTAAAAACAAGAAACACAACAGAAGAATACATATCAGAAACAAAGGACATCAGAATAATATGCAGTTGTATATGGTAATTTAGATAAATGCAGTCTTGTAAGGTATACTCCTAGTATTTCATTTCATTTCCTGCTCGGTGTCAATGTGCACCTGACATCATGTTGAGGGATAGCTCAATAAGAGCACAAATGGCTTCTTCAAATAAAATATTTATACCTAGCATGCAATGAAGTCCAGAGTCAGCATCATCCCCAGGGTGAAGATTCACGACTCCCATGTTTCTATCATGCAGAGCTGTGTCAAGTTTGAACCAGGACTGATGGAGAGGAAAGAGTGAAGACATGTGAGGTACAAAATGAACGAGTGAGATCAAAAGCCAAGAGAAACCAGGGAGGAAGGCAGCATGTTAAATGTTTTCCAGTTGTTCCCCTAAGGGACCCATCCGGCCTACACGGTGATGGGATTAACAGACATCTGTGTTAATGTTAAGACACTCACCCTCATGCAGTAGCCCAATAAAAAACATAGCCATGAATAAAAGATGAGCTCACATTATTCTAGCAGTACTTGAATTTACTGGAACAGATTTTCAATTTGCATTTTGCTAAGAAGCCTGTGAGCATCAGCCGCTCATTTGGCAGAAGCATATATTTTTGACAATCTTGGTTTGAAGTGCTTCGGGATCTTATTCTAGAACGGTAAAAGCAGTGACTGGAGATGTAAGATAAGAAGGATGTAAAATAGGCTAAAACGATATATACTGTACATATCTAATTTATTTTATTTGTATGTGCAGGTGCATCTCAAAAAATTAAAACGTCAAGGAAAAGTTCATTTATTTCAGTAATTGAACTCAAATTGTGAAACTCGTGTATTAAATAAATTCAATGCACACAGACCGAAGTAGTTTAAGTCTTTGGTTCTTTTAATTGTGGTGATTTTGGCTCACATTTAACAAAAACCCACAGATTCACTATCTAAACAAATTAGAATACTTCATAAGACCAATAATAAAAAAACATTTTTAGTGAATTGTTGGCCTTCTGGAAAGTATGTTCATTTACTGTATATGTACTCAATAATTACTGCCTCAGGCACTGCTGAGGTGGTATGGAAGCCCAGGTTTCTTTGACAGTAGCCTTCAGCTCCTCTGCATTTTGGTGTCTTGTTTCTCATTTTCCTCTTGACAATACCCCATGGATTCACTATATGGTTCAGGTCTGGAGAGATTGCTGGCCAGTCAAGCACACCAACACCATGGTAATTTAACCAACTTTTGGTGTTTTTGGCAGTGTGAGCAGGTGCCAAATCCTGCTGGAAAATTAAATCAGCATCTTTAAAAAGCTGGTCAGCAGAAGGAAGCATGAAGTTCTCCAAAATGTATTGGTAAACGGGTGCAGTGGCGTTGGTTTTAAAAAAACACAATAGACTAACTCCAGCAGATGACATTGCACCCCACATCATCACAGACTGAGGAAACTTAACACTGAACTTCAAGCAACTTGGGCTATGAGCTTCTCCACCCTTCCTCCAGACTCTAGGACCTTGGTTTCCAAATGAAATACAAAACTTGTTCTCTTCTGAAAATGGGACTTTGGACCACTGGGCAACAGGCCAGTTCTTCTTCTCCTTCGCCCAGGTAAGACGCCTCTGACGACAACTGTAGCCAAATTCCTTGACACGTCTGTGTGTGGTGGCTCTTGATGCCTTGACCCCAGCCTCAGTCCATTCCTTGTGAAGGTCACCCAAATTCTTGAATCGATTTTTCTTCCACTCAACTTTCTGTTAACATGCTTTGATACAGCACTCTGTGAACAGCCAGCTTCTTTGGCAATGAATGTTTGTGGCTTACCCTCCTTATGAAGGGTGTCAATGATAGTTTTCTGGACAACTGTGAGATCAGCAGTCTTCCCCATGATTGTGTAGCCTAGTGAACCAAACTGAGAGACCATTTTGAAGGCTCATGAAACCTTTGCAGGTGTTTTGAGTTGATTAGCTGATTGGCATGTCACCATATTCTAATTTATTGAGATAGTGACTTGGTGGGTTTTTGTTAAATGTGAGCCAAAATCTTGCTGAATAAAAATATAAATTTGAATAATCTCGGAAGATATCAAAATGTACATGTGCTTTTTCTAGAAGCCAACTGAGGACAATGAAAACTTTGGGCTAAATAAGAGACCCATACTTAGCACAGATGGTTACAAGATCAAATGAGGCATGAAGGCTAGGTCCTGGATGTGTGCTTTCCATCAGATTGTTCCCATGGAGACACTCTCAAGAGGAGAGGCCTTTATCTTGATGCCAGAGCCAAGTATCAGATCCTACACTGATTAAATCTGGCCCTTAGAACCTTCATCTGTTCACTTTAACAACTGCTACAAATCCCAGCATGTCCCTGGCATGCTCTATAATCACTACAACATGAAGAGCTTTAAAGGCAACAAACAATGCATTTTGTTGGCCATGCCATGTGATGGTTAAAATGGGCATCAAACGATCAACCAGAAATAGCGATGAGAGAAATGTAGTATTGGGGCACATTTATAGTTTGCATTTTGCTTGAAAATGCATTTATGCCCTTTCTTTAAAATAAATGACACTTGCGTTGAGATTTTGTTATAATACAAAGAAATTAATCTTTTAAGCTTTTACTATGTTTTAAGTGTCCACCACTACGGATGTGTCAGAAATTGCTTTTTGTGTGACATGGAAATCAAATTTCAACATGAAAAATGTCTTTCAGCCAATACCTAGATACAGTGAATGGATTACAGGAAATGGTGTGTGCAGCAGTATCTTGTGAATACATTTTGACATGCTGTAGATGAGTGCCTAAATATAAATGCTGGTCATTATCTCTCTAAGGCGAGTAAGACATTGTGCTCTGTGATGCTGATGTATCTCATCCTGTAATCTTCTCTAAGACGGGGAGGACGGGTGTTGAGGAATATTCATGAAGCTTTTGGGGTCCTTTTTTATAGTCTCCAGTCATTCTAGGCTTCTCGTTGCTTTCATCAGATGCTCCATAGGGCCCCCAAGGAGTGAGAGGGAGAGGAAAAGGTCAGTGATCCCGGTAAAGGATTATCCGTAATGAGGGGTTTTAAAGGTTACCTGCATTAGATCAACAGGGTTCCACTTCTGTCTCGCACAGTTTAAAAAAGACAAGCACACGTGAATTGAGTGTGATTTAGTTCTGGCTTTTTCTATCCTTCTGTTTTCACTGCAAGTGTCTTGTCTTTCCCATTTAAGAAGTCTTCATAAGTCTTCATAAGTCTTCAGAATCTCGCACAGAAAAAAAGGGTTCCTCAAAGAAGCTGTCATTAAACAGTTCTAAAATCATATATATATATATTAGGGGTGTATCGGTTCACAAAATTCACAGTTCGGTTCGATACACACAGTGGTTTCACGGTTCAGTACGTTTTCGAAATGGGGGCTGGGCAATTGGTTACGTTGCAATGTTGAAAATATTTCTGTTTTTGAAAGTCGGTGCTTGAAATATAAGCTTTTTATTTCATTGATTTTTATTGATGACTGCAGCGTTAATTATTTAGTTTAATTATAGGACTATAATTCATTGTAGGTAGTCTAATAGACCTGTTTTAAAATAATTTTTAAACATTTTAATTGAGGAGTAAATAGCCTAATCTTTTCCTCGCAGCATAAAAGTAACCTCATAATAATAAGAACATAATAATAAGAATATAACAGCCCTACGTTGCTGGAAAATGCCAAATCAGGGCTCTAGACTCATTCTTCCCACTGGTTGCTCTTTTGCTATAAATAATAATTGTATTTTTATTTATTTTTTTGCTACAACATGATATAAATCAATGCATGCTGATTAACTTTTATCATAGTTTTTAGTTATATGGTAACAAAAGTCGTTTTTCGTCATTAGCATTATTTTTTATTTGAATTTTGTGAAGGGGAATTCCTCTTTTGCTATATTATAAGCCGGACTTCAGATGCTTTCACTTTCGCTTTTGAGTTTGCGAGCTTGTAGTCACGTTTTACAAGAAAATATAATTGTCTGTTTTGCTTACATCTATTCACCTTTCAATTTTTAAGACTAAAACAAAAGATGGATTCTTTGTTATTCTTAATTACAAAGCAAAACAACAATAAAACAGCAGGCTACAATGACAAACTAGCTTACATCATTTATGAACAAAAACGAATAAAATGAGGCATGGCATACACAACATGCATTATTATATACGGACTAATAAATTGCAGAACGTTTAGCAAACACTGAGAAATACAAATAAATAAGTAATAGAAAGCCTTACAGTGAGGTGAACGGCAAAGATAAGCATTTTAAAATGAAAACAAAAAGAAAAGCAAAACTAAACTGGCTGTCGGTGACCGTGCTTGCATTTTTTGCAATGCATACCGAACCGAAAGCTTTGTACCGAACGGTTCAATACGAATACGCGTATTGTTACACCCTTAATATATATATACTTTATATGAGGAATATCACACGAGTAGAAGAGTGATATGGCTGTATATCGCAGTGATTCGACCATAGGCACGATAGGTAATCACAGCTGTGCGATATACAGCCATATCGCATGTCTACGAGTGTGATATTGCATTTATAACAGTTTGACGGCACGAGTGTGAAAATAAATTAGAAACAACAACAAAGTGTCTTTAAAAGCCCTTTTCTGTGCAGAACTACTTCCTTCCCCACAGATTTTAATCTAAAGTTGACAGTTTAACAGCTGCAAGCCTCCATTACTAATTCCAAAACGTCACTTTAGAAATAGTAACGAAGGAATGTTGAGTTGCCTCATTGAAAACGTATTGTATTACTGTAGTAAAAGCTTGATTTGTGATGACAGTACTGCTCATTTGTTAGCCGTGCCGTTGTTGAGTAAAAATGTCAACCAGGACACCTGTCTCTCTCTGAATGTGAGCAAAACCAAAGAGTTGATTGTAGACTTCAGGAAGAGACAGCAGCAGCCCTAGACTCCTCTTATGATCAGCGGGACCCCTGTGGAGAGGGTGAGCAGCTTCAAGTACCTCGGTGTAAACATCTCCGAGGACCTGACACGGACTGCACACATCCAAACACAGGTCAAGAAAGCCAGGCAAAGACTGTACCATCTCGACAGCTGAGGAAATGCAGGGTCTCACCAGCTATCCTGAAAACTTTCTATTCAGGGGCCATAGAAAGTGTTCTGACTCAGTGCATCTCAGTGTGGTATAATAATGCCACAAAACAGGACTGCAAAGCTCTACAGAGAGTGCGCTTAGCTGAGCGCATCTCAGGGTCTGCTCTCCCCTCTCTGCAGGACATCTACCTCAAACGCTGCAAAAGCAGGGCTGCTAAAATCATCAAGGACTCGAATCACCCTGGTAACCATTTTTCATTTCACTGCCATCTGGCAAGCGCTTCAGGAGCATGATGGCAAAAACTGAGAGACTGAGGATGAGTTTCTTCCCCCAGGCCATCAGGCTCCTAAACTCAGTCTCATAACATCCACAGGACTCAATTTAATAAACTGTAAACACATCCATTATTCTCCATCATTCACACTGCTGCTATGTGTACATACCCGGTACAACCTATTTGCACATTCTCTTGCACATCCGTGTTTATATTAATATTTATTAATCCACAGTATACTGTATTGCACATTTTATCTCATTGCACATCTTACTCCTTATTTTATTTTATTATTTGTTCCTATTTTCATTCTCACCTATATTTCCAGGTCCTTTCCATTGAGCGGACCTGTCCTGACTTACATTTCACTACTGATTATACCCTGTATGATTGTGTATGTGACAAATAATAAAGAACCTTGAACCTTGAAATAACTTCTGCTCACAAAAGCATTTATTTTTCAAAATGAAGCCTTTACTGCAGCACTGACTCATTAAAAGCATTATCTCGTCGCCATCTAATAGCGGAACAATGTAACTAAAATCACAATCACGAACATGCACCATGCCTCGAAACACTATTATTTTGAATAATCATATTTACTGTAATAAACAACAACAACAGCCATCATAAAATTTGCTAGGCAATTCAGCCAACAGTACAAACACAACGCGATATACAGCGTTGAATAAACATGATAATATTTTGCCAAAACTATTTGCTCTGGAACAAATAATAGTTTAATGAGACCAAAGACTGGCTGTTAGATTTACCCAACACAAATTATATCTCGTGTTTAACCACTATAGAGGCATTAGAGCCATCGGTAAATTCCAGAAGATCTGGCCGCAGTCAGGCACTCTATGCGAGTGTAATGAGCTCTGAACGGCCGCTGAACCGATGGAACTCTTGTCTCCGAAAAAGCACATTTTGATATAGACAAAATTTTATTAACAAACCGCATATTTGAAGTCCAAGCAAGCACATTCTCGCCTAAAAAACTTTTAAAACTGCATTCCGTGACACAAAACAGTATTATTTTTAAAATTACAGTGGATTTGGCCGTCTGCCATGACACACGCTGTGAGAAATACGGCAACTTCGGCAAGTGGAGTGATACAAATGGTGACGAGGACGAGGAGCTCTGTTGGACACCAATATCGCATACATATCAGCCAATCAGATTCGAGAACCCGAATGAACTGTTGTATATATGTATATATATATATATATTTTTTTTGTTCTTTATGGAGCCAATAGATTGATATGGATACTAATGAATAACCTTTATTTTGTAAAGTGTTGAGTAACTTTTACATTACAGCAAGTTCAACATATCAAACATGCACCATTTTGCTTTATTTATCTCTGAATTAGGTGAAATAACACAATTAAAATGGCACCCATTGTTAGTGTAAACAAGGTGAACTTTCACATAACAAAATGTTAATTTCAGTATACAGTGAGCTTTATTCATTTTTTGTTGCTGCAGCATCGAAAGTCGCTTTTTGACCTTGAACTGAGAATAAGTATTTGTACAACAACAACAAAAGCTTTGTTGCTATATTGTTACACAAACTGGGACAATTCGACACAGGGCAGTTCAACACTGCTACAGTTTCTTTCCCTCAGATCAGTGGGGAAGTGCGCTGGAAGAATAAATTGTACAATTCAAAACCATTTCCCTTTCTCTCAACAGTTCTTCATCCACAGCACAGCCTTTTCTAATTCCAGTAATGTAGTATTGTATTAGTATTATATCTATTGACCTTCTGAAAGTTCAGAACAGCATTCATTTGAAATATAAATATTCTGTATAATTATAAATGTCTTTATTCTCGCTTTGATAAACTAAGTAGTATGCTAGTACCTTGTTTTATTTATTATAAGAAACCAACATTAACGATTAAGTTTGTGAGAGGTGAAAAGCCACCAACTACAGCAACAACATATTACAAAAGGCCCAGGCGTGGGAGATGAAAGTAGATCTGGGGGGAAGACTGCAGTTCCATCAAAGTATTCCAGACAACCCTAAGGCCAGATGTGGTTCTGTGGTCTGACAAGGCAAAGAAGATCATCTTGATCAAAATTGTAGTCCTGTGGGAAGAAGGATGCCACAAAGCCTTCGAAAGGAGGAGTGCAAAAATATATTGCAAAACTGTCAGGAGAAAGGTGGTAGGTCTGGCTGTTTCCCAGACAAGCATTTGGACTAACAGGAAAGGAGAGAACGGTAGCAGTCTGCAGGATGGGGAAATAGAAATATTTGCAAAATAGCTTTTGCAGCAGAAATAGCCTCTTATGGAACGAGAGAGAGGAGCAAAGCTGGAATCCAGGAGGAGAAGCTGGGCAGTGATTTAGCCACCACTGCCGACCCACTAACAGGAGGGTGTTACAGATCAGGGTCGAAATGCCCAATGAGAGTTGGACACCGTTTGATGACAAGCAAGGTGAATGTAAGAGAAACATATTTTAGATGTAAGTAAATTTATTTTAATCAAGTACTAAAGTAAAGTCAAATCCACTTGGTGCCATTGTTTATATACTGTATAGTAAAGTGACACAATAGTGTAAATAGTCCTCTCTAGTACGCAGGTTCTGTTTTGTGCCCTAGGTCTAGACAAGGCCAGATCACAGAGAGAACAATTATTTAAAAGTTTTAGTTAAAAGTAGCAACAGAGTAAAAGAAACCAGCTATTCTATATTATCCTGTAATTACATAAAAGAGAAACAAGAAAACAAACAAAAAACAGTGTGCATCCTGTGCAGTCTTTTATTCCCCTACATTAATCCAAAAGGCATTTCATAAATGCTAAATGTGATAATCATTTTCATTAACATCTGTTGATTACTTTTTTAAAGTACATAACAAATAACTTTAAGCCATAACAAATTTCACACACACACACAAACGCACATTTTCAGAAGACATAAGGTATGCTTAGGACAGGGTCTGAGCTGTGATATTAGGACTCTACACTGTTCTAGTCCAGTCAACCTTAACAAAGCAGGGTTAATGGTTCGTACAGCAAACTTCAGAATAAAGTAGCTACAGACTCCATCTGCTAAGTGCATACTTAAAATCACTCTCACAGAAGCAATCTCTCGCTGTTTCACTCCAGTAACCTCTGGGTCAAATGATTGCCACTTGGAGAATCAGTTAGATTTGTGGCAAGAAAAAACAAAAACAGGGGACCTATTGTGAGTCCTCAGAAAACTTTGTAGTATACAACAGACAAATCTGTTTGGGATGGATGGATGGGTGGAGGGATAGATTCAATAACAAAACATCACTACAGTATATTTTTCAGTGCTGCATCTATAATAAATTATTTGCATGTTGAACTTCCATCTTAATACATTATTTCACACTAAACATTTTATTTGAAAATGAGAACTGGCAGATGTCAGGGCAGGGGTCACTGTCTGTTTTGATGAGTGTAGGTGAAAAAAACTTAATCTCCATTTATATGATAACTTATTTCTAGAAGTGATGGTCTAGGAGTTCATATCATAGCACTAATGAAAAAGTAGTTATTGGGCATCAGTTCAAAGTGTAATTGCCTGCTCTTCACGCTGAGATAATATTCTTCATACAACGACCATACTTATCTTTATTTAAGGCTCTAGTCTAATACAAGAGAGATGATGGAAAGTTTTCCCTCTGACAGATCCATTAAGTATCTTCCATACATCCATCACAAAAGCTTAATCCACGTCAAGCTTCAGAGCCTCTATTCTTATTAAATAATAAGGTTTAGGTAGATTGTTGTTAGGAGGTTATTAGGATCCAGTCTGTCTGCTTTTGTGAGACCTCATACAGTATGTAGTGATCACAAGACATCTTAAAGATCTTTAAGGTCCTGCAGTTCTGTGAGTGGGTTTGAATTCTTTTGAAAATTGTCCTTTAACTAAAACCAAAAATGACCCAAAACTCTAGTACCTCTATTGAAAGTAATTGCAGCCAGACTCTTCTCACCATCTTTTTCATCACATAAGCTGAATTTAGATCAAAGGCCGCTGGTTATGTGATTGTAATGCAGGCCTTTCCTCTCAGCTGCCGGGATAAAGGACCACCTGAGAACAGAGCTCTGGGCTAAAGCCATAGACAAGCATTCATTAACTCACCTTTTGTGGGTTCAGACCCACCCGCTTCATTTTGCTTTGTGAAGAACCCCCTTGATTCCGCAAGCTGCTTTAATGAAATCTCTGGTATTATATATTTATAAATTACTCTCATTATAAAATACAGGATATGTTTTAAATGAAGCCAGTGAAAGATCATATCTATGATCGCAGTTTCGTTTCAGGTATTAAATGTGGACTTTATTTTGTATTTTTTACCACTTCTTACATCAAATGAGGAGTCTTCACACACAATCATATTAATCTTTGTATGATGGTAACAACAGTGAAAAATCTAAATAAACCTTATATTAGCAGAAGCTATAACTGTGACCATGACTACGGCACTTTAATAACTCAACCTCTGCCGGCTGAAAGCCAGCAGTTAAAACACATAACTGTCTGTAAAATCTGAGAGAAAAAAATCCAAAATGCGACGCCACACTTTGATGTATGATTCATATAACAGCAGGGCATAAACAAAGCGGTCACTCTTTCCTTGATGTGAAGGCCAAAATTAGTAACACACATTAAGCTACAGTGAAGTAGTGCTAATCATAATTAGACTAATCTCCACGGGAACAATTTCTATTCGTGGCTTGTGTTAACAGCGCATGGGAAAGCAAGAAAAAAAATCCAGATTTGTGGACAATGTGGTGCTAAAGAGTCCCTGTGGGAGTCCTCACTGCTAATCATTTGATTTTTGCAGACATTATTATCCATCTCTTGGATAATGGGAAGTGGACAGAGAAAAACTGAGAAGCGGACATGAGTGTTTTTCCCCATTGCAGTTGGTAAACAAAAGTGATGAAAGAGTCTGTCAGGAAAGGTCATTCCTGGCTGGTATCTGAACCTTCAAACTGGCTGCAAGGATCCAGTCAAGCATTAAAACCAAACTCCTTCAGGAAAAAATAAAATAAAATCATAACTTGTGGAAATGGCAGTGGCATGCGGAAAAGAAGATATCACTATCTCCAACAAAGGTAGTCTCATTCCCTAACACCCACTTGATTTCTTCTCTTCTGTGCAATTATAATGAGGCTGCTTACATTGGCAGCTCTCGTACGCTGTTTCTCCTGAGCCATGGCTTTGGAAAATTGCTGATTTTGGCAGCTCCCTCATGCGGAATTCTACCTGCTACTTTGATGCTGTCATGGTGAATGAGGGCAAGCATTTGGAGGGTTGGCGGTTAAGCACTTTGCAAGAATAATTTGGAAATGGGGACGATGGTGAGTGTGTGCTTTTGATGAAAGGGAATTTGAATACAGAGGCATTTGCCTGACGTTTCTAGCCACAAAAATGAATCTGAGAAACGAAAAGACTGGGGGGTGGGTTGGGCCTGAAAAATGTAATTTACACACTGAAGTACTGGATATACAGGGAGGGGAGGAAGAGACAAAGAGAGGTACTAGTAAAGGTCTTTTTTTCTGAAGTCGCATCTTGATCTGCAGCATTACAGATGTTATTAGAAATTATCTGAATAAAAAGAGCCACATTTTTGTAAAGTGAAAACTATTGTCTGCACAATCTGTGATGACAAATGAGAAAGGAAAAACAGCAATGTACTACTTGTTCTGAGCTCTTGAAGATTTAGCAACTAAAAAAGGGTTTTTATTTTGTTGTTTTTTTGTTGACGGAAAAATGGCCTGTTCACTTGACTTTTTACTCCAGTAAATGTTTCTCAAAATGTTTATTTCAAAAGTTAATATAGATAAATACCTTCAGATCTTACAAATATATAACATATACATCATTAAATCTCAGGGGTAGATTTGATTTTTCATTTCAACTTTAATTTGTTTCATTCTAGTTGTTTGAATGTTTGCCAGCTGTAGTGTGTTCACTTGTTTACTCAACATCTATTATACAATATGATTTTGATATTTTAGTTTGGAGCAGAAAATTCACACACAAACCCACTGTTAGAAATAACACGTTTATACAACTGTCCTTTTGGGTTTCTAGTTACTTAAATATATACTGTAGCCCTTCTTTTATCCCTGCAATGCTTTAATTCCAGACACCAGGGTACCAGACAGCAGTTCGGACAAACTAACAAGCCTGATTCCAATGTACCACATTGATCCTGCCGTGTTTTGTTTGTGTGACTTTGTTCGGTGTGACCTTTCTAGAAAAGCCTTTACATATGAGCCATCTCTGTGACTATGAAATAGTAATGTGCTGTTGATGTTAGCAGAGCTGACAGATGTGGCTTTTGAGGGATCTTATCTCACTGTGAGCTTTAACTGACACATGCTGATGTCTCATTTCATTACTTTGACAGCATTGGATACCATTTTGGGTTCTGTTCCTGAAGAGATATACTTTACTTGTACAGGTACATCTAAAAAAAAAAATATGGTGAAAAAGTTAAACTTTCATACATTTTTGATTCATTACATGTAAAGTAAAACACTTCAAAAGTGTTTTGTTTTAATTTGGATGATTAGAGCTTACAGCTAATGAAAGTCAAAAATCAGTATCTCAAAATATTTGAATATTTACATTTGAGTTTCAATAAATGGCCATCCATACAGTACAACTTGTAGGTATCGCTTGTTCTTTGAAAGCACAATAATGGGGAACACTGCTGACTTGGCAATGGTCCAGAAGACAAACATTGACACCCTCCACAAAGAGGTAAGTCACAGAGAGTCATTACTGAAACGGGTGGCTGTTCAAGGAGTGCTGTATAAAATATATTAAATGCAAAATTTACTGGAAGTAAGAAATTGGGTAGGAAAATGTGCACAAGCAACAGGGATGACCGCAAGCTTGAGAATACTGTCAAGCAAAGCCGATTCAAACACTTGGGAGATCTTCACAAGGAGTGAACTGAAGCTGGAGTCGCTCAGACATCTTCAGGAAAAGGGCTACCAAGCCACTTCTGAAACAGAAACATCGTCAGAAGCATCTTATCTGGGCTAATGAGAAAAAGAACTGGACTGTTGCTCAATAGTCCAAAGTCCACTTTTCAGATGAAAGTAAATTTTGTATTTCCTTTGGAAATCAAGGTCCCAGAATCTGTAGGAAGAGTGGAGAGGCACAGAATCCATGTTGCTTGAAGTCCAGTGTGAAGTTTACACAGTCAGTGATGATTTGGGCTGCCATGTCATCTGCTGGTGTTGGTCCATTGTGATTTCTGAAGTCCACAGTCAATGCAGCCATCTACCAGGAAATTGTAGAGCACTTCATACTTCCTTCTGCTGACAAGCTTTATGGAGATGCTGATTTCATTTTCCAGCAGGACTTGTCACCTGCCCACACTGCCAAAGGTCCAAAAGCTGGTTCAATGACCATGGTGTTACTGTGCTTGATTGGCCAGCAAACTCGCCTGACCTGAACCCTATAGATAATCTTTGGGGTATTGTCAAGAGGAAGATGAGAGACACCAGACCCAACAATGTAGATGACCTGAAGGTCGCTTTCAAAGCAACCTGGGCTTCATAACACCTGAGCAGTGCCACAGGCTGATTGCCTCCATGCCACGCCACATTGATTGCAGTAATTCATGCAAAAGGAGGCCCAACCAAGTATTGAGTGCATAGAAATAAACATACTTTTCAGAAGCCTGACATTTCTGTTTAAATATATATATATTTGTTTTATTGATCTTATGCAATATTCTAATTTTCTGAGACACTGGATTTTGGGTTTTCATTATCTGTAAGTCATAATCATCAAAATTTCAAGAAACAAAGGCTTGAAATATTTCACTCTATGTGTAATGAATCTATATAATATATGGGTCTCACTTTCTGAAATGAGTGACAAAAAATATTGACCTTTTTCATGATATTCAATTTTTTTAGATGTACCTGTATATAAGTAAAGAGTAACGTAATGATAGAGATTTTAATTTATGAATACGCACTCCATATCCTTTTTTTATAAATAAATTAATGCTAACACTTTAGTATAGAGATCAATTCTCACTATTAACTAGTTGCTTATTAGCATACTTATTATTAACATATTGGCTGTTATTAGTACTTATAAAGCACATGATCATATTCTACATCCCTAATCCTACCCAATACTAAATTTAACAACCACCGTACTAACTATTAATAAGCTGCAAATTGTGAGTTTATGGAGGCAAAAGTCATAGTTAATGGTTTGTTAATAGCAAGAATTGGACCTTAAAAAAGCCAATTAATTGTATTATTCAGCAAGGATGCATTACATTTATTTAAAAAAGCATCCTTGGTGAGCTTGAGAGACTTTCAAAATCATTCACAAATCTTACTGACCCCAAACTTTTGAACATTAGTGTACCTATATTCATGAGTTCATGAAATCCCTGCGCAACTATACAAAGCAATATATATATAGAAAATAAAAAAGCAGTACAGTAATAACTTAAACTTAATAAATTAAAATAATAGTGAAAAACATATTGACAATAATAATACACTAGTGTCAGCTGGAATTCCTAAATTGTGAACATATATTTTACGAACCCTAAAGCATTTCTAAATATTTATACATCTACAAAGGTGTGCATGGGCAATTTTTGATGCTGTGAGGCTCAGATATTGTAAACCAGATACTTGTGAAAGTTTCAACTGCATTTTCAGACAACAATAGAGGGCAACGACAACAAAGAAGCATTTTATTATTGATTTCTTCTCAAAGGAATGCTTTCGGTGTTTCCTATCTCCAAACGTTGTATTCACGTCCTAATTGCGCAGAAGGGAGAATAGACAGGAACAGAGCATCTGTGCATATGCATATGTACATCTCAGCTGACACTTGACCATCTAATCTTAGTCCCATCCTCTCTTCTCAATGCTAATTAATAAACAAGTTGGCTGAGCCGCTCTGGAATGCAATCTGTCTTCCCTCTCTCTGTCCCACTCTGTCCCAGGTGAAAAGAAGCCTTTGTCTTTCTGATCTCCAACTGTGGCAGTGAGTTTCTCTGGGGCTTTCCTGTCTGTCTCTCAGCCCTCTGTCACATTACTCTTAGAGACATCTTTCTTCCACACTTACCTTATGTATTATTGAGAGGGAGACTCAGTGCTGTCTTCTTTGTCTTTTTGTGGGCCTAAAGGCTCTCTAAAGGATCTGTTTAAACGCTCAACATGAGAAGGTAAAGGGGGCAAATGAGTGAGGGTGTCTGGATCTGACTCTCTTGAGCTCTGGGTTACCAGGAAGCATCCCGAGTACACTCTGTGTTATCGGACAGAGCACCACAGGGGCAGCAGCTATTAAATATTTCATGAATTCCGGGCAGACACGCTGGGCTAAGACTCCTGGGCTCCGGATTTCAACTGCCTGACAAGATTGCAACTTGTTTAACACTTTGTGACTAAGGGCGATGTGGCAGGGTGCTGCGCTAGTGGCAAATCCACAAACAAAATGGCTTCCCGACATGTAAATACGCTCATCTGAAGAAACAGATTGCAAATGCAGCGACGTGCACAAAACGTATCCTCCCTGGTCGAATTTTGATCAAAGAGTCTATTTCGTGATAGTGCTATTTTCAGCGCTGTTGAATAGCCATCTTTCATTTCTTGACATCTTCACTTCCATTGACTTCTCACTTGCGATGCCGACAGTCCATGACATTATTGTAGTTTTTAATCTTCAGGGTTTCAAAATGCATTTTGCCATCTTGAAGGACTATATCAGTCATGGTCTTCTAAACTGTGTGGATGTGAATTAATGCAGCTCAAAGCTGAATTAATGAATCGAGTGTATAGTCTTCACATCATTTACATCATATTATTGCCTGACTGATTAAAGATCTGTTTTATATAAGATTTGGAAATACAGTTTTTAAACAGAGACATTGATTTAGCTGCACACTGTGAAGGCCGTTTTACACAGTCTATTAGAAGTGATGAGGAAGCTACTTCACAACTGTAATACTTTGAAAGCTATTTTGGAAATCAATATCTTGCTAAATATGAAACCATCAGTCAAGTTAATTCTTTATCTTAAATGTTTTATCTTAAATTCAATTTTATACACAATAATTTTTGTTTCTATAACGTGTGAATATATCCCCTTTCGTATTCTACAACAAAAACATTCAGAGTGCCTATTTATCTTTTTATTTATTTATCTTTTTATTTGATTTAGATTTTCAGAGTCCGCTACTAGCTTATAGCCTGTTAGCATTGTCAGAGTGGTTGCTGCTATAATCTCGCTTACATTACTAATACTCTATTATCACACATTACCATTGTTTTACTCACTATTACTTGCTTTAATGGCGGATGTGATTGAGCCGAAATCGGTGTAGCTCGAGCTGGAGGCCGTGGAGAAGCAGATCCGCGACCAGGTGGAGAAGAGTGGTGAGCCGCGCTGGAATACGATCTTCCCAGATGTATAAATACTTATTTCATGCAATAAAATGGAAGTTAATTATTTAAAAATCATTCAATGTGATTTTCTGGATTCACAGATTTTCTGAACTCACAGTTGAGTTGTACCTACGATGAAAATTACAGTGGGAAAAGTGGGAAAACTTGAAAAATCGGCAGTGTATCAAATACTTATTTGCCCCACTTATAGTGACATTCTCAATATTACCCAGAAAAGAAGATACAGGTTTAACTAATTTGAAATACTTCTGCTTAATGTTACACTGTCAGATAGCACTGTCTTGCTCTGGCTACTGTGTATGGACCGCCATGGCCATATACAGATTTCCTAAATACATTTGTTAATTTCCTCTTAGACCTATTGGTTAATGTTGATAAAGCACTAATTGTCAGAGATTTTTACATTCACTTTGATAATACAAATAATGCCTTAGGACTTGTGTTTACTGACCTAATAAACTCTTTTGTAGTCAAGCAAAATGTCAGCGGGCCAACTCATCATTTTAAATCATACACTAGTTTTATTTATATAGCATGGAATTGATCTTACTGATTTAGATATAGATATCATACCTCAAAGTAATGATGTTACTGACCGTGACCACTACCTTGGATCGTGCACTATACTATATGGCTCCGCGTTATCGTCTGGACAGGACTATTGTTCCAGACACCAAAGACAGATTCACAAATAACCTGCCTGATTTATCTCAACTGCTCTGTGTACCCATAAATACACATGAACTAGACGAAATGACTAGCAACATGGACACTATCTTCTCTAATACGTTAGAAGCTGTTGCCCCCATCAAATTGAAAAGATTAGAGAAATACATACAACAGCAATATCCATTCTCTCAATAAAGAAACTCATAATCTTGAGTGCAAATGGAGAATTTTATTTTTTAGAATTGCGTGGAAAAACAATATTTCCAGCTATAGACAAGTTCTAAAAGCTGCCTATCTGCAATCTCATAGAAAATAACCCAAAAAATCCAAGGTTATTATTTAGCACAGTGGCTAGATTAACAAACAACCAGACGCCCCCGATCTAAATATTCCCTCACAATTTAATAGTAATAACTTTATTAATTTATTCACTGATAAAATAGATAACATCAGAAAAACAATAACAAATGTAGATCCGACTACGTCTAGTACTTCAGCTTCATTCATCGCACCCAAAGAAAAACTGCAGTGCTTTACAACTACAGTATAGGACAGGAAGAACTAAATAAACTTATCAGTGCATCTAAACCAACAACATGTTTATAAGATCCTGTACCCACTAAACTACTGAAAGAGTTGTTGGTTATTAGGCCTCTTATTAAGAAACCACAACTAGATCCTGGTGAACTGGCAAATTACCCATTTCAAATCTTCTGTTTATGTCTAAAATTTTAGAAAAAAAATTGTGTCTGCTCAATAGTGCTTCTTCTTGCAAAAAATGATTATCTCTATGAAGTATTTCAGTCAGGTTTCAGGCCCCACCATAGCACAAAAACTGCACTTGTTAAAATTACAATTGACTTGCTTCTTGCGTCAGACCAAGGCTGCATCTCATTGTTGGTTTTACTTGATCTTAGTGCTGCGTTCGACACTATAGATCATGACATACTGATCATTACAAAACTATATGGGTATACAAGGGCAGGCTTTAAGATGGTTTAGATCCTACCTGTCCTCTATACCACTTTATTTAAATGGGGAATCATCTCAATTATCAACAGTAAAGTATGGAGTGCCACAAGGATCTGTCCTGGTTCCTCTGCTATTTTCATTATACATGTTGCCCCTTGGTAATATTATTAGAAAATATGGGATTAGTTTCCATTGTTATGCTGATGACACTCAACTATATATCTCAACAAGACCAGATGAAACTTCTAAACTATCTAAGCTAACAGTGTTAAAAATATAAAAGATTGGATGACCTAATATTCTCCTATTAAATTCGGATAAGACAGATATATTACTTATTGGACAAAAAAAAACAGTACACAGAATCTCTTGGATTACAATTACAATCACAACTAGATGGATGTACTGTTACTTCCTCTACAGTCAAAAATATGGTGTTATATTAGACAGCAAATTGTCCTTTGGAAATCATATTTCCCATGTTACAAAAACAGCATTCTTCCATCTTAGAAACATTGCCAAGCTTCGAAACATGTTACCTGTTTCTGACACAGAAAAGTTAGTTCATGCATTCATGACCTCTAGACTGGACTATTGCAATGCACTGCTAGGTGGTTGTCCTGCATCTTCAATAAACAAAGGTACAGGTAATCCAAAATGCAGCGGCTAGTGTCCTTACCAGGGCAAGAAAATATGAAAAAGGGTAATCATATTACCCCAATTTTACAGTCAGAGCAGATTTCATCTGGTACAAAATAAGTTCTGAGGATCTGTTTCAAGGTCATAATACCTAAATGGTTTAGCTCTTAAAAACTAACTAGTCTAATCTGCCTCGCTACAATCCCTCATCTCACATTTCACTAAAAAAGGGATATAAATTTTGGTAGTACCATAGGTCCAATGGTTCCACTAAGGAGGTAGAGTATGCAGAGCCGATTGGCTCCCAAACCATGGAATAGACTTCCATCTGCTGCAAAATAAGTTTTATAAATATAGATTAAAGACACATCTCTTTAAACATTCTTACTCACCCTGATGTTGCTGTATGACTTTGTTCTGTAGAACACAATAAGATATTTTGAAGAATACTGGTAACTAAACCACTGACATCCATTGTATGGAACAGCAGCTACATTTCTAATTATGTCTCTATTTGTTTCTCTGTTTCTGCCAGCTGTCAGAAATGAATACACAGGTGTAACTTTTGATCCCACCCAGTGATCATTGAGATGACCGAACATCTGAGATGAAATGAAGAAAGTCAAACATCACCACTTATGATACCAAATGTTGCTATACGCTATGATTAACTTTAAAATTCATCTCAAGGGTAAATGGATTATTCACCGCTCATTTAATTGTCACTTGCAATATTGAGGAGAAATGTATATTTCATTGTACATTTCTGCCATATGTACATCAACAGGCTTCTCACCACTGATAAGAACAGAATGAAATATATTGTAGAAACTAATTTCCTGTAAAGCTGCCTTGCTGTAATTTTTTATCTGGAAATGCAGTATACAGTAAACTTATGAATTGAATCAATGATATAATTTACTTTTACAGTCAGAGCAGATTTCATCTGGTACAAAATCAATGAGGATCTCATTTAAGGTCACAGCAGTAAACTTGAATAGTTAAAAACATGTATATCTAATAAGTATAATTGACTTTATCTACACATTTCACTATAAAAAAAGGGATATGGTTCATTTGGTCGAGTACTGCTGATGCAACTAGCTTTTACATCAATGAGCATACTAAAATGTCTAATGCTGCAACACAGGTTTTAAAGTTGTGCAAACAGAGAACAATGGCAGTGTGCAGTCCAGTGAAGTAATGCACTTTAAATTATGTAAATAGATGTTGCTGTATACTCTCCTGTAATGTGGATAAATGACAAAAAGTAAGATATTTCTATAAGAATACTGGTAACTAAACCACTTTGGTGCCCATTGACATCCATTGTATGTGGAAAAAAACTAACATTTCTCAAAATATCTTCTTTTACGGTCCACAAGCTGTCATATATGAAAAAAATACAAAGGTGTAACTTTTGAAAGGGGCCCCAGTGACATCAGTTTATTTTTATTTTTGTATTATTCTGAGAGTACAGAAAGAAGAAATTCTTAAGTTTTAGCCCTAGATCTGATGCTTAGTATACACCCTCCAGTGACAGCACTGATCTCAGATGCTGCTGGTAAATAACTGCTGATGCAACAGTAGCTGTAGAGCCAAATGTGAGCATATAAAAATGTCTAATGCAGCAACACAGGTTTTAAAGTTGTGCAAACAGAGAACAATGGCAGTGTGCAGTCCAGTGAAGTAATGCAGTAAATTCATGTAAATAGAGGAGAATACTCTCCTGTAATGTGGTTAAATGACATAAACGAAGATCAACAAATACTCATGATCTGTTTGGGGTCCCAGAGACCACAATGATGTGTGTATAAGAATAGCTCATCTCAACTTATCTCATTTACCTTTCCTGATCCCATCCCCCTCTCTCTCTCACACTCGCTTTCTGTCATATCTCCACTGTCCAAGAAAAATGCAAAACAAGGTAAATGTTTTATATTTTACTGTTCAACTTTTGAACATTAGTGTAATTAAAACCTATTAGACAGATATCATTATTAAATATTGAAGATTAAAGTGGTTGCATTTTAAAGTAGACATGCTTCTAGATAAATATATACATTTAAATAAATGACAGGAGTGTGAACACTATTTAGACACTTTGCTATCTTTCTTGAAAAATGTATTGTATTTATTCTTACTTCATATCTTTTGAGATTTGAAGAATAAAAATGTTTTATCAAGTTGAAACTGTCTATAATCCATTCTTGATTAGGAACAGGAAGTTTCAACCTACGCTTAAATTTTCAGTATTTTTATTTTAAATTGTTTTGCTATTAAAATAGCCCTGGGCTCTCAGTCCCCAAACAGCACTTGAGTGGTGAAGTAGTTGCAGGATTACAATGCAGAATCAACCGTGGGAGATAGTGAGAGGAGCTTTATCAAATTCTCAAAACCTCAGGGGAGAAGGGAGGGTGTTGACATCTGACCCCTGCAGTTATATTGATTGCTCGTGTCTGCTCTGAGGGGACAGTGATGTGAGTGATCTATATTACCATCAAATCAGTTACACAACGGTTTACTGACTATCAGTGTCACATATGGGCAAACAATTATCTGATTACTATGTCTCACGATTCTTCTTTTATCACTGGCTACTGACATTAGAAAGACTCAAAGCTTTTCTATCTGTATTTTTAGAAACAGTGCAATTAAGTGAGTAATTTTTTCAATGTCTATTTATAACCAAACCAAGGACTCATAGGTGTGCTTTTAGCTCCAGCTGGACCCCCCTACCCCAGAAAAGAAACACAATTCTCCACTGCAAATCTTGTGCCAGCTGAGCAACTGCCATTGAAATGAATGGGAATACAGGTATTACAGACCTCCTGTAAGACAATGGAAGAGCTGGAAAGCTATTTGAAAACATTATTTTTGCAATTACATTTGATGCCACTAGTGATGAAGAAACTGTATGCCTCAATCTTAAACAAAAATGCTACAGCAGTATTGACATTGGTACGCAAAAAGAAAACAGCCATTACCAAACAAATCTATATAATTTCACTGGGAGGAAACTCTAATATGAAAATGATTATGGTGCATTCTTTAGGGGAGGAGGCAACAATGTATAATGATGACAACAGGGAATGATTCTGTATTAAAGGTATTGATGGTTAAATGTTATGAGTGGTTTGATGGGCAGGTATACACCGTTTCTGTACAAAATGAGCTTTAATGAAAGATGATAGTAAAAATTTATACAGTGATATATATATATGCAGTATTGAATGTTGGAACATTTCCGTTCTAAAAGAAAGAAATGACATGGAAATGACGTGGAAATGTTTAATTTACTCACTTATTTTCTCAATACATTTTAGTATGCTGGAATAGAGTGTTTTATTTGTTTCCTGTCTTTTGGTGTATTCTTATTACTCACACATTTAGTCCAATAAGAAATTGAGGGAAATTCATTCTCAATTCAAAATTAAAACACATTTATATTACTTAAGAAGACCTTGATTAGCTGCTTCAGGTGTGTTTGATTAGGGTTGGAGCTAAACACTGCAGGGACACCGGCCCTCCAGGATCAACGTTCCCCACCCCTGCTTTAGGGGCACATGAGCTTATCAGTGGGTCAGTTCCCTAAAAGGTATCCCCGGGTATTAAGACATGTATAGCTTAATATAACATAAATTATGTATCTTATTTAAATATGTAGTAGAAAACCTCTACTACATTTCTCTCCACTTTAGCCCTGATACCTTTGAGTCTTTTAGTAGACCACAGCTACTGAAAGAGCTTACAAACGGCTGAGACAAGAAACGCTAGATGCCATCTGTTAGGATGTAAACATGCCGACGCTAATCATGACTGCGTGGCCGCTAGAGGAGTTTCTCAGCGCGGATTTCCCTCGAGATCCATGTTTTGACTCCTTGTAGGGGAAAATCGATGGTATAGCATTTGGTTAAAACTAGAGGTGGGCATAGATAAATTTTTAATCTAGATTAATCTAGATTAATTTTGGAATTAATCTAGATTAATCTAGATTAAATGGCTCATTTGAATTCGTCAAGGCATTCAGAATATGTGTGCTACCCAAATAATGACTAAAAGTAAGTCTTTGAGAACGGGTTTCTCAAGCCAGGTGGCGATTAGACCAGGGGCTCATCTCCTGTTTCCAAAATGCATCACAAACTTTAATCTCTTCCCGTCCCAATCCCACGAAAAACTGGAGGAAAATCCTGCTCCACTCCCGGAAGAATGACTCCCATTCCCTCCCACTCCCGTGTTGTTTTTTTTTTTTTTTTGCCGATAACTGTCAATTACAGTAAAATATAGTACAGATCACAGCGTGCCCACCTTATTAGTTGAATAAAAACCCAAAATGTCGTTTTTTGTTATTATATTGAACTGAAAGCCATCTTATGCACTGTGTTGCACAGATTAAATTTCATGTAAATCATCCATGCTAACACACACGTCTTCTATTTTTTTTTTTTTGACATTTCACTCTCTATAGATATATTTTTCTATGTACAGTATTTTTAGATATATTCGAGTTTCGAAGTTTCTCGCTCAAGTTCACATGAGACCTAAAGCGCATCCTGTTTGCTTAAAAGCGCAACGTTTCGTTGTTATTCTGAGTGCACACAACAAACGTAGAGTCTTTACAGATTCGAAAGATGTATTAGGCTACTTTTATCTGTATGACCAAAATGACGGAGATTTTAAGAGCAAGTGAGCGCACCGGAGCCTGTCTTGCAGCAAACGCGCCCACACAAACACTTCAATAGCGCACATTTCTAGGTTAACATCATATTGAGCGGCCATGTAAAGTTGTTACTACATACATCTTTCAGATGAAAAGCCATATTTGAGGTTGATGAATGATAGATGAGCGCTTTGGATGTCCTGCCCGATTGTATTACCACACAGACCAGCCGTTAACAATCTGTCCATCACGGACTGCGAGCCTCTAGTTCAAGACTCGCTCGCCCCTACAGTGCAATTCCAGGTATACATCCGCGCTTAAAATATCAGGGTGAAAGTCATCATAGCTTGCGTAGTATAGACCCAGCTCCCAACCCAACTTTGAGAATAGATTAACGGCGATATTTTTTTATCGCCGATAAGAGTCTCACGTTAACGCAGCACGTTAACGCCGATAACGGCCCACCACTAGTTAAAACCTATTCTTATATCCATCGCCACCTGTAAGCTCTATCAGTAGCTGTGGTCATCATATCAGTATTTTATTTTCCAAGTTGTCTATTCCGAGATGTTTTGTGGTAAAAATAGCAACAGGTAGTGCTAGTAGTTCACCGAGTGCAACCATTTTACATCATTTGCGCCCCCATAGTCCAAAATATGTATAAAACAATGTGATTTTTTTAAATAACATAAATCTTTGATGGGTTTTCTACTACATATTTCAGTAAGAGACATAATTTACAGTATATTAAGCCATACAAGTCTTAATACCCAGGGATCACTTTAAAGGGACAACTTTAGACCTTATTTGGCCCTAAAACATTCATATAGCATCTTAAGGGGACATACTCTAAGGTACTTATGCACTTTCAGGGGTAAATAAGGTACAAAGCTGTTCATTTAGGGAAGCATTTTAAATGTTAAGTAAGTAGTGGTGGTATAGTGTGACTATTTGCTCTGCTCAAATACAATAGATCCATATATCATAAATATGAACTTATGTCTTCTTTTATACCTACATGCTGAAAGCAGAATGGGCAAATTGAATAAAATACATGGTGTACCTGAGGACAACGTAAAACATTCAAGGTTTATAGTTCAAATCTAGTTTTATCCACCCGTGTGTGTGTGTGTGTGTGTGTGTGTGTGTGTGTGTGTGTGTGTGTGTGTGTGTGTGTGTGTTTAGAGGATCTGGTGATTTGAAGCTTAGATTTCCCTCAGAGGGATGATTTCAGACCCATAACTTTGGACAGCTTCAAAGTATTAAAGTTCCTGCAGAGAAAAACAGTTCAGAGCAATATGTTGCTAGGCAGCTGATGTGGTGTAATCTTAAGCCTTTGCCTAGGATGCTTACATAAACACGCTGTGTGTGTGTGTGTGTGTGTGTGTGTGTGTGTGTGTGTGTGTGTGTGTGTGTGTGTGTGTGTGTGTGTGTGTGTGTTTGTGAATACATATTGAAATAAAAATTGCATCCTGGTTGGCACGGATATGCAATGCCTTAAAGGATTACTTCACCCAAAAATGAACCTTCTGTCATTATTTTCTCACTCTTGTGTTGTTTTAAACCTCCATGTCTTTCTTTCATGTCCCCCCCCCAAAAAAAAAAAGTTTTATTTTTCTTTTTTTTCTATATAATGAAAGTGAATGCGGATTGGAGCTGTTAGACTACAAAAAAAGAAGAAAAACAAACCTTACACATGGTTCCTAAAAATTCAGCTTTGCTAAAGAACATTCAAATGTAAAACAATTGTTTTACATTATAGTATACTTATATTTATAATATTTCACAATATTACTGAGCACATAAATGCAGCCTTGGTTGGTACGCAGAAGAGAATTAATTTAAAGATGAAAAAATCCTAATGTTTCAACCTTTTGACATACACCCTTTCTTCTGAAGTCTTATGATAGTTTTGTGGCAGGAAACTGATATTCAAGTAATTATTCACTGATAATCTGGTGTAACTGTGTCAGTGAGTGAAATTTAATCACCGGATTAATGTGAAAGATTTGTGACCAAATGATTTATACTGGTATATTTATAACGTTTATGATAATAATAATTATTATTTTTATTACGCAGAAAGACGTAATGTGGATTTGGAATGACATAAACTTCAGGACAAAATTTTAATAGTTAGGTTTACTTTCCCTTTACACCCAGAAGAGTCATATGAAGTTTCTACCCATGCAGAGCCAGTTTATGTAGATGCACAACATTAATTAATCAGATAACACTTCAATCATACACATGTCAAAGCCTCAAAACAATGTATTATACCTATACATTTATTGATGCTTTCTGGGCTCACAGAGTATTACAAAATATTACTGTAGCAAAGTTCGTAGGAAGGAAGGAAGCGGACAGGGTTGGCTCGTGAAGACTCAGGTATTTTTATTTAAGGCAGATAAACTCACACAGGTGCGCACTCTGCGTCACCCGGAAACATCAACTCTCTCGTTCGTCTCCGCGATCACTCTCTGCATTCGTTCCGACTGTTTCTCTCTGACAGCTCGTGCGCCCGAGTCTTCACTCTGTCTCTCTCTCTCTGAACTGCCGTTCCACGGCGGCTTTTATCCGGTCTCCACGCCAATTACTGCAATCAGACACAGGTGATCCTCATTTTGCACTTGACCCACTTACTTACCGCTGTCTCCTGAGTCTTTCTCCCGCTGCAGACTTCGCTGAACCACGCCCCCCTCGCCACAATTACTACTTACTTATAAGGCCCTTAACGGTCTAGCTCCTGCGTACCTAACTAGTCTTCGATCACGCTATATCCAACCCGCTCCCTAAGGTCGCAAAACTCTGGACTCTTGGTAGTACCTAGGATAGCAAAGTCCACAAAATGAGGTAGAACTTTTTCATATTTGGCTCCCAAACTCTGGAATAACCTTCCTGATAATGTTCAGGGTTCAGACACACTCTCTCTGTTTAAATCTAGATTAAAGACACATCTCTTTAGCCAAGCATTCATATAATGCATCTCATAAATTTGTACTTCAGTTATACCTGATCAAACGCACATTTTCATTCTTTTGCTTGGGATGAACACATCATCTTTGCTTGGTTGGAACAGCAGATATGCTAATTTCCCCTCTATTTGCATCTTAGCGTTTATACAAATAAACTTGAATTTAAATAAATTGAATTCAATTTTAAATTATAGCAGACAGAAGGCTGTAGTAGCTAAAAAATAGCAGCAAAGCAAGACAATTGAAAGCAGCAAGTCATGGAAGGAAGCCCAGGAGTTCATTTAGGATCCAACTGTCATTTAGTGCTCCTGAGAGACAGTAAAAACCAACTGCACATTTATATTTAATTTTTATTTTTTTAAATGCTTTTCAGTAAATCTTTAGGATTCAGATCAAATACTCATTCTGCTAATCTGCTCTAGTTATACAGATCTGAGATGTGCAATTGAGTTTTTGGGGTTTCTACAGCAACATCAACAACTTCACAACCATTTAGCACAGGAGGAGAAAGTGAAAGCGAAAAAAGGCTAAAGAAGCCTACAAACAGCGCTGTATTGAATGAAATGTAGAAGTGCAGTATGTGGCCACTGTCACTTTGCTCGGGATCGATGGGACTTGTACTCTGTATGTTGTAAATTTCAAAGGAGTACCCTCTGAATCGATAAGAGTGTATCTAAGCACACAGGGCCAAGCTGTCAGCGTGTGTACAAAGAGTGTGTAAAGAACATGCTGAGACAGGCTAAGCATTTGGATCCACAGAGTTCAATGCTAGGGCTAATAACAAGGTCTGATTTATGACTTCAGCTAAACAGAGAGAGAGATAGACAGGCGGTAAAGTTTACTACTAGATATAAATCTGCTAAACTAACTCTCAGTGGATTTCAATCAGACCAACAATGAGTTCAGCTGATCATTTTACCTTACAAACTCGGTCTTGAGATTAAATAATAATAAAATAAGTTCAAGCGACTATTGCATCACATAAGCATTTTCATTCTAGACAGCATTTGAGTAAACAAAAAAGTGAATAATGATTAATTCATATTTTGATATTGAATATTTAGAAAGATGGCTAAATCAATCAAACAAAATGTAAATATGAATAGGAATATACTTCAGATATATTTTACTCATAAGACTGTCTAGGGGTGCCAATAATGGTAGCTAACATGCATTGAAGAAAAACATTTATTTCATAAGGTGAGTTTCCCCCACTTTAAATTGTTTTACTTCAATGAACGTTTAGAATTTTGTGAATATTTTGAATGAAAGATCAAAAAGATAAATGATTCATATTTATCTTCACAGTCGCCTTTGCTCATATTTTCCAAGGGTGCCAATATTAGTGAGCAGCACTGTAAAACTATTTTTTTTGACTTGGGAAAGAAGTGCCTAATATAATAGAACTGTCAAAAATACCACTAGAATTTTGTTATGATTTCTGATAATGGAAACACAATTATTAAAAGTGATTTATGCTGTAGTTGTTGCTGAAGTCTTTTATTGGTACAGCCCGCATGATTTAGTCTGCAAACGTTACATCACGTTAACAGCATGTCTTCTCATGTTTCACTCACTCCCTCATTCTGTGCCTCTTCTCCTTCCAATTTCATGCACTATGATTTGAAGAGTGCTGCCATAATTATTTAAGGCTTACAGTATCAATGGTTTGAATATACACAGTGAAAGTTGGAAAGTCTCTGGAAGTAAAGTTTACGATACACAAGACTGAGTATGTTAAGACCAACAGAATGAAAAGTATCAAAATAAGAGATCAATTATTTATGCATAAAGCTTTTGTACAGGTTCCTGGTACACATTTGCAGACATATTACATCAGCCATGTATACAAAAAACATTTATTGTTGAAGAAGTTTTATCATTATGTTTTTGTACTTGGAAAATTCAAAGACGCCATTGGATTAAACAGCATTAATAACAGGCAAATGAAAGACCTGCTGCCCTACAAGAGAAAGATATTAGGAGTCATCCAGAAAAACTTGAGACTTATGAATGTAAAGGATGAGACATCACAGAAACTTCAGTTTCTCTTACACATTAATTCGCATTTCATAAGTTAGGTGAACTGTAACTATTCAAATGATGACAGACACAATGCTAAGAGAGAGAGAGAGAGAGAGATCCTTTGATCCTTACACCAAAACACCAAATCTACACCAAATTTTCCTGTGGCTCAGTGGTAGAGCATTGCGTTAGCAACGCAAAAGGTCATTTAAAAATGTAAATTTACACGCTAATACACATTACGCATTGTCACACAATGCTGATGTTGTTAACAGTAATTTGAGAACAAAGTATACCAATGATAATACTTTGCAGTTATATGTGATATGAGCTAACTGATCTTTAGATTAAATCACCATTTGTAGTGCAATTTACACATTTACATTTAGCAGACGCTTTTATCCAAAGCGACTTACAATTGCATTCAGGTTATACATTTTATTAGTACATGTGTTCCCTGGGAATCGAACCCACAACCTTTCGCTCAGCTGACGCAATGTTCTACCACTGAGCCACACAGGAACACTTTATTTTTACAATTACAATTTATTGTAATGTTTTTTCCCTCAGTTGGGCAGAACAAACACGGCAGACTTGTCACTTGTTCACATGGCAATATATGGTGAAAATTCTTATTTGGGTCATATATTCCGAGACAGGCTAGAATCTGCGATTGCGAAGTACAGTAAATATCCACACCGGTGCAGTGACTGACAGCTACACATTCACCTCAAAACATTAGATTCATCCGCACTGGAGCCATTGAGATGTTTAATTGAGATGTTTAAAGTAGTAAAATGTCAAAATAAACGATCAAAATAAAGCATAACCACTATTATATTCTACTTTACCATTTATTTTTAATAATTATTTTGTATTGTCTTATTGAAATATATTTTTTATTGTGCAGCACATTGGTCAACCCATGGTTGTGTTTAATAGTGCTATATAAATAAAATTGACATTGACATTACTCCTGCTCATATGAGGTACAGAACTCATTCACAGACATAAGTAAGAAACAACATCATCTGCATTATTATAAAACATATTTATAAAAATACATGTGACAAGTATTATATACTATAATAGTTCAAATTAGTAATCTATAAATACAGTTACATTATGTGTGTAGTTAATGAATGGAAATGGCTTTAATGGTATTAATAATGGGTTTGTAAATGGCAATAATCACCCATTTTATTCCAAGAATCCTTTCAGTTTAATAGCAGTAATTGAATTGGTATATTTGCCTTGGTTGTTCTTGAAATGGGACAAAAAGAAAAAAAACTGGCATTGCCCATTCTCACACCTGACTACACTAGCAACCAGCAATTTTATCTCAAGGGTAGATTTAAAAAAAGCTTCTGCATTCATGATGATGCATATTATGGCAAAAATATATAATAAATTATACAAATGTCTCGTTGGAGAAGCTACAGTTGTTGAAGCAGAGAAAACCCAGCCTTTTACGTTCATGATGGGTGCGATAGCAGGTTTGGAGAAAGATGCTGAAAACAGAGGTGCTTTAATTAGGAAGAACGGAGGGGATGAAATGAGAAAATTAGCCATTTAGATGAGTCACAATTTAAGCCCAGGACACAAATCAGGCGTAATTACAGCCACAGTATTGCTATCGAGTCCAACAGCATCTACAACCATTTGCCACTTCATAAAAAACTGCTAAGGAAAACTGCATCTGATTGCATATAGAGGTAGCAATAGTAGTGAATGTAGCTGGGACTTGTGAACAGTGTCATTGCACACAGAGATATTGATTAATGACTAACATTTAGCACAATACACAAGCATAGCAAGGTCGGTAAATCAGCATCTGATCCAGTGCTCCGGGCTGGCGCTAGAGAGCATGAATACTTTATACAGTTAAATTGAGACTATCCTTTTAGATTTAATGAATGAGTATAAATGCTTAATGCCCTTTATTCTTTTGTTTCAGACAAAAGACCTGAATTATTAATGTTACTAAGGAGTGTAATCAACTTTTAAGCTGTCACTTGGAAGTACTCTAGATGCAGAGGATAAAAGGAGGAGTTTTAGGGATGTGTGACAGGAGATTGGTCGGTCTGTAATGGGAAGAGCTTTAGGGATGTTTGGCTGAGGGTTGGACTGCAAAGACATCTATAATACCTTAAGAGAGCTATCTGTTAACATTCCCATTTGTCTTAATAGCAGTTGCTCGAACCTGTATCTTTCTTCATGGATTCTCACCTAAGGGCACACGAGCCAGTCATCTAAGCCATCGCCACAGGAAAATAACATCATGATGATCTGATTGGCTAATGGCACCATAACAACATGAGCTGTGACATCAAAGACAGCAGACAGGGGAAAATAAGTTTGCAGTTTTATTTCATCATCTGAAACATGCTGTAACTTATTCCAAAGCGGCAGGCACACAATACATGCGCAAAGTGCACACATTTGGATTCATGCCAAATGAGAGAGTAACATGAGCACAAGTATATTTGTATAGCGCATTTCCCACATAACAGTATAGTATATATATCTTAAGTGCAATTTTGACTTATTTTCCAGAAAATATACCTGCCTATTTTACAAATGTTTTCAAAGTTAAATAAAACAAAGATTATGTTTTAAAGGAAAATTAGCTAACAGTTTAGCATAGGGACCAATTCTCACCATTAACTAATTGCTTATTAGCATGCCTATTATTAACATATTGGCTGTTTATAAGTACTTACAAAGCACATTTTTTTTTTGTCAGTATCTGTGTTCCCTGGGAATTGTACCCACAACCTTTTGCGCTTCTAACGCAATGCTCTACCCCTGAGCCACAGGAACACTACTTAAGTGACACTAAATTAAGTGACAACACCAGAGAGTAAGTCAAAGAGAAAATAATGTAAATGTATTTAATCTTTGAGGAAAAACTTAAATCAGTTTTTGAATTAGGAAGGAAAAAAACATTTACACAGAGATATAGAAAAATGCCAATGCCAAATTTAATGACACAACTACAGAAATGTAAGACACACACACACACACACACACACACACACTAAATAATCTGTGCTGAGAAGGAGCATGTTGAGCTGTAAAAGCATGACAGATGTGTGTTAAATTTCTTGTCTGAGGGTTAAAAACAGAGGAGAGAGATATCAGGGACTGGAAAGAAATGAGCATGCTCAAAAGAAATTAATTCAGAACGTGAAATGACACTGTGAAATCACACCAGCAGGTTAAAGTGAAATAAAAAAACACTACACAATGAGAGAGCAAAGGAGAACAAGGGAAACTGTCTCTGCAGAAGCAGAGTAAAGGGCATTGCACACTGAGTCTGAAATTTTCGCACGTTAAAAAATGTATACGACCTCACGTTGTGTCAATCACTTTACACACTGCCACCAAAACTTTCGTCCGTCATAAAAAATTCGGATCAGGTTCGATTTTCTGCGTTTTCGCATCCGGAGCATGCATTTTGATAGGACAGGATGAGGAATAAGAAAAAAAACGGAAAAACACACGTGAAATTTTTGGATGACCTTACCTCTGAATTCAAAAGAAACTGATGTTGTTGAGCTGATTGAGATATATTTGCACTGAGAAACATATCTGATCAAACTGGTTTGAAAAGTTCACATTTGTTTCACAAATCAAGAATCTGAATCACAAAGTGCTCTGGACAACACCCAATGCAGGCTCCACTGGAAAATCTCATCAGAAGAGACTGTCCACATGAGTTTTTATTTTGGATATAAATCTATTTAATATATCTTTGGATAGCTGTCTTGTCTAAATATTTGTAATACTTAGCAGATATAGCGTTCGGAAGTCAATAACATGCATTTCCATTTTACCAAAGTGCCATATGTCATATATAACATCATGGTCCTGGGAGCTGTGAATCAATGCAGACCAGATGTGCTCATGAAAAGACTGACAATAACATTGCTAACATTATTTACTGATGATTATCTTCAAAACTCGTGTTTCGTTTCCAAAAACAGATAAACACTGCATATTTGGCTACAGAAAAACAGCAACAGCATAAAACAATTTAAAAAAAATTAAAACATGAACAGTGCCTGTCTATGCAAAACATGATGTAAAGGTTTTTATCACCCACTGGGTGAAAAATATACCATGTGATTTGAGGTCTCAGTGTATGTTGCAAAATAGTGCTCAACAAGACACATGCCAAATGTATTACTTAAGGACAGGGGTTTGTTTAAATGAGTATGAGAAATAGTGATGCTTGCTTTGGCACAAACCATCAGCTACAATGCTGGGAAAACATTCAATCTGTCTCGACATTAATTATATGGGATTTATTATTATTGAGTCAGAGGCAAGCAAGTAATTCTGTTTCTTATTTCAGTTCTGGTGGAAACTTAAGCAATTATGCATTGCCCAAAGCACTTCTGTGGTTAGTACATATGCACTCCTTTTACAAATATATATTTCATATCTTAATTTTATTTTGTTTTGTTCTTTTCCTCGAGTGTTGTGGTTAATTACTTTAGTTTACTTTCCCAAGGCCACGGTAGCACAATGTTCAATCATTAAACCACTCAGAGCGTTTCTTGAGTTAGTAACAACTACATGTCCTAACACTACATCTCTTATCTAGGTTGCCAATACATTATTTATTCTCTTCACTTGGAAATGTTGATTAATTAAGCACATTTAAAATGTGTAAACGTTCTTTAATATTTAACATGAGTGTTTTTTTTCCAAAAGGCAACCTCCATTTTCATAAAGATATTACTTTCTTCTGTAGAACACAAAATAATTTATGTTTAAGAACATTATTATTTCAATTCAAAATAACTATTTTCTGTTTAAGTATATTTAATATTTTAAAATTTAATTTATTGCTGTGATGCAAAGCTGAATGTTCAGCATAACATATATGAAAACTCTGTTTGTTTGTTTGTTTGTTTGTGAGTGCGACGCTTTGGGGGTGGAACCAGTGAAGCCAATGGGGCTTACTGTAGATATTTACATATTATGTAGAGACAGAACACAAGTGAATAATTTACCTCAAAACAGAAAATTCAATCATCATTTACACACTTTTCTCTCTTCAGTGTCATGTGATCTTTCTGATATGCTGATTTTATGCTTAAGAATGTATTTGTTATTATTATTATTATCAATGTTAGAAAACTGTTGCTTAATACTTTTGTGGATACCCTTTTTTAATAGCAAGTTCAAAAATGAATAGAACTCTTTTGTAACATTGTACATGTCTTTACGGTTACATTAGATCTACTTAATGCATTCTTGCTCAATAAAAGTATTTATAAAAATACTACTAATAATAATCATCATCATCATCATTATCATCATCATCATTAGTATTAATTAAAACAAATCATACAGGCCCCAAACTTTAGAATGGGAGTGTATAACGATTAAGTACTTTATACAATACGGGTATTTTAGGAGACCAAGCTCTTTTTATTTGTCTAAATTTCTAGGTAGTGTTTAGAACAAGAGTTTTAAAAATCCATTTGGATTGGTGTGTACTTGAGCACAATGGCTGAATGCAGAATGAGTGTGTATCTGCTGGATGTTGTACAGTATGTATGTGGGTGTGTGGTGGTGGGATATAATGAGCAGTGAGTTCAGGACCCAAAACCCGCCGTGAGGTATGAAGCTCACGGAACAGAGCCTGCTGTGAGCGCTGAGCTCTCCAATGAAGGAAAGACTATACCTTATGTAACTGTACCTGTGTGTGTATTTGTTTTTGTTCTAAAGGTTATGTACTGTAATGAAGGCTAATAATGTTTGGTGCCTGTGTGCCATATAGGTCAGTTCACCCGGTGAAGAACCTGGTAATGAGATTCCAATGATCAGAGCCTCACAGGAGTCTAACATTATACACACATACTCACAGTAATGGGCAGGTCAGAGGTCACTGCTTGTTTATACACGTGTACTTGAAAACACCAGCATAATATTAAGTAGCATGGTCTAACAGAGTGGGTCACAAGTGCTTAACAATAAAAAATACTTCACAATAAAGTTCTGTGTGTAACGTTATAGTTAATAACTAACATGAAATAATAAATAGCTAATCAATGTTGATTTATATATATAGTAATACATTTTAACATCATAAGCTGTATACATTTATATGAGTTCCTTTACTGAAACATGATTTAGCAGCTTGAAGAAAATAGATATGAAAGTGAGCACACAGGAGGTTGGGTCAGGGTACAGACAAATACAAGACAGCACAGACAGACAAAACGTGCAGCGATGCAAATATAGACATAATCAAGTGAATAGTTTTCTGTATGTGTTGTAGTTGACAATGTGCGATAGAAACGCACAGGAAGCATACATTTATTGCAACACGGATCTCATAGCTCTCACTATTTTGCCATCCACAAAGGGCAGTTGCTCACAAAAGAGCACTTAATACGTCTAACTAGCTCTAAAAGAGAGCAGGAGCATTTTACAATATTTTTCTAAATCCCATCCTGAGGGTGCTTTGGAAACAGCCGACGCACAGCATTCAGCCGGCACACCATTTAAGGAGCACTTGATGAAGGGAGTCAGGTGTATGAGTTCAGCTCTAGACTCGAGCACTGCTGTGACACGGGAACAGCACATTGAACAGAACGTGACAAACGTTCAGTCAGCTCATGCCATCATTCTTCCTGTAACAACCGGACCTCTCATTCTCGAATCCTACATATCCTCTCTCTCTCTGAGGACAGCTACACTTTACCATGCACCAAATCCAGTCCTAATCCTGCTGTCTGAGCAGGGTTTTAACAGCAGCGCAATGGGATCCTCTTACAAACCAGTGGTAAACCCAAACGCTGTCTTAATAACGCACAGCACTCTTTAGCTCATTTGTGTGATTCAGAGCGGCGGCGTTTATAATTACACAAATGAAAAATGACTCCACACAAAGTGCACTAAGTGGCCCAGGCAATCGGTTGTGCTGATGAAACTCAGCTGGGAAGGTGTTTATATTACATGGATCATCTGGGCTCAGCTCTGATTTGAGATCATGCCAAGCATGCTGTGCAGGTTGCAGAGATACATGAAGCCTAGCGGTTTGTAATTAGCCATTGGAGGGAAACGTAGTGGATGGACATCAGTAAATATCTCTGCGTGCTTCCTTAATGAATAAAAACTCACATGTGACCTGCATGACTTTCTTTCTTCTGTGGAACATGAAGAAAAATATTTTGAAGAATGTTTTTGTCTATATAATGAGGTCCAAAACAACATTGCCTTTCATTGTCAATGTTGTTTTGGACCTCATTATAAAAAAGCACTGTTCAGTCTTCACATTCTTAATCTTGATTTGTATTTCGCAGAAGAAAGGAAGTCATAAAGGTTTGGAACAACATAAAAGTGTGTAAATGATGATTGAATTTTCTGTTTTGGGGTAAATTATTCACTTGTGTTCTGTCTCTACAAAATATGTAAATATCTACAGTAAGCCCCATTGGCTTCACTGGTTCCACCCCCAAAGTGTCGCACTCAAACAAACAAACAAACAGAGTTTCATATATGTTTCCATATGCACTAGACCCCCGTATAATGTGTACTTGTTTCTCTGTTTTAATATTCTGCATCGTGACAATGGCTAAATATAGGCTAGTAACTAATCTTCAGTGAACAGGTACCTGTTTGGGATTATGTACAGAGCAAAACAACCTATTAAAGAGATCATGGCAGAGAAGAAGAAGGCCATCCTACAGGAGTTTACAGATCCTACGCACTCGGATATCATCAAAAATATCTTCATTTTGTGTTCTGAAAATGAACAACGGTCTTACAGGTTTGAAACGACGTGAGGGTGAGTAATTAATGACAGAATTGTATTTTTTCTGTTATAAACAACATTTAAGTATATGTTTAATACATTTCCATAATGCCATTTTTCCATGAAATGCATTAATGATCATTAAGGGAAAGAAAATATTTTTGTATTTGTTCATGAATGTATTCATTCATGCTGAGTACATTATGTTTACAAAACTGTTCCAAATTTGGATGCTGAAGACTGGAGTAAATGCTGCTGAAAATTGACCTTTGTCGTCACAGGAATAAATAATTTATTTTAATATATTAAATATAAAATAATAATTTTAAATTGTAATAATATTTCACAATATCACTGTATTTTTTGATCCTATAAATGCAGTATTGTGAGCATAAGACATTTCAATTCCACCTGAAATGACATCCATAAAGAGAGCATCATTTATGTACACTTTGAGGAAGGGCCCTCTATGAAAAGACTCTTTTGTTCACCACAGAATGTGGGCTGAAACCCAGAAGTTTGATCCATATGAGCCATAAACCGCCGGCAGTGGGCCCTTGAGCGAGGTACTTATCCTGCAGTTGCTCCAGGGGGATTGTTCCTGTAGTAAGTAAACTGTAATGTGTTAGGATTAAAGTGTGTTAAAATATTACTAGCTTACTAGGGGCTACTGCTTTGTGCTCAACAGGTTGCTAGTGGATGTCAGTCTGATTTCACCGCTACACTCAATAGCATGTGCTTAACTATTATTACAACTCTCTACAATTTGTTTTCATGGGGGACTGAATATCATCTCTATGACAACCCTACATTTATATACTGAGGTGGGAGTTTCAGAAAAGGAAGATTAAGGGGTCTTTAGCAAGAACAATGGTGTATTTTGCTTCACACAGATGCACTGTTGTAATGGGTCGATTCAACATTGCAGACAGCAGACATCCACACAGAGTCGAAAGTGAGAGATGGGCTTCAGTGTCACGCTCTGTCAACCAGAGCAGCTGGAATCAGACCATCTTAAAGCACTGCCAGCAAGAACGATGGATAGTTTGCTTTAGAAAAGCCCCAATGCATTCACCATGAGGCTTCTCTCATGTGGTTAAAGTGAACAAATTAGCCTTTTCTTATTTTTCTCTCCAACTGAAACTGTATGTGTGAGAGTACTTTGAAAATACTAGTGTTTGGATTGCCTGAACTATTGGGTGGGTTGTCAGCTAATTAGTCATAAGTAAGCCGTGTGCAATTAGGCTGATTTCACGTTGTGTTCTTATGCTCAAAAACAGCTAGATGGAGCTCACAGGAGTTGAACAAAACAATGTTCAAAAGTAGAACTATTGTTAACTTGAAATGTCGTTTATATATGCTTACGGCAGCATACTCAAAAAACAGCATGAGATGTGGCACGATGACCAAAGATGCGCTTTAAAGAGAATGATGCAACTTTTGAGAGAGTTTTACCAGCGGTGTACCAGCCAAAGCAGACCAGGCTAACTAATTAAAGTACCACCAATACAAATATGAAAACAACAACAACTCGAGATAAACTGTGCAAGTTGTTTTGGATGACTAATTGATTATAATGACCCATCCTTAATTGCAAAGTGTGACAAATTGTTCTTATTTCTTGAACATCACTAGATTTATCTCCTCTGTTTTATGCAGGGGTGTTGCCAGTGAAGCACTGCAGTACCCCAGTAAAATATTACTGGTAAATCCATGGCAGATGGTGGAGATCATTTTTTATCGACTTGGGAATCATTTTCCCTGGTAATATTTCAGAAATCATGTCCTGTGTGTTTTCAATCAGCTTGGAATTTGAACTAGCAATGTCTAATTCACAAATGAATCACTCTGATTTCCTTTTAATTGATCAAAGGGATTTGTAAATAAAAGTCTGAAATTGTTTACAATTAATTTTGATTTGTTTAGACAGTTATCGCACAAACTGAATCGTTCACTTTCTTATGTTGAACACAAAAGAGGATATTTAGAAGAATTTAGAAGAATCAAAGTTGTTGGTCCGCACTGACTTCCACAATATGGAAAGAAATACTAAGTAACAACAACTGTTTGATTACCTGCATTGTTCACAATATCTGCTTTTATGTTCAACATAAGAAAGAAACTTATACAGGCTTGTAATGAGATGAGGGTGAGTAAAAGATGAAAACATTTTCATTTTTGGGTGAACTGTCCCTTCAATAAAAAGAGCGGTGGATATTTACCTAAAGTCAGCTAGGAAAGAATACTTACAAATGTCTTCCATTGAGCTCATGAATGACTGTACTGCAGCTAAAGACAATTTATATCCATAAATCCAAAAAAGTATAAAAAAATATATTATCAGTACATGACTTTTTTGATAAGAGGCCTGTGCCCCAGCACTGATGAAAGGTTGGAAGCAGTCCTGGTTGCACATTTCCTTTATTTAACAACACGTTAAAGGAGAAGTTCCCCTAAAAAATAATTTACTCACCCCTCATGAGGTTACAATTGTGTATGACTTTCTTTCTTTTGAAGAAAACTTATATTTTGAAGAATGTTTGTAACCACACCAATTCTTTCCACTGTATAGTTGGAAATCATTGACAAGACGTCGATGGGAACTAAAATTGGAGGGTTACCAACATTCTTCAGAATCTACAGAAAAACATAGGTTTGAAATGACATAATGACATAAGAATGGGTGAATCATCTCTCTATGACTCTAAATGACATAAAGAAGAGGCAGACATGACTGGAAATCGAGACCAGAAAATGTGGATCATGCAAAATGAACAAAATATCCTGTGGAGTTCATTGCGGCTGAGCTGTTGAGATCGGAGAATGGGAGCGCTTGTTTGTGTGTGTCAGTGATGATGGTCAGTAGATGGTGTTCTGGATGCGGTGGTGGTGGCCATTGTCACACTTTAATTGGATACACTGCCAGATGATAGGGTCAGAGACAGAGAACGCCCATGTGTGACAACAGGAAAGCAGACCTGTGGCAGCACAGCTCTCAACACAGAACAAGCCCAACTCACTTGCTATTGTCTGACAAGAGAGAGAGAGAGAGAGAGCATGGCACTTTTCAAGCCAAAAGTCTGCGTGTTTAATGTGCCTATTGACACTTGGCCTAAAAGGGGTTTAATTCAATTAAATTCAGTACAATGTTATTGTATAGCACTTTGCACAATATATCTCACCCCAAAGCAGCTACAACGAATACTTCTTCATAATGAGCAAGCCCAAGGCGACAGCGGAAAAGAAAAACCTCCCTAAGATGTTTATGTAGACAAGAAAGAAACCTTAAGATAAACAAAGTATTCAAACATTCAGAAATGTTGATTTGAACACAAGATGATCATTGCTTTAGGATCTGGTTGTCTTGCTGCTACGTTCTGAACAAGCGGCAGCTTATTTATGAAAACACTGGGGCATCCAGCCAAAAGTGCCTTACAATAATCAAGTTTCAATGTTACGAATGTATGAACTAACATTTCTGCATCTTGCACCATCTATAATCTAGCAAAAGTCTGAAGTGGAAGCATAATGTTTTTTTAGAATTTAATCCTTGACCAAGACATCAAATATCAGTATGGCTGAACAAACACATAATAAAATCATGCTCTTGTGTTTGTATGATGTTCTCTTTGCTTTTACCCCCATTCTGTCTTGCATTCTTCTGTTCTTTGGAAGAAAGAGTATGTTTAATCAGCTCCGCCACCATCAAACATCTGTCCATCTCGTACCGCGCTCAAAAAGCCAAGCTCATTTGAACACATCTGAAACGGTGCCGTAAGCACATGAAACAGTCCAAAGCAACGCTGTGCCGAAATGTCTCTGAACTTGCCGTGATCAAAGAGTCACTGCACATCAACAGGAAAACAGAACCTAATGAAGTCGCACGGTTTGTTCCAAAACAGGAGATATGAAAGCCGGGGGAACAACAACATGTTTACGAAGGTATACTCAACGGTCAATAAAGCAATAAAAGGATTATCAAGAGCAATCCATTGGGTTTCTTTGGTGTCTGTAATAGTTGCGTGGGTTTCTGCTCAATTACAAATACTGCACTTCAACAAAGTGGAAGGAAAAACAGATAATAAAAAATGTTCTCCATAATGTTCCTCGTATTGATTTTGGATACACATGAAATCAAATCATCCCAGCTTGCAATATATTTGAAAGTTGATTTAAAGAAAACAGCTAAGTGCACTTTCAATAACTTACCCAAAGTGCATTAATCGCAAGTGTTTCGGCAGGAACATACCTCTCCAATCTGAGATATGAATTGGAAGAAAAATCTTCTGAGACTGTGGAAAATAATGTGACATTGAATCAATGGAAAATGCTTTATATTTTCAATCTGCAACCAATCCACTTCTAATAGCATATTGCCATTATTCAGGGATAAAAATGACGCCAACCCACTTAAATGACCATAAAATGCCTTCAGTTGCACTATATCCCCAGCTTTCATAAAATACAGCTAACATTGCAGTGTGAAAGCAGCACCTGAAGAAACTTTTTTGAAAACTGTAGATACTGTACTTGATTAAAAGCTTGTTTGAGGCTTTTATACAACATTGGTTTTCAATATACTGTCTGAACGCTCATGAATCCTTGGTTATAGTTTTCTAAGCACCATTTCTAACAGGATTGAAAAGGGTAATGGCGTCTCTGGGGAGATTCACTCGATATTGTGATTTTATATTAAACACATGTTTTAAATCGTTAGTAATAAGGTATATAATCTGAACGCCATATGTCTGAATTGGTATTCTGAACATAGACACATATATGTGGTCACAGGGGTCTCTGAGCGAGCGGTCGAATGCGGTACATGCCTGACAGGGGTGGCTTTATTGTTGTATTGACCAATTTGTCTTCGAACAGAATGTATAAAGCAATAACTGCCATATGATGGAGGAAAACAATGCCAACGGGTGAATTTGGAGGCCAAGTGTGTGTTCTTGTGTGTTTTCTATCATCAGCATGCTCATACTATTAGTGCCTAAGGTGGAAACCCACTTATGACGGAGTACAGTAATAACATCTGCAGCAGCCAAATACTATTAAGGGTTTGTTTGTGTTTTGTGTAGTAGCAACACACAAGTCATTGAAATCCCTCATATTTTGGCACTTGACAGTTATGCCCTCTATCAGAGGGCCGTTCCGCTGACAGCATAAATATAATACTACATTAAATCATGTGAAAATATTACAAAAAATGAATTCATTTACGGGCTCCGTCTTTATGTGCAAAAAGAACACCTGCCCACCCTGCCATCTCTCTGACTGCGCTATATAAATCCTGAGGATGATTTGGCCATTTTATCAGGGGATGAGGCGAAATTAGTGTTTGCAAGCATTGCACTTTTAGAGTGATTGGTGGCATCTGCTGCCCAATGTATTACTAATACAAACATAGACCATTTCCTCTATACAAAATTCATTTCACTGGATCGTTAGTGCACACACACACACACACACACACACACACACACACACACACTTTTGGATTGATACTAACCTTGACTGGCAATTATTCTCCCCATTTGAACCTGGAAAGCTTGTTTACAACTAGCTACAGTTGTGTGCTGATAAAAGTAAGTGAACACTGAGGATTTACTTGGATTTTTGCATAAATTGGTCATATAATTTGGCCTGAAAGCACAAGTACAATTACAGCTTAACCCAATAAAGCCTGACATGTGAAATTACAGCCATGGATACTGAACATGGAGTGCATAAGGAGGAAAAAAACACCTCGCTTTTATTCAGAGGAACAAACTTTGCAATGCTATTTAGTGCAGTTGCTGATCCTCTGGTCAAAATGTGTGTAAATACAAACAGTTACTTACTAGTTTTTTAAATGCTTAGTTTTTTTATAAAAAACGTAGTTTCGATTGTTAAGCCAAAACAACTAATTTAATATCATACAATGATTGAGATATGTTTAAATAAACATACCCCAAAAATGCTGTATCATATTCAATATACACATTTTAACATGCTTTTTATAAAAAATACTGTGTGGATATTCAAGTAAACCTAAGTTGCTTCAGTACATTAAGTGTTTGTTCTTTAAATATATTTAACAATATAAATAATACAACGAAAAAAATCTAACAATATAAATATAATATTTCTAACTTTTGTATAAGTTTGTTTGCAAAAAATCAGTAACGATTTCACAGCAGTAAGACACAAGTACCTTGACCTGAAGGGTGACATTATTACAATTACACTAATATGGCTTTTACTTGCTAACAATGTATAGAGAAGTTTTTTTGTAAAGTTTTGAGGCCTTAGAAAGTTGCATACTGAATATGACACGGTAGACTATAGGGTTGAAGTCACCAAAAAATCTCAATTTTTAATTAATGCAACCACATAAAAAAAATGTAAATTCATAAACCTATCCTCCACGTTACAATGGCATCTCTTCCTCTCCATCAACCGGTCTCTGACAGGAGATCACAGCAATTAGTAAACAATCCAATGACCACCCTTTTTCTCTTTCAATAATATACATTACAACAGAAAAAGACCATTTCCATTTCAAGCTTATTATAATCAACAAACAAACACTGATACAACACTGTGTAAACATTCTCAATGCAAACTGAAGGCATGTGAATCTCTACACTAATGATTCCTCCAAAGGTTATTTGGAGTCAGAGGTCAGCGAACCCAGAGTCCAAATAATGAGGCGAGATGGAGGTGTTGGTATGAGATGCCCTGCTCTATAAAAATACTCACTCATTTTGAGTTTGACATTCATAGGAATCATCATCTGAAGAAGAGATCTCGGAGCATCTAAGAATTGTTTACAGCTGCCTATCATCAGTCCACAGTAAGATAAATAAACAGAGAAAGTTCAGCACTGTTTTAAGTCTCTCTAGAAGTGGGCGCCCTGCAAAGATGAGTACACTTAAGCTGAGTGATGCAACAGGACAATGACCCAAAGAACAGGAGGAAATCAGCAAAAAAGAAAGGTTTTAAGCAGAAGAAAATGCATCTGGAGCAGCCCAAAACAAAGTTTTGGACTAGATTGAGATGCTTTAGCATGACCTCGAAAGAGCGATTCACTCCAGACATCCCC
This sequence comes from Gymnocypris eckloni scoliostomus, assembly GCA_027564155.1. Classification (NCBI taxonomy): domain Eukaryota; kingdom Metazoa; phylum Chordata; class Actinopteri; order Cypriniformes; family Cyprinidae; genus Gymnocypris; species Gymnocypris eckloni. The sequence continues at coordinate 13,661,649 of CM050415.1, read as the reverse complement.
AGAATATAGCTGAACTCAAGCAGTTTTGTGAACAGATATGGATGCAAAGTGGACTGTTTGTGCAGGTCTTCTCCAAAAGAAAGATTTGGACCAGCCAGGCATGAAATACAAGGGTTCACATAGTTGTCCAACCTTGCACTGTAAATGTGCACACAGTGCTTTCAATGAAAACATGTACATGTGATTGTTTGTGTGTTATTTAAGCAGCCTGAATTTTGATCATACAATTCACAATATATCCAAGTGTTCATGTACTTGTTCTTGCAGTACTTTTCCATTGTAGTCTACACTATAAACAAGCAATGCAATGTGATAAAACTAGAATACACTTCTTGTTTTGTTCTGACATGTTGTTTCCTTTATTTGTATAATGATAAGCACAGTTCAGAAAGACCTGGGAAACAAATGAGTTTCTTACAAAGCTTCCCTTTAGTAACAGAATAATTTAATGTCTGCTGTTTAATGTTGTGACAACAGTGAAACACTGAAAGCCTGAGAGGTGAGAAACATGACCTTCATCATCCTCTGCATTCGGCAGGTGCTCGACTGGAATACTGAAAACACACACGTTTTTTTGTTTAAAACGTCCAACCACATTTGCTTTAACTCCTCAAGTATGGAAATTCAACATTTAGCATAATCTAATCACATCGGTTGTTTGCTTCATGATTCAATCTGAATTAAGCACCCACCACATCATGACACCTGTGTGCCTGTCCAGAGTAGCTGAATTGTTTTTGCAATTAAAATTAGCCAAAGACAGTCTGACATTTTCAGTGTCCAGTGTCTGGGGTTTTCAGTATTCTGGTCGAGCACCTGCCGCTTGCTGAGGATGAGGAAGGTCATGCATCTCACCTCACAGGCTCTCAGTCTTCGCTGTTGTCACATAAAAGATTAGACAAATTATTGTTTACTCCTACAAATGCTTTGTGGGAAAACTATAACTTTGTTTTACAGAACTTCCTGAACTCTGCTTATCTTTATACGCTGCAAGCAGCAACATACTGCAACAAAACTGAAAGAGCATCCAAGTTTTGTCACGTCGCATTGCTTGTCCAGTGTAGAGTGCTTGTGAAGCATCGGAAATTAACTGTTGCAAGAAAAGGTATGTGAATTTACCACAGATTTCTGCATAAATTGGTCATACAATAGGATCTGATTTTCTAGTCACAAACCATCTGCTTTAAAAAGATAGTGTAAAAAGTACGCTGCTGTTCAAAAGTTTGGGGTCGGAAAGATTGTATTTTTTGTGGGAAAGTGTCTTGTGCTCACCAAAGTAATATAGTGAAATATTTATTGCAGTTTAGAATAACTGTTTTCTATTTGAAACGATTTTAAAAAGTCATTTTTGAATTTAAAATGTAAAAGCTGAATTTTCAGCATCATTCCTCCAGTCTTCAGTGTCACGTGATCCTTCAGAAATCATTCTAATATACTGATTCGCTTCTCAAGAGTCATTTCTTACTATTATTAATGTTGAAAACAGTTTAGCTGCTTATTATATTTGATACATTTGCTACGTTTTTCTTTATTACTTCCAAACATGAAGGGTGAATTTACTTTACTTTTAAAGTCATTTTTGCGTGCAGACAGTATTTTGATAAACAAAATGAAAAAGAATAGCATTTATCTGGAATAAATAGCATTTATCTTTTACATAAAAAATGTATTGTTACTTTTGATCACCTTAATTTGTCCTTGTTAAATAAAAGCATTAATTTCTTTAAAAATATATATCAATAAATTAATAAATAATGTAACACTTTATTTTAGGGTCTCTTAATTAGTTGCTAATTAGCATGCATATTATTAGAATATTAGCCATTTATTAGTAGTAATTAAGCACATATTAATGCCTTATTCTACATCCCTAATCCTACCCAATACCTAAACTTAACAACTACCTTACTAACTATTAATAAGCAGCAAATTAAATTTATTGAGGGAAAAGTCGTTGTTAATAGTTAATAGTGTTCCCTATTCTAAAGTGTTACCATAAATAAATAATCTCACTAAACCTGAACCTTTGAGCAGAAGTGTAGGATATGTGAAATTATTTCCTTGCAGAACAAACTCTGCACCATTCCTTTTTACAAAATAACTTCACTTCAGCAATATTCTTGGGATGTTGTAAATCGATCACCTGAGGTCATGCCGAACCTTCTCAAGGTCAGGACAATATGATCAAAATACTCGGAAATTTGTATTTTATTCTGCTGAAGCTCCAATTCAGTTGCAGTTTTCATCAATCCACCCTGTTGCCTTCCTATTGAACACAAAATGAGTGGTTAACAAAATGTCAAAGATGCTCTTTTCCAAATAATATCACTAGATGCTTGTTCATTTTAAAAGATCTGAACCCAGGTTATCTTGCACGCTTGGTCTATCAGGATATTAATTCAGTTATTCTTTCATAAACTGCCAACATGTGAAAAAACAAGCCCTGGCACAAAACGGTGACCTTTATTTATACAACAATTTCTTAAAACTGACTGCAGTGTTTAATAAGCATAGATGATAAAAGCTTAGCTAATTTATTTGGACATTGGACAGCTTGGCTGTATAAATCAAAGAGCTGCTTTTAGCCTCTCTCTCATGACTCACCTCCTAGCGAAGTCCCAAAAGGATGCTGGCCTCTGCTTAGCAGGTAAATGAGCACAGAGAAAAGACTGGTGTGTGGGAGTCAAGGAAGGTTTTCCACACAGTTTACTTCCAGCACTCTGATGCCAACACTTACGCCTCTAGAGACAAAAGATGGACCTTTTTCTTTATTTTTAACTCTTCCTCCCACAGTCCCTCTGTATCTGTCTCTTTAACTTTTCACCTCATAACTCTTTCTTCTTCCAACCGCCGGCTCTCTCATTTATTGGTTTCCTCAGTGGACACTGTAATTGACTGGATAGGCAGACCAAACTGCGTCCAGTTGGCAAGGGATTGCAGTAATGTATGGGGGAGAAAGGGATCCATTAGAGAACTAATAGCATGTAAAGACATCAATGAAAGAGAGCGCAGGGGGAGGTATGTCCTTGGCTAGCAAAAAGCGAGAGGGAGGATTGTGAATGAAAGCTAAGATTACCCAAAAAAAGGATTGAATTTGGTGCATGTGCGTGCAGTGCATGTTTATCCACTTTATCATAAGCTGGTGAGCAACTGGAAAAACCACTGGAGCACAAATATCACTATGGAGACTTTCTGATATCTTTCTCTCCTTCTCTGTCCTTTATTAATACTTCATGAGGAGCTGATAGTTTGCTGCAGTTGGCGCCAAACACGGAGTGTGAGATCACTTAATATTGGAGATATTTTTGTGTGCAGACATTGTTTAAGCACAAAACCCTCGTTTTATTGACTAACCTACTGTAAATAAGTGTTTAACTAGAATAACACTGCTAAACTGGTTAACATTTCCTTTCCATGTAAATTAGACTCAATTTTAAGTCTCTTATGCTCACTAAGGATGCATTTATTTGATCAAAAACACAGTAAAAACAGTTATATTGTGGAATATTGATACAATTTAAATAACTTTTCTAAATGAATATATTTTAAAATGTAGTTTATTCCTGTGATGTCAAAGCTTAATTTCCCATGGTCATTACTCCAGTCTTCAGTGTCACATGATCATTCAGAAATCATGCTAATATGCTGATTTGATGCTCGGGAAACATTTCATATTATCATTAATGGCCACAGAACTGAAAACATAGTATTTTTGTGGAAACCCTCCTTTTTCTGGGGATTCTTTAATGAATTAAAGATCAGCATTTTTAATAGAAATCCTTTGTAATATTACAAATGTCTTCGCTGTCACTTTTGATCTATTTAATGCATCGTTGTGGAATTTTTTTTTCTTTTCTTATAAAGTATGCATTGCATTTTATTAATAAAACCCTGCTCTATTTGCCTTGTGCAATCAACGTTGCGCTTTTACCACCTGTGGAAAGCAGATGGCAAGTTTGTGTACATATTCTGTGATCATGGCAGAAGTGATTCATCAAATAAAGATCTAAATGATGAACAACAACATTATAACCGGGCATACATCCAGATAAATTAGCTTTCTGCATGTTAAAGAGCCCATTCAGGAGTCTGCATGGTGTTGAAGAGTGCTGTTCAGTCCTAAAATATGTAAAAATATGGCAGATTGCAGTAGTCAGCAACCGAAGCTGCAAGATGGGGAACTGCGGCCTGCAAATTGTGTTCAAACATATTTGTGTGGTAACCTGATTTATATGATTCCTTTAGTGACTCGGGTATGGAAATGCTGACAGCCTGTGCAAATAAAGGACAATATTCCCCCCAGAATTTTTGTGTTACTCTCAAATTTAGTGGATTAGAGATTTAGTTAAAATTCTAATGATGTTCCTCATCTGCATATTTATATCAGTCTGGTACAATCGCAGGAACACCTTTTAATTAAATGCATTATGTGAAAGACAATGGTTTTTACTGAATAGAATCTGAATATGAGCACCAGCTTCAGTTCTAGATGCTTCTGTGCCGCAATCTTTAACCTCGCAGACACAGAACAACACGGTTTGTTTGGTGTCAGTGGCACTATATGCTCTGAATGTAAGCGGTATCACAGCTGCAGGTGGCCGGAGAGAGGCGAGACGGATGAGGCAGGGGTGTCGGTATGGAGGGTGGGTCCCGCTGTGGGACAGAGGTTAATGAGGTTTGATGCAAACAGGGGTCAGTTTAATGCACACATCTGCGGATCGCTCTCTATTCGTCCTTCAGTAAGGACACATACGGTACACATACACATGTGAACATAGAAACACACATGCGTGGAGGTTGGAATGCAAATCTAACACATCAGTGAAGTAAATCTCTTGTGACAGGAAAAAACAGCATGAAGGAAAGTGTGGGAAGATGGAGTCAGATGAGATGTGTTATTATATTTCCCTGAAAAGGAAATACATATGTATAAGATGTTTATGCTGAAACGAATGGGATTCATTAGTTTACAGCAATACAATAAAAGTAAATTAGGGAGCGCAATACAATAAAGTGCTTAAAGGCATACATTATGTATAGCATATTTGCATAAATTGTATTGAGATCTTACTACTTTGAGCTATATTTGACTCAACAGAAAAAAATAAATAAAAAGGTTTTAGGCTTCTTGATTATAAGCATACACAATTTGAAATAAGCCTGAGATACTGTGCATTACAGTGATTTTACCACAGTAAGCACTGTGTTTCTAGACATTGTACAATGTTTTAACAAAGTCTTGAAAAGCCAACTGCTTTTATAAATAGTGCAAAGGCCATTTTCTGAAGTACAGACATGTTAGATGATAATTATTAATAATAATGAGTATTGTTGTTGTTTGAATTTTATTATATTAAATAGTGGGAAAGTGATTTAAAAAAATACATACATGCTAAAAAATACATTGTAAAAAGTACATAAATGTCCAATAATATTATTAATAATAATAATTATAACAATTATAATAATGGTTGTATTAGTAGTGTAAATAGTACAAAGTCTAATTCATAAAATACATATTTAAAATAGCATTTAAATTGATAAATCGTGAATTTGATCATAAAAAAACAAACCTCTCTTAAATAACATTCCCAGTCATATTGTCCAAACAGACTCTACTTTATCTTCTCGAGGTAATTGGGTGTGTTTAATAGACATTAAGGTTCGAATCTGTCCTCCACTTGACTTGACTATCGACAATCTCTTTGCCCATCTCTATCGTCATCCTGTCACCGGTGACTCTTTATGAATCTCTTCATCATCACAGTCAGATAAACAAACATCTAAGACGTTCCGTGCCCCTCTTCTCTCTCACTCTCGCCTCAGGGAAGGACAAATAAAATCTAAAAATAAGCTTGCTTAACAGGCATAAACATCATTATTGATTTGTCTTTTTCCCTATTTTCTCTTTCTTCAAAGCTGTTTTCATTTGTTGAAAACAATTTATTTTACCCAGTCTCTTTTTTCACAACAGCATAACATTTATAGCATAGCATTCTTCTCTCTCTTGAAATGCTACAGTGCTGCTGTGATAAATCTGACATTTCTCTGTCAGTTTATCAAGAGTATAGAGTAAGTAGTAATATACCTGACAATTTTATTCAAAGCTACAATTACTGTATTTCTTACAGAAACAACAGCCCATGAAAGGATCTGGGCTTTAGTGTCTGGTACAAGGGCACAATGACAGTGTAATAAGACCAGGTCTTTATTCACTCCAGCAAAGCCCCCAAAATTAAAAGTCATACCTGAGACTGCTCTCAGTTTGTCATGCCAAATTAATGTAATTTGTTCACATGACGTTATTAAAATTGCCGTTGTAACCACTTAATCATTTTAGCAGAGACATGAAGGTGATGCAAGGGAATTATTTGTCTCTCCATCACTCGTTAATGGAACCATTATGAATTTACATGAGACATCAGACACAACTTAAGGATAAATATGTTCAGCTCACAGCACTATTATCCAGTGAGCATAAAACAGCTCAATATCACAACTCAATTTTAAACCTAACAAAACTTTTCTGCATTTCTAGACCTTAATTAAGACGGTTTATTGGGCTGGACTGATATGTGATTTGTATCTCCATTCCACGCAGACTCTCAGGAACCGGTGTGGCGGTTGTTTCTCTGGTCTTTGTTCTGCTCTACCATCTAGTGGAGTGCCATGGCAGAGCAGCAAACATCCTTCTGCATTATCACACTCTTGATCACTACAAACCCACAGATCAACAGCAGCAGACTGAAGAGGTCAAATCTTTATTTACATCAGTGCAACATACAGAAATAAAGCACTTATAAAGTATATAAACTAATTACTTGTCTGAACATTTCCATCTCTGAAAAAGCATCAATTTATTTCAGATGACAAACAGAATTAATATTAAACTGATATATATATAGTTGCTGGTGAAACTTTGAAGTTGAAAAAAAAAATTTAATAAAACATACCAAAATAATCTGTTATAATTAAAACTTTGAAAGGATTACAGAGTTCTAACAAACTCAATTTGTTACTCAACAATGATACCTATTTTGTAGTGAGAGGTAAATGAAACAGGTAAGAATAGATAGATAGATATCCAAATGGATACAAATCTTATATGAAATTAAATTATTATTAAACCAATTATGATTAAATCAAATACATGAAACAAAGTATATATATATATATATATATATATATATATATATAATAAATGACAAATACAGTATTCATCATATTAAGTTGATGAAACTGTTAATAATTCTAATAATATTATTAGAAAATATGGGATTAGTTTCCATTGTTATGCTGATGATACTCAACTATATATCTCAACAAGACCAGATGAAACTTCTAAACTATCTAAATGTGTTAAAAAGATAAAAGATTGGATGACCAATAATGTTATCCTTTTAAATTCGGATAAGACAGAGATATTAATTATTGGACCTAAAAACAGTACACAGAATCTCTTGGATCACAATTTGCAACTAGACGGATGTACTGTTACTTCCTCTACAGTCAAAAATCTGGCATATTATATTAGACAGCAAACTATCTTTTGAAAATCATATTTCCCATGTTACAAAAACAGCATTCTTCCATCTTAGAAACATTGCCAAGCTACGGAACATGTTAGTATTTCTGATGTAGAAAAGTTAGTTCATGCATTCATGACCTCTAGACTGGACTATTGTAATGCACTGCTAGGTGGTTGTCCTGCATCTTCAATAAACACGCTACAGATAGTACAAAATGCTGTGGCTAGAGTCCTTACCAGGTCAAGAACATATGATCATATTACTCCAATTTTACAGTCTCTGCACTGGCTACCTATTAAGTTCCATATTAGTTACAAAATATTATTACTTGCCTATAAGGCCCTAAATGATTTAGCTCCTGCGTACCTAACTAGTCTTCTATCAGACCTCGGATAGCAAAATCCACTAAAGGAGGTAGAACTTTTTCATATCTGGCTCCTAAACTCTGGAATAGCCTTCCTGATAACGTTCGGGTTCAGACACACTCTCTGTTTAAATCTAGATTAAAGACACATCTCTTTAGCCAAGCATTCATATAATGCATATCACAATCTTGTACTGCAGTTATATCCGATCAAACGCACATTATTATGCTTTAGCTTGGGTTGAACAAACTTTTGCTTGGATAGAACAAAAGCTATGCTAATTATGTCTCTATTTGTTTCTCTGTTTCTGCCACAGGGTAACTAGGAATTACACAAGCTTCAGTTTGGATCCAACCCTTAAATGATCTGAGATGACCGAACACCTGAGAAGAGACGATGACAACCCCTCGGAGGACCTCAGAGGATGTCAACCCTCAGACAGTATACAGAATTAACCAAATTTTGCCATAAGTTAAATATATATAAATATATAAATCTATTGCAGAAACTTAATTTCCTGTAAAGCTGCTTTGCAATGATTGTATCGTAAAAAGCGCTGTACAAATAATCTTGAATTGAATTAAGTTCATTAGAGTTAAAACTGTGTTATCCAAATGGATAAAAATGTTATCCAATTGAATTATTAAACCAATTATTATTAATTATCAAACCAAATATATTAACTAAGTTAAATTTAAACCAAATACATTAAGTACATTAAATTATTGTTTTCCAATTTATTTATAAATAAATGTATGTATTTCCTCACATATTATTAGGGCATCTTGCACAAGAAAGCTAAGATAACTTCCACAATCAGCCACCAGAGGGCAATAGAAGAAACAGAATAAGAATGAAGATGATTTTGTTCCAGGAAAAAAAACGAAAATCGTATTTTTCTTATTATATCTCAACTTATTCTCCTTCCTCAAGGTCTCTCTTCTCAATCTGCATGTCACAACCTAAAACTGGATTACATGTCTGTTCTGACAGCAGACAACATCCCAATGTTAAATGCAAATAATAAAAAGAAAGATCATTAAAAAGAAGAAAACTCCCATACTGTTTAAAGATGTGAATGATTGTGTGGCCAATCAAGCTCTACAGTAATTTGGCACAAATGAATCTGTCACGAGTCAAATTAGGCAGACGCTGCCCAGACAGACGTGTCCTAAATACGCTTCACTTGCTGCAGGGATAAACATGGCTTGTGCCACAATGTGTTTTGTGCAGTGAATTATTGACTGTTGAGAACACAAAAACAGATAGTTGATTTACTTTTGTGAGATAAACAAATCTGGTGCTTGATGTCCAGTATTAAAATCAGTGTCCTGAAGCAAAACCAGTTGACAGCCACTGGCCTGAACCACCTCCTACCATCCAACATGAAAACAAATGACTGAGCTTGAGGGAAGCTTTCTGTCTTTTCCCATCTGTGTCCCCGTCTAGCCCTTCCTCTTAGTGGTCCTCCTTCTCTTACAGTTTCTCTCTGACTGTCACTGTGAGTTAGCATCTCCATCTGCCTCTTACTGTGTATCTTACTCTCTCACTCCGTTTATGTATCTATTCATATTCCATGTCTCTGTTCAACACTCTGTTTGTGTTATATCTATGGATATGCCGCATGAAACTGTAATTTAGCTGTAATATCAAGAATCTGCCATTCATGTGTACGTCTGTGACTACATGTGGTCTGAGGGTGTATGGGATTTTTCTTGTTTAATTTACCTAAATCTGACAAATCCTCCATCTGGGGAAATTTGTGAATGTTCTTGTATTTATATTTTATATTTATTTTCACCAGATGTCGGTACCAAACCATGCAATCCATACATACAAAGAAAGCAAAACAAATAAGTTCAGAAATTAAGTTATGTGTAATCAAATGGAATGGCACAGGGGAAAAGTATTGAACACGTGAAGGAAGTGAGGTTCAAAATGGCATAGAAAGTCAATCAGTAATTAGAAAGCAATCCTGCCCCTTGTCATTGGAAATTAATATTAGCTGATTCAGTCCCAACACATACAGTAGCAGGATGATTAAACAAGGTGAAACAAGGGTGGACATTTCAGCAAGACAATGATCTCAAACACAGCCAATGAAGCTCTCAATTGGTTTCAGAATAAAACATTAAGCTGCTAGAATGGCCCAGACAATCACCTGACTTGAATGCAATAGAAAATAAGAACTGAAGATCAGAGCTCATAGAAGAGGTCCACAGAACCTTCAAGATTTGAAGACTCTGTGGAAGAATGAGCCAAAATCACACCTGAGCAATGCATGTGACTAGTTTCTCCATACAGGAGGCGTCTTGAAGCTGTCATTACCAACAAAGGCTTTTGTGTGAAGTATTAAATCATTTCAGTAGTTCAATACTTTTTCCCTGCGTCATTACATTTTATTACACATAACTTAATTAATGAACTTATTTGTTTTGTTTTCTTTGTATGCATGGATTCATTGGTGTGTTACTGACATCTGGTGAAAATGTCATGTCAACAGCACCTTTAGAAATATATTTTTTTCTGGGGAAAATGGTGATGTGTTCAATACTTATTTTACCCGCTGTATACATTTTTATCTATATTGGCTAGTCTTACCTTATACCTTGTGTGCATTACTTGTAGATTATTGTGATGTTTATATCAGCTGTTTGAACTCTCATTTTGATGGCACCCATTCACTGCATTGGTAAGCAAATAATACAAGTTTATTTCTCCAAATCTTTACTGATGAAGAAACAAACTGTTCAGCATCTTGGGTGGCCTGAGGGTGTGTACATTTTCAGCAAACGTTTATTTTTGGAGTGAACTATTCCTTTAATGTGTCATTGCTGAGTAAGTATTAATTTCTTACCCCAGACTAGTGTATATAAAACTAACAAGTCTATGGCATGACTTAAACATAAATAAATATATGTGAGTGTGCGTCATCTCTTCCTGGCAGAATGTTGCAGCTTATGTATCTCTTTAAATTAATAATAGTTCATTCTCAGTTCACACTCGAGTCATGTTTGTCTTCATATTAGCTGCTGATGTGTGTAATTGTTTCGATGTCAAAATTATTTCTCCGCACCCAGCATAATGTGTAGAGACAGCTATAAAAAGCTATTTTTGGGGATAACTATAAGTCAGCCATTCGTAGGTTGATTTTCCTGAAGCATATATACACTGTCGTTTTCAAAACATTGTTATGTTTCCTTAAGCGGCCCAACAGAACAACTAAATGACAGATAAGTGGAAACCTGTATGAACCCAATTATTATTCTTCAGTTTATCAGTTCAGTTTGATGGCGCTAGTGAATAACACCCCGCAGCTCCAAACTCCTTGAGGACAATGTGAACCACACAACACAAAGTCACCTAAAGATGGAAGAATGTCCTATTAGCCTGATAAAAGACTGCAGAGATTGAATGCAGTGCTACAAATCAAAACCATACGGTCTCCCAGGACACATGCCATTATTAGCCTTAAAGCTGTGACTGATTAATCAAGGGTAGAGAAAGAAAAGGCATTCACACGGGCTGACAAAGACATAATGCTAAAAAAGAAACTGAGACTGACCCTGATCTCCTATAAAGTACTTTTATCTCTGTTGTACACAATTCCTCATCTGAAGCTAGTTTTTTGTCTTACCCAGGGAGTTCACACAAGAGGACAGATCAAGGGCTTCATTTACAATAGCAGTGCTGCCAAGGCAAATGGGTAGATAACTTACCTGTGTGGCCCGAGGAGATGAGCAGAGGAGTCCCACATCAGCATTGTCCAGGTCCAAAGAGGTGTCGAAAAGGATGTCAAGGAGGGGGACATTACCAGCATGAAAAAACAGAGAAAATGTACATTTACAATACTGTACTAAAACTCACTGTTTCTTCAAAATGTATTCAAGTACTCAAGTTAAAATGGGCTTTTGTGAAAGGTCAGTCATTTTCTATGACTGGAGTTTTAATAATATAAGGTAAGACTAGGAAATATAGCTAAAATGTATATGTCCATGTTTCAACCTTTGGATGAAATATTTAATGTATGATATTCAGAATTTCCATGCATACACTCACCTAAAAAAATGAAAATTACTTCAGTAATTATCCTCATGTGGTTCTAAACCCGTAAGATCTTCGTTCATCTTCAGAAAACAAAATAAGATATTTTTGATGAAATCTGAGTTCTTTCTGACCCTAAAGAGACAGCAAAACAACTGACACATTCAAGGCACAGAAAGGCGGCGAGGACATCGTGGTTCAACCGTAATGTTATGAAGCTTTGAGAATACTTTTTGTGTGCAAAGAAAACTAAAATAAAGAATGTATTCAACTATGTCACTTGTTTTGCTGTCTATGCAGAGTCAGAAAGCTTTTGGATTTCATTAAAAAATATCTTAATTTGTGTCAAAAATTCACAAAATGTATCAAAGGTGTAATAAATAAATGTATAATGTAACAGATTTCCATTTCTTATAAATGTTGTTTATTTTGACCTTTCTAATTATCAAAGAATCCTAATACAAACATAAATGCATACTAATACCTTGTACATATTCAACATATTGCCCTGTCCCTATATAAGGTGATTTAAACAATTTAATGTAGCAATAAGTAAACTACATGTCATTTTCCAAGCTCCCTGCATCAGGTACAAAGATGAGCAATGAACTTAATCATCAGGACTTGAACCTCAGCTGTTTATCACTGCAGGATGAAAAGTGACACAGAAGCAGCAAGGTCACAGACATTTCAGGTAAAAGTGTTTAGGATGACAGAATAACAGCACAACTCTGCATTGAAAGATTGTTAAACATTAGAGACATCTAGAAAAAGTCATTCAGTTGCCACTCACATGCTTGAAGCAAGGACAGATCTAAGGCCTTAAAGGGCCGCTCGCATTTTCTCCGCACACTCACAGAAGGTAATCATGCTTGAAGAGGGTATATGCTCACACAGTCCCTACTTCATTTTCTTTGAGCGATAACAGAAACATTGATTGAACACACACTCACCCACTAAAATCAATGGAGAGGTGAGAGACAGACACACCTTCTAAATCCTTCATTCAGCTTTGATTTGCACCCTCATCCTCCTCTCCATCCGTCATCTCCAAACGCTAATGTGGTCATTGACACCCACGAGTTCCCTGTGCGGGCGCTAGCTTAGCGCATTCACACTCATTTGTGCTGACGCTCCCTCTGATCAACTGCTTCGTGGCCTGCAAGGCCGGCTAGAATTATCACACAGCGTATGATCAAAGCCCTGCTGCTTTGAAATGGTCATGTATAGTAAGCGTGATCCGTCTCAGGAGGTCGGCCTCTTGTTCTACAACTCATGTTTGCTGTGTTGTATAAAAAAGTACTACATTGTACTACTGGTATTCTGTGAAAGGCTCTCAGTTCTGCGGTTGAGTTTAAAAAGTGAGTTTCTAAAGAGCAAAACAGAATGTGGATCACTTTCAGTTTGGAATTTGAACTGCATTAAACTTCCTGTTATTTCCACTCAACTTCAGCTTACATGACTTTTTTTTAACTATTATTTTTTTATTTGGAACTATTTTATACTGTATTTAATATGATTCAATTGCACTAAAATTAATTATTAATTAATAATAAACACAATGATTAATTGGCATTAATTAAAGTTAATTCTACTTCATTACTATACCCTAAAATTCAAATTTAGGAAGCATATTATAGTTAAACACTACCATTCAAATCGATCTTTTCAACTATTTTAATGATTTAACCCAGTCAATTAAAGGGTTTGTATTGTGCCTTGGAGTAATTCATCTTTCTACTACAATTCAAATATTTGGTGCGAGTAAGATTGATTGATTGATTGATTGATATTAGAAAAAATTATAATACTTATATTTCGAAAGGAAGCTCAAAGTTTAAAAATGACAGTAAATTGTTACAAAAACTTTTTCAAATCAATACTGCTATAAATTCAGCTTTAACATCAAAGGGGAAAAAATATTAAAATATACAATTTTAAACTATAATATTATATCACAATATTGCTGTTTTAACTGGATTTCTGATTACATAAGCGCGGCCTTGGTGAGCATAAGAGACAAAAATGTTACAAAATCTTACCAGCCCTAAACTTTTGAACAGTGCTATATAAGTTTAATATTTTGTAGTAGATATTTACCCTCTTGGAGGGTTGTTAAAAGTGTGAAATGTCCATCTGCTGCCATTGATGTCAGAGCTCAGGATTGTCACTAGTGCCAGTTTTGGAGCCATCAGTCCATCATTGTCATGATTTTTCATGTGTCTCAATGATTGGCTCAAAATTGTTGATTTTATATTGTGTCTTTCCTGTTGTTCCTGTCAGCACCCGAGCACCTGCCACCGAGATGACAGTGAATGCTAATGGATAGCATTATCCTTCCACTCTCCCATCAGCACACCTCTTATAAGTGGAGTCTGCCGGACGTGTTTGTGTTTCATAAAATGACTGACAGATTCAAACAGCTGATCGACAATATAAATGCTTGGAGCCATGTGTGTATGTTGGAGGTGCGGCACCCAGTAAAGGTCTCTCAGTCTCGCTCTGTTAGAGCAAAATCCACGAGACCCTCAAAAGTCAGGCAGCAGGGATTTAGCCATTCCTCTGAAGGCAGGAGACTGCTAAACTGCTTTCAACCGCATAAGCGAAAGCTCTCATGGGAGGAGAGGCCTGCCAACCAGGCTGTGCATGTGTGCCAGAAAGAAAGGAAAGAAGGGAAAGACAGAAGAAACAGAGAGAACAAGGTATTAGTGTGAATTTGAAGAAAATGTACATTAAGGAGATGTTCCAACTTATATGTGATAATGGATTTGGCCAAGTTACTGGCAAAGCATTAAGCTAAACTTTACTAATGAAGTTTTTTTCAACATTTTACATTAAAGTTTGGAACTACTATATTTGAAGCACCACCTGTGTTTCTGAGCGTTTTATTTACTGTAGGTCTAGTTTTAATCAAACTCAATGGCTAATCAAGGTCTTGGGGTTACTTGAATTGAATGTGCGTGTACGTAAACTGATCAAGGTTTGGCTCGTTTGCACCTGCTGGCAGATGCCTACAAAAAGCATGTTTCTCTGTTGACAGCTATCCAAAAGTTGATCTGTATTGATAAAATACATTACACTTGTTGGCAAACAACATATATAAAATCTGCACCTGGATTTGATTAATCTTTTAAGTTCTTAAGTTTCACAGGTTGTCAAACATTTTGATGCCAAGGTCCTCCAAATGAAAGAAAGTGAAGGTGAAGTAACGTGTGGCCAAGTGTGGTGACCCCCCATACTTGGAATTTGTGCTCTGCATTTAACCCATCCAATAGGATTTTCTCATTTGCATTTGATAGGTTTGATGAAAATGGCTTCATATTTTGTTTCAAAATACTGTAGTGTTTTGTATTTTTGTAGTTTTAAAATACTGTAAAATACTTTGTAAGAAGTCTACATGATGACATAAAAATGTGGCCTCTGATTGGTGCTTACTCAGTAGTTTGCCCAGACGTGTTACTACACTATTAATCTGTATTTGTACTTCATGGCTCTCAATAGATTCAGTGGTTGGAGTTGGGTTAATACTCCTTGACAAGTTCTGTTGCTAATTTCTGATTACCTTTCTGGATACATTTAAAATCAAAACATATTTGAAATCATTTTTTTTTTTATTTCACCACATTTAATAATTGTTGAAATGCTAAAATATTTGTTTTCAACTTCCAAATATTTGTACAATGATTTATAAATAAACATTTGTTTGCTAAATATTGTACCCTAATTAGCTGTTTAGTAGGATCATGATTTTGCATCCCATTGCATGAATGACTGCCTGACACATAATATATTATAATATTTATGATTAACAATCAAACGATTTATTAGTAAACTAGTTGCTATAAATACAGGTGCCATCAGTTGTCTTCTTATGAATGACTTGTTCATCATTGAGTCAGTGTTTCTGCTGCAAAGTGGGCCCTTGGTTACCAAACACCAAGTAACTAAATTAGGATACAATTATGAGTCATTTGCAAACTGTTAAACATTAAACTGTTGGTTACTTTAAAACTAACCTTCATCTGGGAGATCAGAGAGATTTGGGAATAACTGGTTGCATATATCATATTTATTGCCTGACTCGGGCAGAGAAAAGCTGTTGCTATCAAATATTGTTTAGTAAAATCAACTGCGTCAGTGTAACAGTGAAGGGATAAATCAAACAGGCCAAGTGATGGAAGGTTTGTGAAGAAATGTCATGCTCCCTTATAAAAGTTGTTTCTTTTTTTAATGCAAAAATAGTTGTTGTTTTTTATACATGGTGTGGCTGCTGTATTTTGTAGTTTATTTTGATTAAGGTATTTGGTATTTTATTTTAAAATACATTTTGATGTATCTTTGCTCAACCCTGAATATTATATCATATTTATACTACATGTAATTACTGTAAATAACTAATTAAGTTAACTTCACAGACAGGTGCTAAATGCAAAAAATAAAATGCAACCATAGACTTAGACCATGCATTAATAGTAATGCTTGAATTGATGTACAGTCAAACAAAAATATGATTTTACTAGTGGATGCAGGACACAATATGTACTGTAAGTGAGGATAGCAGAATAAAGTAAACTGACTTATTATACCCAAATGTTCTTCATACAGTGGACTACAGACTGAAATAAATTAAGCATTGCTTGGGAATTGGTTGACCTAAATTGGTATTATCTAATTGTGTACTTAAATTTAACAGCTGACAGCTATTCAACCTACCTTTCAAAGTTGTCTGACATTATCAATGTGGATTTGTTCTTATAGACATAGAAAGCTTTCGCTAGTGAGAAGGAACTTTCTAGAGGAAGTACACTAATGCAGCTCCATAAGAGTTTCTCTGCTCAAACAGCCTCATCTAACAGATGCCCAGTGGCACTGCTGACAATATATGCACACGTGGTCAGAATTGTTTGTACCTTTGGTAAATATAATCAAAGAAGGCTGTGAAAATAAATGTGCATTGTTAATCCTTTTGATCTTTTATTAAAAAATAAAAATCTAAGCATTCATTGGAGAATATGAATTTTTTAAATGGGAAATATCACATGAACATTGTTTTTTACACCATGTAAACTATGTTGGACACAATGACTTCACACCCTAGGCAGGTCTTATGAGTAAAGTATATCTGAAATATATTCCCATTCATATTCACAATTTTGAGCACACCAGTGTAATTATAAACATGAAACTATTCAGCCATGGCTTCCTGTTTCACAGAAATATAAATAGAAGGGAAAACAAATACCAAATTCCTTTAATCATCCATCACAATCAGAAAAACCAAAGAATATATTTCTAATGTGCAGCAAAAGATAACTGAGCAATATTGCTGAGCAAATACAAATACAAATATGTATTTTAATTTTTTGTTCCTCTTAAGGACACAACGACTTCCTTGTTCTTGGAGAAGAAAAAGCAGCTAATGAGGACCAAGAGCACGCCATTGTAGGATGGGTCATTGCTGACAATGCAATAAAACTCAGAGAAATCCAGGCCAGAATTGTACAGAACAACCTGGTATTCCAGGATGTGGAAAGCATCAGCTTGGCTACCATCGCTCGAGCTCTGAACAAACACAGAATTTGAATGAAACAGCTGTACACAGTGCCCTTTGAAAGAAACAGTGAGCGGGTCAAGAGACTCAGACACCAATATGTCCAGGTGCCTATACAGTACATCTGATTCTATGCTATTCTACACTTTCTTTTTTTCCTTATTGTCTATTACTACTCAAGTAAACATACCCACATAGTAAAAAGCATTTACATTAAACATTATGTGTTTGATTTCCTTCAGAGATTTATGGAGTTGGAGGCTAATCAGACACCTCATTAATTCATTTATGTAGACGAGGCAGGATTTAACCTGGCAAAAACTCATAGACGAGAAAGAAACCTAATTAGGGAAAGGGCCATTGCTGATGTTCCGGGTTAGAGAGGAGCAAATATCACAATGTGTGCTGCAATCTCAAGTAATGGTTTGGTCCTGCAGAAAAGCCAGATTGGTCCCTACAACACAGAGCGCCTTCTTTTGTTTTTAGATGACCTCCACCAACAACTGGTGCCAGAAGCAGAAAGGGAACAAGTGGGAGGGAACAAGAGGACATTTGTGTTTGTATGGGACAATGTACCATTTACATGCAATCACAAATTGGTTTGCAGCCCATCCGAGAATGATTTCCCTTTTTCTCCTCCATACTGAAAGTCTATGATCATCGACCACATGATCAAATGTCCCTCCTGGATGCCATGGAGGCTGGCTGCAGAGACATCTCAGCTGAAGACTGCCAGGGGTGGATAAGGCATGCTAAGCGTTTCTATCCAAGGTGCATAGCAAGAGAAAATATAAGGTGTGATGTCGATGAGAACATGTGGCCAAATGCTGAAGATTGCATAGATTAGAATTTTTTTCTGCAACATTTTTTTTTTTTGTTTTTATGATCACTGACAGCAACGTAATTTTGCTAATAAAATCCTTTACTGCAGCAATTCTGTCACTTTTTCATATTTCATAAAGTACTGATGACTCCTTCAACTGTACTAAATGGATGTCATATTGTATGTTCCATCCAGGTCAAACCAAAACATGACAAGTAATGCTGTTTTTGTAATTAATTGTTAGTATTTTGACAGTCTATGCACTATAATTTACTACATGTCCCTGTTGGATAGAAAACCAGTGCTAATGTTTTGACTGAATGACTCAATTTTGAATCGGGCTGGCTGTGTTTTGATAGAGTTAGTATATGAAGAAAAAGGTATTCAGCATTTTAAAATGTAGAGTTTTTATTTATTTAAAAAATGTGGTTTTGGCCAAAAAACTGTGTGATGTAAGTGTGTTGCTGTGTTAAGAGTTAAGAAAAAGTACTTTAAGTATTGGTAAACGCTTGTTAGCGATTGAAAAAAACTATAATCAGCTCTTTTTCTGAACACAGTTTCAATCTGCCGGTGTACAGGAAAGAGGATTAGAGATCAGAGTGGAGTCTGTGTCTGAGTCACTCCACTTCAGTTCAAAGCCACTCTGATTAGCACCTTCAATTCAGATTCACATGCCTGAGTCCTTCTAGGTCAGAGGACGAAATGAAAAAAATCATTTGATAAAGGAGCGGTGTGTGGATGAGATTCACTGACTGATCATTATCCATTCGCAATGCCTTTTTCATTCAGATCGCCTGAGACAATGACAGCAGAAATTACAAGGAGAAGAGTGCAGAGTGCGAAATAGCTGCATTATTGATGTGTCGAGGGTTTGTTATTGTGCCACCTCCACACAGAGTCATTACAGCTTTTCCCACCCTGTCAAAATAACCATCCACACAAGATCCCCCACAACACACACACACACACACACACACACACACACACACACACACACACACACACACAGAAAGTGACCTCTTTTAATCAGTAAAATCCTTCTTGGTGTCATTTGCGGGTTCATCTCCAAAACACACTAATGCACAAAACATAGGATTAGCATGTTCGCATATGTTCCCCTACAAATAAGAGTATGTTTGCAGACACACAAGCAGCTGCACACAGTATCTGCCATCTACCATTTATCATGTCATGTGTGAATGTAATATCCTGTTCCATTGTCACTAGATGGCGTAGCTTGGGATTTTTTGTTCTCCCTCGTAGCCACAGCTTGTGATTTGTAAAGATGGAATGATTCTGTTCAGCATACACTCGCAGATTTGAACACTCAGATCTAACATTATTATACAGTGGTATGTTTATACAAATATGTACTGTAAAATGTGCTAACGTACCTCAAGTAGCTATTTTACCTGATCTCAAAATATAATTAATTTTTTTTTTGTGTGTAATCTAGTTTAGTCAAGTTGATTCAGTGATGTGTATATTATTCATAAATCAATCTAAATATTTTGAACACCTAAAAAGCTAAATTTAAAGAGTTAGATCTAGTAGATATAGTTCAAGTCATGATTTTACAACATTAATATTCATACACTTACTGTATATGTATACACATGTACAGTATATATAGACTACTGAATTGACCACTATTGCTTCAGTAATATTTAAGAATTAAAACTCTGCAAGGATCCATTAAATTAATCAAAAGTTACAACTAAAATTGTTTTACAAAAAAAAGATAAATGCTGTTCTTTTGAGCTTCTTTTCATCAAGCAACAGTTTTCAACACCCAACATTGATAATAGTAAGCAATGTTTCTTGAGCAGCACATCAGAAAATAGCTTTACGATCACAGGAATAAATTACAGTTATTTTAAGTTGTAATAATATTTCATAATATGACTGTTTTTACTCTATTTTTTATCAAATAAATGAACCTTTGGTGCGTACAAGAGACTTCTTTCAAAAGCACTGATTAATCCTATTAATGTTATTACTGCAATTGTCAAGTTTGTGTGTTTGTTTGTGCTCTCTAGTGCTGTCAGATCTAAAAATCGCATCCAAACTAAAGGTTTTTGTTTACATACTATATGTATGTGTACTGTGTTTATTTATTATATAAATACACAAACATACATATATACATTTATATATTTATATTACTATATTATATATAAATATATTTAATATATAAACAGCATATTTTTCTTAAATATATACATGCATGTGTTTGTATTTATATATGCATAATAAATATACACAGTACACACTCATATATGATGTAAACTAAAACTTTTATTTTGAATGCAATTACTCGTTTGACAGCACTAGCCAATTCATTTTGTTTTTCTCACCTAACTTTGCCCAAGCAGTAAAACCAAATCACTGACCACTGGCGGTATGCGTTAAGTGGATAATAGCTTTGTAGGCAGCAAAAAAACACACACAATTTAGTTTTTTAAACAGGTTGTTCAAGTAAAAAATTTAAGAAAATTGCTGTTGTTATTCCCCTAATGTTGGTATTCATCGTGAGTCACTCTGAGATGAGTAAGTTAACATCTGTTGAGCTGTTAATGATGCACACTGACGGTTTGAATAATTATGGACAGCAGGAGCTTCATTATTTGTGTCAAATCAGAGGTGTTCAGTTGATGAGGAGAAACTTACAGGAAGAAAAGCGATTTGGAGTTTGACAGATGTGGTCACTCCAAAATTATGTTAATGGTTCTTCAAAAATGTCCAATAGTAAATGAGGGTAAGTACATAATGACTTTTTTTTTTTGCACAAACTTTCCCTTTAAAGCAACAATATTAAAAAAAAAAAAAAAATTCAAGCAAACATGGGTGCATACAAATGCACACACACCACCCACACAGTGGAAAGTCAAATACTTGTACACAAAGCTGTGTGTTAGCAGATTATCAGACTCTAACGGAAAATAAAATTATCAATATTTCTATTCAGAACAACAGACTTATCGAATAGTCTCTATAGACTCATTTCCAGTCTCCTGATTTCTTCATAGAGGTCCATTAATTCAGACATCAGCTTTGATGAGGTTGTGTACATCCTTCACAGCACAAAGTTACATGGCGTATTTTTTAATGAATCAATTCAAGTTATAAAGTGAATGGATACAGCTAATATCTGTGATGAATTGCTTGTGCTCCTCCACTGAAAGTCATTTAGGATAAAAGCATCTGATCTGATAAATGCATGAATATAAAACCTGCCATAATGTATAGTTCACATCACATACATCACCCAGAGAAACTGTACAGGTCATGACTGAAGTTCAGAAAGAGCGGTTCAATATTTGCGCTGCCTCCCATCTTCAAGCAATCTATAAAATAGATTTAAAGTGCTCTGAAAACAACTCAAGGCCTCTCACATCGACTGAACACTAAGAACAACACAACAAAGCAGCAGTGAACATTTGCATTAAAACTGTTCACATCGACACTTTTATCCTCCTAAAACGCTCTGAGAAAAGTTTGCATGTCAAAAGAAAGACAAATAAATAACTCACTAATCCTGTTAAAGATTTCACCAGCGTGAAGTAGACCATCACTACAATTTTAGAAGATATTTTGTCAATACAAGGTATGATGGGAAATAGAGATGGAAGTAATACAGTGTGATAGCATCATATACTGAAGAAACTGAATGACGATTGACCAAATTCATGGTAATAACAGCTACATATTCTTAATACTAAAGGTAATATACACAATAAGCAGTTTAATAAATAAATAAACAATCAATTAATTTATAAAGAATATATTTTTCATCATCCTCATCATTTCTTCATTATATTGTTCATCATTAGATGAGTTGTGTGTACATTTTCATTACATTATATTAATAGCAGTACAGCTGATACTATTAATAGCAATACAACTGTTGCAATATATATATATATATATATTAGTGCTGCCAAGCGATTAATCATGATTAATCACATCCATTATAAACGTTTTTGCTTATGTGTGTGTACTGTGTATATTTATTATGTATATATAAATACTCACACATACAGTATATATTTTGAAAATATTTACATATATACACATTTACAGGTGCTATAATTAGAATATCATCAAAAAGTTGATTTATTTCACTAATTCCATTCAAAAAGTGAAACTTGTATAATGTATACATTCATTCCACACAGACTGATATATTTCAAGTGTTTATTTCTTTTAATTTTGATGATTATAACTGACAACTAATGAAAACCCCAAATGCAGTATCTCAGAAAATCAGAATATTACTTAAGACCAATACAAAGAAAGGATTTTAGAAATCTTGGCCAACTGAAAAGTATGAACATGAGAACATGAAGTGAGCATGTACAGCACTCAATACTTAGTTGGGGCCTTTTGCCTGAATTACTGCATCATTGCGGCGTGGCATGGAGTCGATCAGTCTGTGGCACTGCTCAGGTGTTGAGCTGCCCAGGTTGCTCTGCCTTCAGCAGCTCTTCTGCATTGTTGGGTCTGGCATATCGCATCCTCTTCACAATACAATTCAGATTTTCTATGGGGTTAAGGTCAGGGAGTTTGGCCAATTAAGAACAGGGATACCATGGTCCTTAAACCAGGTACTGGTAGCTTTGGCACTGTGTGCAGGTGCCAAGTCCTGTTGGAAAATGAAATCTGCATCTCCATAAAGTTGGTCAGCAGCAGGAAGCATGAAGTGCTCTAAAATGTATACGGCTGTGTTGACCTTGGACCTCAGAAAACACAGTGGACCAACACCAGCAGATGACATGGCACCCCAAACCATCACTGACTGTGGAAACTTTACACTGGACCTCAAGCAACGTGGATTCTGTGCCTCTCTCTCTTCCAGACTTGGGACCCTGATTTCCAAAGGAAATGCAAAATTTACTTTCATCAGAGAATATAACTTTGGACCACTCAGCAGCAGTCCAGTCCTTTTGTCTTTAGCCCAGGCAAGACGCCTGACGCTGTCTGTTGTTCAAGAGTGGCTTGACACAAGGAATGCGACAGCTGAAACCCATGTCTTGCATACGTCTGTGCGTAGTGGTTCTTGAATTTCTGACTCCAGCTCCACTCTTTGAATCTCCCACATTTTTGAATTTCACAATCCTTTGTTTCACAATGCTTATCCCTATTGCTTGTACACTTTTTCTACCACATCTTTTCCTTCTCTATTAATGTGCTTGGACACAGAGCTCTGTGAACAGCCAGCCTCTTTGCAATGACCTTTGTGTCTTGCCCTCCTTGTGCATTAGGTGTCATTGTTGGACAACTGTCAAGTCAGCAGTCTTCCCCATGATTGTGTAGCCTACAGAACTAGACTGAGACTAGACCAAGGCCTTTGCAGGTGTTTTGAGTTAATTAGCTGATTAGAGTGTGGCACCAGGTGTCTTCAATATTGAACCTTTTCACAATATTCTAATTTTCTGAGATACTGAATTTGGGCTTTTCATTAGTTGTCAGTTATAATCATCACAATTAAAAAGAAATAAACACTTGAAATATATCTATCAGTCTGTGTGGAATGAATGTATACATTATACAAGTTTCACTTTTGAATGGAATGGAATTAGTGAAATAAATCAACTTTTTGATGATATTCTAATTATATGACCAGCACCTGTATATATTTATATTCTTGTACTTTATATTATATATAAATATTTGTAATATATAAACATAACATATTTTTCTTAAATATATGCATGTATATATATATATATATATATATATATATATATATTGTATAATAAGCTTACATCTTGGTTGATGAGTACCAAAAAACAAAATCAAAGAATATACAAATATATTTTTGTTGCAGGGTAAATTTTGCATTCATGTGAAAGGGTACACAGGGGTGCATTGTTCTATTTTAACCTCTTGTCACGCCAAAACAACATGCTTCGGGTGAACAGGCCTTAAGAGTCATTGTAAGTTAAAGCGAAGGCTTTGAAAGTTCCTGGCTTTCACCCAAAGAATCATGTCGTGTGAAGCACACAAGTGTGCTGTGCATAATGGATGTGTCTGATTTCACAAGGACAGGAGGTCTCTCTAATTAAGCTGTTTGTTGTTCTGGCTTTGCAAGGAGGGGCTGGCTTTGTTCGGTTGACACGCTAAAGACACGCTGGAATTAAGAACAGCTGCTGCAAAACAGAGGGCAGCAAGCCACTGCTGCATGAGAGGAAACACATACACATCAACAGCTGCAGCTAAAACATACAATTCAATTTGACCTTTAGCTAACCTAGATCAACAGTAGTGACTGAGCACAATAAACATCCAAAACACTGAATTAAAGTGTGTGTCGATTTTACTAACTCTGTGGGTATGATGATGAGCAGCAGGCTCTAGACTAACTTTTTGCACTGTGCGCCTAACATTAAGATTTTTTTTAGGTGCACCCACAAAAGTTAGGTGCACCCAAATTTTATATGAGGCAATATTGACTCAGTAAAATGACTAACTAACAATCTGCTCAACATAAAGTTCTTTATTTGAAGAGCACAATTCTACAAGAAAGGTAACTTACTGAAAAGTGTTGGTGATAGCTTCACTGAGCAGAGATTTAAACTTAAAACATCTCAAGATAAATAAAATCTAAATTAAGTGTTTTAAGGCGCCAAACTGAACATCTCATGGCTCAATGTATTATGGACTATCCTCCATTGCAGTCACATGCCCCTCGGATGGCCAACTCCTGTAGTTTAGCTTTCTTGATCTTTGTCCTTGGCTAAACCAGCTGACCACACTCTCTCTAGCATCAACATCTTCCAGACTTGGCCCTTCTACACTGAGTCTTATCAGATCTTCCACTGTGTCTGAACGAAGGGATGCTCTAGTGCAGTGCTTCTCAAACCCCTTAAACCCATAAACAATCCTGCGTCATCCCACCACAGACTACCAAATAATTGCACTAAACATAATGAAAAAAAAAAGTATTTAGTTTTTATAACCAATTCTTACTATGCAAAAGAGAAGTATACTTAGGCCTTTAGTGTTATGTTAGAAGCATTTTATACTCATACCTTTTCTTGATTTAATATTTTGATTTTTTTAGTTTATTTTCATTTAAATGTTTAGTTTTGAAATGTTGTATGCATTTGTCATGTTTATTTCATGTCTTTATCTTCTTAAATGTGTGTATATATTATGTATAGTTTTAACTTTTAATTTTAGTTACTTTGTAGTAGCCGCTTTGGATAAAAGCGTGCTGCTAAATGACAAAGTAAAGTAAAGAAAAAATGTTCTGTCTAATCGCCTCTGTACTCATACTGTATTTTAATGCAGCCAAATTCTCAATAAAACTGTTTTACTTCAATGTTTATGTTGTCAGTCAACAGGATAAATATGAAATAATGACTGAAACACGTCCCTTTAAGAATTCATAACCAGCTCTCCTTTCCAAGAAGCTAGTCTGCACAAAAATACTAATTAATTTATAAATTGTCTGATGAAATCAAATAAGACACAATATAAGACAAGACAATTCAGTGCTGTGATTTCTTGTATATTTGCATGTACATTTAGAGAAGCAATAATATCTGTTTTAACTGAACGGGCTCTGCCTGACGCTTGCTGAACAGAGCAGATGCAGAGAAAGCGCTGATCTCGCTAGAAGTGCTGCGATCACAGAGACACTCTGAGTTCTGAGACTCGAACTAGTTGCTTTTGGAAAACATTGTAAAAGTTGCTATCTACAAAGGTGCTAAATGTCGCTAAGTTGGCAACACTGCACTACTATCCTCCTACTCTTTCTCTCTTTCTGACTGC
This sequence comes from Gymnocypris eckloni scoliostomus, assembly GCA_027564155.1. Taxonomy (NCBI): domain Eukaryota; kingdom Metazoa; phylum Chordata; class Actinopteri; order Cypriniformes; family Cyprinidae; genus Gymnocypris; species Gymnocypris eckloni. Next base: position 13,635,558 of record CM050415.1, on the reverse strand, counting down.
CTCTGTGAGCGTGGCATTTGGACAATTAACACACATACAGGAATATCTGGACCACGGCCAATCAGAGGGGGATCCGCCCTTCCTCTCTATTGGTTTAGACCCGATATAAGCTTTTAACGGGAGTGTCTTTGTTGAGTTTCTGAGTCGCTACTTTTTTCTTTTCTCGAATGGCTGGACGCACCAGTGCACCCTGGGATTTTTGTTAGTCGCACCCGTGAGAAATTAGTTGCACGTGCGACCAAATTGGTCGCACTCTAGAGCCCTGATGAGGCTAAATCATTTTTCATTCCAGATGCAAAAATGCCAAATGCTTAGGGTTTGGCTTATAATAAGCTCATTTAAAGATCAATAGAAGTCAATAAAAGATGTGAACAATGATTCTAAATGTGCATTATTATTATTTTGTTTGGGTGAGTGTGTCCTAACAGCTTGAATTCTACAGAACAGGTACAAGCCACGGAAAGATGGCAGTAAATTCACTCTCACCATATTGCTGTCTAGCTGTGAACAAAACACCACACACTCCATTTCCAATCTGTTCACAGTCTGTTAGGAGATATTCCTAGAACAAACACACACAAATACAGACATACTGTACATACAGTATCCTCCTGAGAGCCATCTCACACACGCACTGTACAAAATGTTATAACAGCCTTTCTAATCAATTTGATTCATTTATTTAATAACACTATCTGCAATTTCTATTCAAATTCATGGATTTTCAGAGTTACAGCTTCATTTATTTCATTTTATAGTTGGATTAAAAGAACAGTTCACCCAAAAATGAAAATTTGCTGAACGTTTACTTTTAAGTTGACTTTTCTTCATTGGAGCAGATTTTGAGAAATTTAGCATTACATGCTTGCCAACCAATGGATCTGCTACGGTGAATGGGTGCCGTCAGAATGAGAGTCCAAACAACTGATAAAAACATCACAATAATCCACAAGTATCCACATGACTCCAGTCCATCAAATAATATCTTGTGAAGTGAAAAGCTGCATGTTTGTAAGAAACAAATCCATCATTAACTTTAAATTGTTGCTTCTGTACAAAATATGAGCCCATAATTAATACAAATGCTTTATCAACTGTTGTCCTCTTACGTTAAAGTCCCCTGACATATTTGTTTAGAGCAGTTTTGGACTGTTTTTGCTTGTAAACATCGCTTAATCTGTGCATATTTATCTCCTTATTTATCTCCTTATTCATGACTTTTTCACTGGAAAAAAAAATTATAGATAGAGGTCTTGTATTTTAGCTGGAAGCAATGGTTTGAAGTTTAAACAATCTTAATTGTGAATTTGTTCATATAAATGTGTTATTGTTATTGAAAAAAATTATACAGATTTGAAACAACATGAGGGTGAGTAAAAGATGTCAGTGGTTTAATTTGTGTGTGATCTATCTCTTTAATGATATGTTTAATGATGACTGACATTTAATATATAAGAGGATTTAAACTCAATCTCCAACACAGCCCTACACTATTGTGATAGACGCTGTAGGTCTACATGACTTCCCAGCATGCAGATCATTGCGTTGCTAACAATGGACAATCCAAAATCAATCTACTCAACAATAATGAAGTATTACTCTGGTTTCACCAAGTTTTATGGCAACAATTAAGCTTTCAGTTGGGTTTATGTATTTATTTTAGTGTTCAAGCTTTCATAGAGACAGAATATATAATTTGTCCAGACAGCAGGACTGAAGTACAACTTGTCCCTCTGAACTGATCATCACATCATTAGACGAAGAGGTCTGCTTTAATGTGTGCCGTGCTGCTCCATCATGAAAGCCTGAGAGTGATCCTGTCTAAGTGAGCTTCACAGTGATTCAGTGAAAATCATCAGGTTTTCAGAGAGTCATAACATAGAGCATGAAAGAGCAGTGGCTAATGGCCAGAGAAAGATTAATAATCTGGGATATTCACTCTGAAAGGTTTATGCATACAATAACCTACAATGCAAACCCTAAAAAAATTGTTTATTGTATTATTCACGCTCTAGTGTATTATAAATACACAGACACAATGACACATACACCCTCAAACACAATGTCTTGCCTCTTATTCACTCTCACACACACACACACACACACACACACACACACACTATTGTTATTTTGTCTGTGTGATTTGCAGATGCATAATGTTATACTGTACTTTATATTTTAATTGAAGCAGCCAGATTAGATGAAATCCACTGGCAATGCTTATAGTCATATTGTAAGCTTATACTTATAGTCATACATAAAAAAATAAACCCTAATGGCACAGTGTGTGTGTGTGGGGGTGTTCCTGTAGTGCATTCCTGGTATAATACCTTCACAGGGTCACAGAATAATAAGATACAATTTTAAAATTGGGCTCCTGTTCTATGATTCTAATACACTTGCATCTCAGACTGCCTAATGCTTTTTCCAACTCTATGAGCTATGGATTTTATACATGTCTAAAAATACTAGGTTTGCTGGTGATACACAATGTCGATGTTTTGATATTTTTACCCCTCAAGTCTTTAAAGTAATTTCAGAAAGAAGACGTTTTCATTGTGTGTTTTTCAGAATTTCATATTATAGTAATTGTTAACTACAATGTGAACTTTGTGAATGTATTGGGTTTTGTTTATTATAAGCTTTCTTATTATAAGGAAGAAGGAGACGAGGATAAACTCAAATTAACAGTCTTTAATTCGGACAAGCAAGGCACGACAAGGCAGGGCAGACACACAGGAACACCAGGAGTAATGAGTAGACCATACAACACTAACTAAACAAACAGGAACTAAAATAAACAAGGACAGGAAACAAACCAAATAAGGACACAAGAGGCAGGAACACATGACACACACGACACAGGAATGACAATCATGTCCACTGATCATATCCACTGACCTTCACCTAATTAGATTCTGGACAACAATATCAAAATGGATATTTTAAATGTTTAATGCATTTCATGATGTTGATAGCAAATAATGGAATTTGTTTTTTTATAAAAGTAATCACAAAATAAATCTAAAAGTAATCACAATTTTTGTACCATAATAAGACACTAGTTAGTCAGTGCAGTCTCTAATGACTCTGTCACTGACTTGCACAGTAGTGTTTTTTAGTGGTCATTCTTTCATTCACTTTCTGCTTGATTTTTTTAATTTTCTTTTCAATACATTGACATTAAAATAGTGTCTGACAGCACCTTAAAAAGTATTTTACAGAAACCTGCACCCGTTTGCTGAAACTCAGTATTGATTTTGATCACTATAATCACAGACTAGTAACATTATTACACTGCTGAAAGGTTGTATATATAATATTGTAATTTGCTAACACTGATTATCGTTTTTAATCTTGAGGTTTAAAGCTGTCGAAAGAGGTTCGCACTTGTTCAAACTTGAATTTATAATTATCTTTTAAAGAATCACTTTTTACACAGCTTTTTTCATTACAATAACATCTAACAGTGACACAGGAGCGTAAAGATACAAAAATAACATAACAAATCTAAATATAGGTACTGTTGTACCACTAAGCTTCTATATTCTTTCGGGCAAAGAATTGACTCGGGTCTTCGTTCAAATTTCAACTGTTTACTGAATGTTCTCGTACAATGAACAGAAACAAATAAACTCCTGTCAAAAAACTGTGTTGCTCCATCTTTCTTTCTTTCCTAAAAGCACCCTCGCCCCTAAGGTGCTTTAAGACAGTCCAATAATAAACAGAGAAAACCATTACAGAATACGCATGGGGGTGTTTAACCAATGCTACTCAAGCTCTTCTAACTTCAATGTTAAATTTTAATTATTTAAATGATGGCTCTTACAGGTAACAAAAATCTGATTTATGGCTACTAAATCTTTGGCTACTAAAAGTATGACTCCCACGAAGGAAGGAAGGACGGAAGGAAGGAAGACAAGGAAGGAAGGAAGGAAGGAAGGAAGGAAGGAAGGAAGGAAGGAAGGAAGGAAGGAAGGAAGGAAGGAAGGAAGGAAGGAAGGAAGGAAGGAAGGAAAGAAGGAAGGAAGGAAGGAAGGAAGACAAGGAAGGAAGAATACATGCATGCATACAAAATTCTATTTCATTGTTACAATTCAAAGATACAGAATCGATGGACTCCCATAAATTGTGTTTCTAGTCTGGCAGTATGTGCTTTTCTGAAAGTCACGCTCTTGCCTGAGGGCTTTTGTGACTTTTTCGGGTCGTTGGGGTCTTCTGTAGAAGTGCATGTAAAACAAAAAGGCTAATGAGTTCTGAAAGACATGGGAGTGAACAGAGCTGTTGTCATTGTAGAGGAGGTTGAGAGTCTGACCTTTGCATTGTAATGTTTCAAATTCGAGTGATTACGAATGTGTTTCCTCCATGAGTCATTTTTGTGCCTTTTATGCCTCTGTGAGGTTCCTCCTGGACAATTAAAATCTCCTCGCTGTGTAGTTTGTGGCTGTCTTAAGGACCCCATGAAATCAAAACTTGATTTGCGTGACTTTTAGACCATGTGTGACAGTTTAGAGGCAACCTAAATATTAGTCTACTAATGAAAGTAGAAAAAAATATTGATTACATTTCCCTCTTATCACTGACTGTTGAGTTGCATAAAGTGTCTCAGGCTACTATTCACTATACTCTTGGAACCTAATGATGATTTACATCTAAATGTATATTTAGTCATTTAGCAGACGCTTTTATCCAAAGCGACTTACATATGAGGACAACAGAAGAAATCAAAACCAACAAAAGAGCAACAACATGCAAGTTCTATGACAAGTCTTGGTTAGCCTAACGCAGTACACGTAGCAAGTGTTTTAGTAGAAAGAATAGAAAAAAACAATATTAATGAAAGCAATTAACAACAATTTTCCAGAGCGATTAAGGAAAGCAATAACATACAAATGACCCAAACTAAATGGTGTGAGAGTCCGTTGAGAGTTCTGCCATTTTGGCACCATCCTGGCTCCTCCACCTTCCATCCACAGACAGAACAGAAGCTAATAGTTTTGAGGTTTACATTTATTTATTTGTTTGTTTGTGTTTTTAAAGACTAATTTTAAGTGAGCGTTCCATGACGACATAGGTAATTTAATTATAAAAATAGAAGAATATGAAAAAATGAACATGTACAATTAAATATCTGTCAATATATTGACCAATACAGTTAAATATTTAAATATTTTATATCCATTTTTTTATTATAAATAAAAACTCATATTGAATATTAACCTAAATGTATGAAGAAAGTTATTTCTGTTTTGTCTTGAAGTTGACTTGTAAAAATGTGGTCATATTAACCATTGCTCTGTTAAGTTTTGTGAATCTTTGCTGGAATTTTGCATAAACAGGAACGATTTTCCTAAACCATTTTTTTGCAGTGGGTTTAAGTTGTTACGGTGGTCACTTGCTGTTTGGTTTGAAAGGTATTTATTTTTGAGATCTCCTTCATACATCAAAACCGATTGACAATGGACCTTTTTTCTCACAAATTTGGCAAAACTTCCACTAATATGACGAGCCCCATAACTCTATAACACACAACCTCTTATGGCTTTAAATCCTACGGCACTATACGATTCGAGAAAATACTTCCATCCGGTTTACAATCTGTTGACCATAAAATGCTTTTTGTATGAAGACACCTCCTAAAGAAACTGATTCAGACCAGCTTCAAAACATCAAGTTTAATGATCTAGAACAAATTAAAGTGAGCTCTGGTGGTAATTGAATGTTTAATGATACAATACTCATTTTTGAACAGACAAAATATTTGGCGACTGGAGTCGGATATGTTCAGATGCCTTCCTGTCTGCTGTATACAGCCTTTGGAGGCAGCATTATGCTGGTTTGGGTCAGTGTTTCTCCCAAGCTTTGTGCTATTTTACTGCCCTGCATTTTTGGATTAGGCTCAATGAGCAAGCTGTTTGTAAAAAAGCCATGAAATGCTCTCAGTGATTTCTTGATAAAGCATTAAGGATTTTGGGAAATGAAGCCTGCCCTGTTATCTATGGACTTAAACAGCCGCCTGTGAGGAGTAAGCAGTATATCCTCAAGTAAACAAACGGGTAAACAAACAAAGACTGCAAGTAAAATGTCCACAGCCTCAGGCTATACACACACTGAGACCATTAAACGCGAGTGAGTGTTTTGCAGGGGTGTGTTGGGACAGGTTATTTTCCAGACCCATAAATTGGGTCGATACGCTTGCACCTCTGTAACGTTCCTGGATGTCACATTTCATCATGTGTACGCGTGTCCAAATTTATCTCTCAATAGCGCAGATCAATAAAGCTGAACCAGCGCGTGTCCCCTAATAAATATATACTCCTGCATTAAATCAAACGCTGTTCTCAAGATACTATATTATAACAGGTCTTGGATCAGCAAGTTTCAGAATCGTCTCAAATAGTATATATCTGGGTCAAGTTGTTAATTCAATCTCAAGACAGGTGTAAGATCAGCACTTTTGCTCTCTCATAAACTTCTAGTCAGACTCTCAAATAGTGATCAACTGCTCCTGAGATGTGTAAACAGTTTACAACACATACAAATAAATCAATTGTAGATTTTTGATTAAAAATACAGTAAAATGCTAATATTGTAAAATATTATGACAATTTAAAACATCGGTTCTCTATTTCATAGTTTGTTTGAACTGCTTGCACACAAAATCTTGACTTGTCACACATTTTCTGAAACCTGACACTCAAACAGCAGAAGCACACACCAACAAACATAACAGGTATTAATATTATGGCAAAAGTGTTTGTAAATGTTTGCTTATGAGATGTGTTTGTGATATTTTGAATGCAGGGTTTCATTTTGCAAGAGATGTGAGGCGTTTTGTATGTGCAATTTTTGGATTTGTGTGTAAGGTTAAAAAAAAGAGGCAACGTTTTGAAAATGTGTGTAAGCAGTTGAAAAAACGAATAGATTTTAAAATGTAATTTATTCCTCTGATGCAAAGCTGAATTTGCAGCATCATTACTCCAGTCTTCAGTGTCACGTGATCTTCAGAAATCATTCTGATATGAAGATTAGATGCTAAAGAAACATTTCTCATTATTATCAATGCAAAAACAATTGTTGTGCAGCTTACCAATTTTTTTTACTGGTTTTTCAGCATTTATTTGAAATATAAATATTTGTAACATTCTTTCAATTTAAAATTTTGAAAATCAATTTTTGAAAAGTTTGAACAATGGTGAACCTCTTAACCAAATGTAAAATTGCGAAACTGTTAAATAACTACAAAGAAACATTGTATAAGAAAAGATTAAAGAAACTGAACCAATCTTGAATATCAAAACATGAAAAGGGGGAAAAGGGTGGATCTATTATTGCAATGGAATGCTTTTTTAGAGAAAAAAGAATGTCAAAAGTCAATATTATGAAATAATGACATTTTAGAGATATATAACCGATGCAGTCATCAGTAAGCACCATTTGTGTTTAAATGTAGCACTTGTTAATTTGCTTGGCAACAGTGGATTTCACAAGTCTCAGAAAGTTCTGCTGTATTAGATCACTGATGATTTTTCAACCTCTGTCAAACCAGCTGGAGGAAGACAACGTTATTCATCTCATGTGGTTGCCATAGAAACAACCTCTATGCAATTAAAAATAGATACTTAGTTAGACTTAGAAGAAACAAATTAGTAAACTAAAGAAAAAATCAGGTCACCTTTCTCCTTAGAGAAAACTCAAAGGGTCCACATAATGTATTAGGGATATTGAGTTACCCCATAATACAGTATATACATCTATATAACAAGAAAATCAAGATAAGCTATTCTCAGTGTCATGCATAATTTCCACACTTATTACAGAACTCCTCTAGTCACGAAATCTCATTATCAAGAGACAGTAACAAACTCTTCAAACTAATCCACTCGGCTTTATTTAATTCTGGCCCAATCCTTGACCTTCGCTAACTTTTTGCAATGTGCTATTGTCACTGACCAATCAAATAATCCCCAAAATCCTCTCTGCCAATGCTTTGTCTGGGCACATCATTAGAAAAGCCATCTATGATTGCAGACTTGTCTAATCGCATTAAGGTCAAAATCAGTGGTGCTGACAGACCAACAGAGAGAGAGCAGAACCTCTCAGAGAGGAGACAGACTCTTAAATATAACTAGCTATTCACTTCTCTACTCATATGCCTACACGTCTCATTCTGGCCTGTTTCTTACTCAAATTCACTTTCTATCCACTTCACACCTACACAGTGACCATGTTGACTCTCGTGTGCAGTGAGACTGATAACAAGACACATGTTGAGCATCATGACAACAGCAAAGTAGCTCAGATTCTGCATTTCATTTACAAGCTTGTCTCGACTTCAACACTATTCTACTGCTGCCTTGGACACACTGGTATTTTGTTCTGGAAATACAAATAGTCTCAATCTATTTTCATCACCATTTTATTTTATTTATGGTTTTTTTGCCTGCTGCATACCTTAAAATGACATTCTTAAATCAAGTAAAACATATATATATATATTTGCAAACCACTTAGAACTTAGAAGAACACAAGTAAACCAGCTCAATGACGCTTTTCTGTTCAATAATTCTGCTTGATGCATTTTCTATAATGAATAATTCATATGGTTGCACAGTTCTCAAAGACAAAACACACAGTATTGTTCAATGTAAGATTTTTAAGACTATTTACACTTTACCATTACAAAGATTGGGGTCTGTGAGATTTTTTTGTTTTAAAATAAGCCTCTTACACTCACCAGGGCTGCATTTAAGCCTATATGATTAAAATACAATAAAAACATATGTTAAGAAATATTATTAACATTTAAATTAACTTATTTCTATTTGAATATATTTCTAAATGCAAATTATTCCTGTGATGGAAAAGCAGAATTTTCAGTGGCTATTAATAAAGTCTTCAGTGTCACGCAATCCTACAGAAATTATATTAATATGCATATTTTATGCTCAAGAAAAAAACTATTGTGAAAAATAAAATTCAAAGGAAAATTATGTTTTTTTTTAAAGAGCACCACTTTTGACCAATTTAATGCACCCTTGAAAAATTAAAGCATTCATTAATTTAAAACAAATATTTACAGACCCCAACATTTTGAATGGTACTGTATATACACAGTACAAAATAAGAAAATAAATGAAAACAATACTTTTTATGTATATAAATACAGAATAATTACTACACACAGTAGTTATCACTTTTAATTAAATCAATTTAATTCAGTCAAAACATTTACTCTACTTTGACATTTAAATAATTAAGTAAATGATGTCAACAAAAAAAATCTCACAAGTTAATCTTGCTTTAACTTTAGTTCTACAAACACCAAGCTAAATTTATTTTTACAAAATGAGAAAGTAGAGTGTAAACAGGAAAGTAGAGAGAAATGAGGGGCAATGGATCAGGATGCCCCATTATTTCTGTAAGCACACAACTCCTCAACTTCTTCAGCATTGAGCCACAGCTCGCACAAGCACTGCTATGATTAAATACAGTTAAGCTGGCTGACAGCACACACCACACACATACAAACTACACGTCACTGTGCCTGAGCTCATAATATCCTTCCTGTCAGCGGGTATATAAGTCAAGATGAACTTAGTCTCACGTAGCCAGACCTTCAGACTGATGGCTGAAGGTCTGGAATATATGGCGGCATTGATTGGCCAAGACCCACCCATGAGGCCGTTTGACCGACATGTCAAACAACCAATCACAGTTCGTTTCGTTCAGCGTCACGGTTCGGGTGCGTGGAAATGTCGCCACAATAACAAACTGGTGTGTGAAACTCTCGGATGTATTTTAAAGATTCTATGCTGCAAACTTTAAATATTTCACTTACTTTTGAAAATCCAGCGTTTAGTTGACCCTGATAAGCGTTCGCCGTCACATTTGTAAACACTACGGATTTCTTCTTTCGTGAGGGGGTTTGGCATCACGGCCTCTTTGTTTCGAGGCAGAACGTTAAAGAACGCGACACACGTCTCCCGGAAATGCTGTATAATTCAACCAATCCGACGACGACTTTGACACTCGTGAAGTTTTTCCAGATAAGTGTGCCATATGCATCAGACGTTTAGCCAACGGTCCGTGGGCGTGATGTCTGAGACTGAGACTAAGATGAACTGGGCAGAGCATGGTCTCTTGGCCTTTGAAAACAACAGTCACGGGTATGACATGTGCATTACGTGCCTCCCTTTCAGGAGTCAAGTCAAATGACCGCAACCTCCTGTGATTCAAATGCTTTTGAACTGTGACCTTCTCTCACAGACAAGCATGCCATATACTGTAGACGCTTCATGAAATAAATATAAATACGAAGCCAGATGTTTGACTTCCTTTTGGCAAGGCTGGATAAATGTCATTCAGTGTCATGTTGAACTTAATGTCCAGAGACCCAGCAAGGGTGATGGTATGACCAAAATATTTACCATGATAATAATAAGAAAATATTTGAATTATTTTTTCTGTAAAATAAATAAAGTAATAGTAATACATATTTGATAATTTGGTGAAATTAATCAATTGAAGAGATCATTGAAAACCTGTACACACACGGCGCTAACCGCCTCCCCGAATAACCCAGATTGTGAGATGGGTGCGTCCATCAAAAACACCTTTTCCTTCTCACGAATCTCAGTCAGGTTGAGCCAAACTATGGCATTCTGCTGCCACCGGCCGCCATAGAGCATCGACGGCATAGATTGCTGTTTTTCAGAGCCAAGTCAGTGGCTCTTCGTAGCTCCTTCACGGCTTCAGGAGTCACATCCCTTCGTCCATAATTCAAAAAGACGTACATACCAGCCTGAAGGATGGCCATTGTGTGAAGGGCCATACCTGCCTGACCTGGACTTGATAAGGGCGGAAGTGGTCCTACACGGCTTGGAACATAGGAGGCACTTCCAAGAAGGAGCCAAAGAGGGTGAAAGATGTGAGGCTAAAGTATCCTCAATCACCGGCATGGCGGTGTAACCCTGCTCCACAGAACCCACAAGGTTGGTGAAGTCAGCGTTAGGGTGTTAGGCGGGAGGAAAATGGCTGCTTCCAGGAACTGGAGATCTCTCGATGCAGATCGCTGAAAAATGCCTTCCTCCTTTCAAGCTTGGAATGTGCACGATGAGGAACCGCCGTCGAGCTTGATCGAGACTCGGGGCTCATCGGGCCAATCCAGCGAAGTTTATGTTCGCCAAAGCACGCCCACGAGCTCAGAGTAGGCCACTGAAGGTTACCTGGCCGCCAGCGGGAGCGCATCTGCTAAAGCAGGCCCGAACTGAGTCGGAGGCTGCCGTGTAACATCATCTAGCCCAAGGAACGAAATCATGTGCCTTAATGGCTAGGAAACAGAAAATCATGCAAAAATCAAGTACCTGGCGGGTTGTCGCTCGAGAGGGAGGGAGAGAAAATGCGAGGCCTGTCTGCTCACTCTCCATCTCCTTGAGCTCGACATCCGAACCCCAGCTTGGCGCCGATATCCGCGATCTCACGAGGAGCCACGGAGGTGCTCGCGCGCTAAATGGAGGATTCGTTCATAATCTCGAGCCGAGAGTGGAGGGTTATGAGACAATCGTCGCAAATTTTGCATTTTGAGGTCCCATAAACCGCTTCACGCATGCGAAACCCCAAGCACTTAATGCACTTACTGTGGGTCTTGCGCGATGACAGCAAACAAGAAGAAGGCGGTTGACAGCGTGAAACTCCATGGCACTTCACCGCGAGGAGAACAAAGTTCCACAATTTTGAGGCAGTGAAGTGCAAATGGATAACCGCAAAGGTAGTTATTCTGGGTCAGAATTTAACAACGAAGGGTGATTATTGTGACCAATCAATGAAGGCAGAGAAAACTGAGGAGTGGATGGCGATTCGCCAGTATGACCTGATGACACTTTTAGAGATGGCGTCGCGCCATCAGCCAATGAATTGGCGTGATTCTATATGGGTTTCAGACTCGGTAAAACATTCAGTGGTCGCAGTGCCATGCACTTCAACGCATCTGCTGAGTTCACCCATTGAAAGAGAACACTTCTTATTTAGTTACTTTTGATGATGTTGTTCTAATTAATTCGTTTTAAAAATATGTTTTTATTCAAAATAAACAAAAATAGGTAAATAAACAAATCACTTTCAAAACTGTCATAGAGTTGCCCTACCCATAAGGGTAAGCTAAGCTTATAAAAATGATTTATATTTTGAGGTATCGGGTTGGATTTGGCTGAAAATCGGTCAGTTTATAAGCAAAAAGGAACAAAGTGCCAGAGCCTGTACAACTCAATATCAACATTGGACTGCTTCTCAGAGATGAAGACAGCTCAGAGACGTCAAAGGATTTCAAATCGACCCAGAGATGCACTTTAGTTTTTTTGCTTGACAGGTAGGATATCTATCAATTGTTTTGTCAAATATCATCATTGCCTACATTTTTTAAAATTTGATTTTACAACTTTTGTTTTAAATGAGTCACAAAATCAGTGGAAGACCGTTACCTGCTCAAAAGATGTAATTTGCAGATATTTGTCTTTTAGATTTTTTTACATGACGTCTTTTCTTTTTGGAAGGGGTGAGTGTTTATATTGTTAGTGACATTTGCTTTGATAAAATGATAACCTGAAAACCAACTCATGTAAGCAATTTCAGTTCCTCCACAAGTAACTTACTCCTTAACTGGAGCCAAATCGTTTGGCTTATATCGATAGCCTGAATGTGTAAGCCACACACAGAGACACAAATCTGAATGCTACATGTCGGCCAATTGCTACATGGCAAGCTGTGATAACATCTTTTAAAAAAGGCATGGAGAAATACATGTTCAAATGTCAAAATGTACAAATTCAGTTTAGGCACTGAAAAATAAAGATTCATAAATATGCAGTAATCCATTTTATTCTTAGTGTTTTTAAACAAGTAGACTGTGCAGCATTCATTATAGTCAATTGCCCTGAGGATGTGTAAACAAAGTCATGTGAGCTTTAACTGCAACACACTTTGTGTGTGAGGTGTATAATCCACACTAACGCTTCCAAATTATATGCACAATTACTGCCACGGTAATGAAACATGCTCAGTAATGTAGCTATTAATACCATAATAACAGCAGCTGTGTAAGAATCAGAGATTTTGTATAAAGACCAGGACACACCAAAGAACTAGCGGCGATGAAAGCCAATGGTGTTGTCGCCTCGCGTCAGCAGCGTCTGGTACAAAAAGCTATGGTATATTCTTCATTCAAAAGGAGAAACCGAAACAAGGATATACGAGATATACAAAACATAGACAAAACAGTGCTTGTTCACAATTTTGATTATCGGTTATGTTGATAACATTCATCATTTTAAGCATCACGTTATTATGAAAATATTGGCATATTGGAATGCTTGGGAAAGTTCAAGTAACATGAAAGGCCTTCTGTCTGTCGCCTTCATTTACTTGCTTGTTTTCAACACTTTCGCTTTAATTCTCGGTCACGGACTTGTTCGCTAAATTGAACATCCAATCAGAGTTCTCACTCTCGCCAATAGCCCTGATGGAACACACCAAACACACCACGTTGAAACGCACGGACATTGTCCGACAAGTTGATCGACGAGAGAAACCGGGCTAGTTGTCAAAAGTCCAATAACAGGATGTTTCGTTTTTAGAATAAATCAAGCCACCGTTTTTCACACCAACTTTAATAAGGATTCAACTGAAGATAAAGTTATGAACTAAGGCAATAAGCTGAGACGAAACCAACGCACTCTAGTTTTCTTTGGTTTAACGAGATCTGAACAACATTCAGTTACATCAAGAAATGTCCTTGGAATAGATGTGCTGCTGTTTCATTATTAGCACTGTCAAAAAAACTAAATAATACGACAACTTAGAAGAAATGGGAGAGGACATTAGAGCGAGCATTTCCTGTATAATACAGACCGTTTCACTGAGAGGCACACAATGAAAGCTTACAGCAGTCCTATTATTGTTAACTCCACTGGCCTGATACTGAGAAAAGAAGGACAGGAGTGCATAGAACAGGACAGATAAAGGAAGGAAGAACAGAAAAGAGAAAAATACAGTGAGTGCAATTAAAACACAGGACCTTATTCAGAAATGAAGAATGACATTTAATCATCTCAGTGATTAAACACTCTTTGAATCTCAAAGTCTCATTTATAGTTTTATAATCCCTCCGAGACACCAGTATTGATTTTGATGTATTATTCCCCCTTTTAAAAATCTTCCTCAAATCTAAAGTTGCAATAAAAAATATTAGGCTGTGCTTTCAAAATTAGGATTTGGATTGATCTCAAAGCATTCCTCTGCCAATCACTGAAGGAACCTTGGTGACCCTCAGAAATGCATATTTAGAGGCCAAAAGAAGAGTTGGTCTGACCTTTACAAAGAGTCTGAAACCTCAGTATGTCAGCTTGAGAGCGGCACTCCTGCACACGCTAAAGTTTCATGATCCTGAAACATTTATAATATCTGAACATTCACAATTGCAGAACTACAGTACAGTTGTGTTGACCTTTATACAAGTCTTTCCAGTCAGCTTGAAACCTCAGTATGGTCATCTCAGGGCCCTCTTACACTTGATAAAGTTGCCGTTTTATTCTGTTACTGAATATGTTGAGAATTGTGAATAAAAGATCGCAGGTCAAATTCTTACAAGAAAGCTATTGAACCAAACAGCTATGTTATGTGGCATGCTGGAGATTCAAATTGTTAATATTTTTCTGCCAAACTTGTTGCTATGATACTTTTCAGAGTTTGAGCTGCTCTTAGATATTTATTTAGTGAAACATGGGAACTATTTTGTCCGGTCTCTGAGGATTGATGCTGTACTCTCTACACTACAGACAGAAGGACGCAGATAAATTCTGTACACAGAGAATAAAACATGAAATATGAAGGGCGGTTACTTAATCAATGCACATTCACACTGAGAATCTTAAAGATAACTATAATGACAGCTATATTAGTGTCCACACAAACGGATGATCACATCTTAAAGATGTATGAGCTGCCTTTGTTTTTTATTTTGAACTGTTCTCTGATGTCCACTTATACAGGTACATCTAAAAAAAATAGAATATCATGAAAAAATTCAATATTTTTTGTCACTCATTTCAGAAAGTGAAACCCATATATTATATAGATTCATTACACATAGAGTGAAATATTTCAAGCCTTTATTTCTTGATATTTTGATGATTATGGCTTACAGATAATGAAAACCAAAAATTCAGTGTCTCAGAAAATTTGAATATTACATAAGATCAATAAAAAGAAGGATATTTTAAACAGAAATGTCCGGCTTCTGAAAAGTATGTTTATTTCTATGCACTCAATACTTGGTTGGGCTTCCTTTTGCATGAATTACTGAATCAATGCAGCATGGCATGGAGACAATCAGTCGGTGGCACTGCTCAGGTGTAATGAAGCCCAGGTTGATTTGATAGCGGCCTTCAGGTCATCTGCATTGTTGGGATCTGGTTGGCTGCCATATAAGCTGTTGTTAGACTAACAAGAATATTTTTATAACATAAGAACAAGTTTTTTTGTAGCACAATGACCTCTATCAAAAGATCAAGAGAATTTTGATTTCTCAGTTCATGGCCCATTTAAAATGTGTTTAAATGCACGCTGCAGTTATTTAGTTGCTTTAAATGCTTGAGCAGTCAGGTGAATTCCAATTGTCTGTTTTTATTGTTCATCAGCTGGAAACAAAAATTGTTTTGAAAGTGATTCCAGCAATATTGTTCCTTTGTGCCGTTATCATTTTAGCTGTGGTGTGGACCTCTGTTACGCTCATAAAATTAGAACAATTATTAAAACTTTATAGTTATCGTTGGTGTGAATGAGCATTCATATAAAATGCTGATATAACACTAATATATTATACATTAACTTAAATGTAGGTGTTGAGAAAAAGTTCACACCCACATTTGAAAATAAACCACCGAGAGATACATTACAGAGCAACAACATAAAGCAAAG
This sequence comes from Gymnocypris eckloni scoliostomus, assembly GCA_027564155.1. NCBI lineage: Eukaryota > Metazoa > Chordata > Actinopteri > Cypriniformes > Cyprinidae > Gymnocypris > Gymnocypris eckloni. Next base: position 13,619,586 of record CM050415.1, on the reverse strand, counting down.
AATGAAGTGAAGGAGAAACAAAAAAAATCTAAGTATGTGTGTGTTGCTGCTCAGTGAGCCATTTACTGTAAACATCAATGTCATTTGTCTTCTTTCATCATCTCCTCTTCCTGCTCTGTTCTTTCCTCTCTCCCCAGGTTGGTATTGATTGTGTTCTTGACTGGAAGAAGCTAGTTTGACCGTTTTGTTTCTATGGTAAATATATTATAAGAATAAGCGATTAAATATAGTTTGTTTTGGTGTGAGAGGAGGAAGAAAAAGATTTCATTAAAAGAACAAAATATTTTCACAACTTTCAGGCATCTCCTGTATGTTAAACCATGAGATTGATGGTCTTCACTAAATGTAAATCACATGTCTACTATGTACAGCACACCCGAGTGCCCTGGAGAAATCACTCTATCAAGTGAAAGGGGTATTTCTCTCATTTACTTCCAGAGCGCTGGGGTTAAAGCTAAACTCATATTACATTTCTCTCCAATGTATATTATTATTTCTTACACATTCAGTGACAGTTATTTGTGATATGAATATGGTTTCTCAATTGTTGTTCATTACAGTTTGTTTTGCATTATTGGTTTGTAAGCACTTACACAGTTTTACAATATTTTACAGTATCTTACAAAACAAGAAAAAAAAGCATTCAAAAAGTTAGGAAATTCAACAAAGCTGTAAAAATGAAGTGCAAGTAGAACCAGTAGAGAAAAAAGTGTTAACCGTTGGCTTTTTGTGCTGAATATATGTCCTTACTTCCTTTAAATGCCTTGAAGAAATGTAAAATGTCATGTTGTCATAACTTAAAAGCCACCATTATTGTAGAAATTATCTATTTATATATTCTTCTTCTTTTAATAAAGATTTTAAAGTTTTGTCAACTTATAGGCAATATCTATAAAATGTCAAGGGTTATACTACTCATTTAAAAATAATGCCTTATTATAAGATGCATAAGATGTCAAATGCATATAAAATGCATAATATAAGATGTCAAATGATGTATTACTCATTTTAAAAACATGCATTAATATAAGATGCATGATATAAGATCTCAAAGGATTTATTACTCAATACAAAAATGTAAAGCTTTGGTTATTTTTTTTTTCAGTTTTTACTTCCTGCAATCCAAGATCCAAGACTTATGATTTATGGCATATTCCTATGCTGATCAACCTACAATCCCACCATTTCTCCAGTATTCACATCTGTCCATAAGGCCAAGCCCTTTTCTGAAGGAAAACAATGGAAGCTGAAGGAACCAAAACAGGTTATTTCCCCCTTTTTCACCTTGAGCTGCCACTGCTTGAATGAAAAGCCACGCTGCTACGTGACTACATTCTGTGAAAAGCACTATATCGAGCAACCCAGCGAAAGTCAATGCCCAACAGAGAACTCTTTATTGAACTGAGATAAACTATTTCTGAAATGTCTAATAACTGTATGATTTAGTGACCTCTACATCCTAAACTGCTCCAAAGACATCCATAACATAAAAACACAGCGAGCACATGGGTTGCATCTTTCTCGAAGAACATGAGTGCAGGCTATATCAGACCGTTGCCTCTTACTATTCAATCATTTCAGCATCTGCGTCATTTGAAGTGAAGTGTCTTGTGCCTTACTCATGGATTGCCTCCGCAGGACTTCAGAGAAAACATGAGCAGGAGCAATTATCTATCCGTCTAAGTATTTCCACTTGTCTCACCATTTTCTTTCATTTTCAATGGTCGGGAGGAATTCTGATGTTCAACCTTCTCTATTTTATCTAATATTTCTCAGAAAAAATATGATTTAATCAATGCAAGTAACTGCAAGCCATTCAAGAAGTATTCAAACTACTGGATCTGGCAAAAGTTGTGAGTTATTTTATCTGGTCCAGATACTTAAATTGGTTTCTCCACCGCCGTGATTGCCTTCTTCCTACAGGATACCTGCATTTGTCATATTGTATTATCTTCACAAGAAGTGCACTTGAATATTTAAAAGAATATATCCCAGATTGACCTTGTGAGCCGAGTCACGTCGCTTACATTTTCATTTTGTTATCGTACGGCAACAATATAGCAGGGAGCCGGTCAGGCCCTCATTAAAACAGAGCAACCTTCTGCATTTCTCTAAAGGCAAGGTCAGAAGCAGCCTGCATTAAAGCAGTCGAGTTAATAAAGAGACAGCCTTTGCATTGATATGAATAACAGCCATTGCATAGGGTTGAGAATTCATCCTCTTCCACCCACTGAATGAACTCCGCTGTGATTCACATATGAAGGGAACGCAGCATTAAAACGGCTCCCCACTTCAGCAGTGTGAATAGGCTTAGAGATGAAGTCAAGTACTGTACATTCTATCTACAGATCAATGGCTTTCTGGATCAAGAAATGCACTTTGTGACACTATTTAACCCTACATGAAACAGGATGAAAGAGGACGAGAGACCCTTTTATACAAACTCAAATCTCTTCTTTGCATGTTTCATTATATTTACTTTGTAATAAAATGAGTATTAAATCCAAAATTAATCTCTAATTTTATATTAATTATTTATTACATTGTGAGATAAAATTATTTATTTTAACTTTGTAGTAAAAATATTAGATTAGACACTTTTGGTAAAATTTATTTGAATTTAACATGAATAACATGAATAATTATTATTAACGTTTCCAGCGGGCTTTAAAGCATTGTGTAAGTGGGTGCAGTTGATGAATTACTATATGAGGATGTGTTCTGTGCACAGAGAAGGCAGTTACTGTTTTTTTATGTGAGGTTCAAGGGGTTTTTAACTTAGTGGGCTTATTAGGAACAACAGCAGTCAATGGTTCTGTAATAAGGTTATATTTGTAGATTATAATTACAGACATTTAATCTATTTTGGCTCAAGAAGCTTGTAAAATGCTACTTAATATGATTATGAAACGTTTGTATTTATTGTTGTGATTCTGCATCATTCAGGCAATGCCCTGCATTTGATACAGATATGCATGGATTCTTTTCAAAAACAGAACAATGCTTTCAAATATAATGTCAGTTAATACAGTAATATCTTTTCAAATTCAGCTTCTACACTGACTGTCAGACAACATTGGTCATAAATTCCTCAAGAAATACACATTGTATCTCAATGACAATGTCAGAAGTAAAAATGTAAGCATAAAAAGGAAAACTTTATAAAACTAATTATAATTAAGTGTAGATGCTCATTTAAACATAATTTAAAAATATTTTAAAGGGGTCATGAACTGAGAAACCAAAATAATAGCTTATATTGAAGGCAGTCTGCCAAAACAACAGCTTGTGAAATTTACGACTCTATGATGTAATAGTGTGGATAAGCACCGCATGTTTAGGCCCCGCCCACCGATTCACGCATGTAGCCTAGTGTGAGAGGCGAACACACAGGTCTACACAGAAACCAAATGATAAAGATGATCCGAAGACAACAAGATTCTATGCAGTGCCAAGTTGTTAAAAAACAGTGTTTGCATCGCCTTCCTTCTGATCTCAACATTAGGAAAAAGTGAATGAACTTTAATTTTTAATGAAGATCTAGACCGCGTCAGTAAGAACTTGGTCCTTTGTTCACTTCATTTTACTATGGATTTGTTTACAAACAAGGCACAATTCGATGCTGTATTTGCAAAAATATTGAAACTAAAAGACGATATTGGATCTGACAGTAATGCCGCACCACAAGAGTGAGTAACTGTTTTTATAATGTGATCACAATTGCTTTGACTGTTAAATAAATAGATTGATACTATTTATGCATTTTAAACCTAAATCACAGCAGCGTCCATCTGTGAAGGATGTAGTAGTCTGTCAAACAAAAGTTAGCCAATCATAGTAAGCGTTTACATCCAAGTCTACAATCCACCATGTCTATTCAAAAAGAGCATTCAGATGAGATAATATTATAAGTGGGCCTCAGATAACATTACAAAATAAAACACAGAGGCAGTTCATGACCCTTTAAGATATATATTCACCCGTGTGTGTGTGTGTGTGTGTGTGTGTGTGTGTGTGTGTGTGTGTGTGTGTGCGCACGCGCGCTGTCTTTCAACACCTACTCCACAAGCAAGTAGGCCTACTTACAAACTTAATTGCATAACAACACACACTCTCCTGACACTTCATTTATAAAGTATAATTAAAAACATAATTGAAGAGCAATCAATTATTCTCAGCAAAGGAAGGGTAGGAAAAATAAAGTTCAAAGAGCCAGAAGAGGGACCTTGATTTTCAGAAACATCAAGGAGTGTGGTACTTGATTACAACTGAAAAAAGTAATAAAAATAAAAGAGATGAGCGCACAAATCCTTCTTACCAAAACCACAATTATTATTCTTAATATATTAATATCTTATATTAACAAGATAACATACTGTACAATTGCCAGCATTCCCCCCCCTCCCCTCTCTGTTTACATGTTGGGCATGCTAATGTTTTGGCCACAGTTCAGCATCTTTCAGCACAATGCATTTACGTTAAGTTCTACTTAGCAAGCAATGTACATACTGGCCGGTGAAACAAGTATTACTCCATCATAAAATAATAAAAGTTAGGAGGATAAGCAATGTTATGAAGAACTGTTATGAAGTGTTAATATCTAATCCCAAATGTATCACACAAACATTATGGTACAACTACACCCCATGTTGATTTAAAAAGTGACATATAATTAAAGTGTATAGCGGTTTAATGTTATAACTAACATAGTGGCACTCCATCTCTGACCTTCCCTGATAAGCAGCTGGTGTGAAGATAGCATTAGCAGTGAGAGCACAGGTAGCTTAACTGCTGTTGATAGAGCACATAATAGTTATGAAGAAATAAGCCAGTCGCTGTTGTAGTGTTTGCAGATTTATGTAGAACTAGGAACCTGCTGACTGCAGGAGAAAATGTAATTTAGAAAGCATTTACTTCTCTAAAAACATCACAGGACTGTTAGAAAGAGGTAAGGCTGCTGGCGTACTGAGCCTTAGAGTATTTTTTGCAGTTATATAATTAAATAGATAGTGGTACAGTATGTGTACTGACAAATATAGCAGTTCGCTGCAGAATGAAAGCAAAATAAGAAGAAAAAACTGTCGATAGTGGCCCTTTCAGATGGTACTGATATACATCTTTAATGTATTAATAAGGTATTACTATTAACTTTCTAAAGGCTACTATTCAAGTGTCAGCTTTGTACCCTTGTTTGTGGGAGTCAGAGAAAAACATCTAACATCACAGACTTAAATTGTATGAAAGACACTGTGACAATCTTTCAAATATCTTATTTTGTGTTCAGCAAAAGAAAGAAAATCATAAAGGTTTAGAACGACGTGAAGGGCGAATAAATAATGACAGATTTTTCATTTTTGCATACACATACAGTACTTTCGCTTGATCACCATTAAGTGCCTCTCCAACAGTAGAAAACCCAACACATTTGTTTTCTTAGATATCTGAACCTTCACTCCCACTCTGATTTGCCTCTGTGCTCTGCTTCTGCTCTTGTATTGTTGTAACTCAATGTGGAACAAATCAAAGTGTTGCTCAGAATCACTCTTCAAAGATCAGATTGCATTTATACGCCAAGTCCTGCACATAACTGACCTATAGCACTTGAAAGTTCACTTTAGCAAGACCAAAGGTGTTCGCTTAATGAGGGATCACACAGACATCGCCTCAGGCTTTACAACAAGGTCCTGAACACTTCTAGCTCAGTCTCACCTGGAGTAAAACTCAAATCTCAACTCCCACATGCTAATACAGAGTCTGACTCAAGCAGCTGTGCAAGTAAACACAAAACCATGCGTGGGCTCTATCCTCCTCCATGCCTGGGTGACATTTTCAAGAACGCAATGAACCCTCTGCATTTAAATATTGTGGGAGACCTCAATATGAATAGCCTCATCTGAAATCATTACTGCGGAGAAGTGAGGGCTTGAAAGCTTCTCCATGGATAAACTTGCTATGGAAATGGAATTAATTTGTTTAATTAACACACAAACAAAGAGCTCATTATTGTTGCCAGTGGTCACTTCACCAACAGCAAAGAGATTCAAGGCTTGTAATTAGCACCTGCATGCTGTATTGTCAATCACAAAAGCAATTTAAAGGTATGAAAAGAGTATAAACAATAAGTCAAGTTGAATTTAATTTCTCTTGACTTCATGAACTGTAAATTACTCTATAAATGATGAGAAACTTCTTTAAAAGCAATGTCTTGCAACCCTTAGATTTAAAAATCACAAGATTTTTCAAATCTTTTGTTAGTACAACATGGCTTACAACAAAAAATAATTTGTTATTTTATCATTGCCATTTAAAAAAAGGTTTAATTTAACTGTGTTAAACTATTTGAGTCAGTAAGATTGTAAAGAAATACATTTATTCAGTAGGGATGCGTTACATTGGTCAAAAGTGACAGTAGAGACATTTATCATTTTACTAAAGATTTCAAATAAATTGTGTTATTTTAACTTTCTATTCATCAAAGAATCATAAAAAACGTATCATGGTTTCCACAGACACTTTAAGCAGCACAACTATTTTTAAAATCAGCATATTAGAATGATTTTTGAAGGATCATGTGACACTGAATACTGGAGTAATGATGCTAAAATATTCAGCTTCAACATCACAAGAATACCTTATATTTTAAAAGATATTCACTAATTTTATATTGTAATAATATTTCAACTGTATTTTTTTTCTGTCTTTTAAATAAATGCAGCATTGGTGAACATAAAATACTTCCATAACAATTTTACCAATCCCAAGCTTGAATGGCAGTGTATATTAATTTTACAGTAATGCAAACTAATAAACTTTAGTGAAATGTAATTCTGAATTTAAAAACTGCTATTTACTGTACATTCTTAATGTAAAATCCAAGAGTAGAGCTACATAAAACATATATGTATATATATTTATAATTTTGTATTTATATATTTATTTATATTTATTATTTCAGAAAGTAAAATTAAAACACACATTATTCACTTACACATTTACTTTTCTCCTTATCTGAATCCCTTTCACACAGAGACTGCAGAAAATAAACAGTCTAGGATTTGTCGCAGGATTGTTTGACTTTGTTTCATTCACCCTGCCAGTTATTTTCTGAAATCTGTGTGTGCGTTCATATTCATCCCATGCATTATGTTTTATTAACAAGGCTCGGGAGGAGCATGATCAGATAATCAACTAATTTGGCACAGGTGCAACTCTTTAGGCTAGTCATCCTTGTTACGTCTGTAAAGAGGACTCGTACTGGAACTTATTTTAATTTTTATTGTTAACATCAACAATCACATCTCTGAACTGCGTGAAAACATTCTAGCATCAACGTCATTACTCGTTCCGAACTCTTAAAATGACCAGCGCTCTTTATCTCTTATTGATGTAACAAACACATTACAAATTAAACACCAGATTATAAGTCTAACTAAACATGCAACAATCCTAACTAGCACAATACGTATATTTAGATGCAGCCTACTACCTCTTTCCAATGTTTTCCGGCATCCCTCCTCACCCCTAATCTATTTTTATCCCATATTAGGGATAGGGGAGTTCTCTGGGTTCGGGCCATATTCCCGGCCTCGGAGCCTTCCCCCAGGACAGCACGCCAAAATATGCTTACTATTTGCTATCAGATTACATGTAAGGGTGAACTCGTGAAAGATCAGTAAAGACACGTGAAATTAGGTTGTGATGAGAAATGTGATGCGTATCGTTCCACTAAGCTGGCGATAAAGCCTGAACTTTATCCATGACCTCTGCTTTATTCCAGTCTGCAGACATTTTTTCGTTGTGAACGTTGATCTGCATTTATAATACCCTATAACGTGCATTGTCACAGAAGACACTCTGGCAATTTTATGCCAATTTTCCGGGATCAACGCTCTGTGTGAAAGGGGCTTAATTTACACTTAATCAATAATTAACCATCTTCGAACGATAGGACCAAAAACTGTAAATGTTCAAATCAGTGCTCTGACAGGTTTCTTAGTAGAGCTCATGTAGTGGTTCTACCAAGAATCTGTATTTCAGAATGTTTTCCCAGAGGGACAATTCGCTTAATGGCGGCTTCACAGAACGATTTTTAAAGTCTATGTTGCTGATAATCAAACTCAGGCAGTGAACAGAAAATCCTGACCACTCACAGGAAATGGTAATTGGCCCTTCTGAATGCTAAACAAACTGTGCTGTCCTATAGCATTCATTCAGCCCTTTTGACTCTTGTCTGTAGCACTTTACGCATGTTTTCCAGAAATCAATTCCAAGATTACCCAGAAGTCTAGAAAAACATACATAATGACTAACCGGCAAAATACCAGAAGTGGCGTATTTCTCGGACAAGAATCCATAAAACACATTATTAGAGTATTTTCAAAGGCTGCATGATATATTACACCCATTTAAATTCATAATTAAGCATAATTGTGAATTCACAAACGCTATGAATTAATTAAATAATTATATGCGATGCAGTTCTAATGCTGTATATGTGCGCTTTAAATATTTAGATGCGTTTAGGTTACGTACGCACGTCACACAGCGGCTCTGTTCACAGTAACTTAGTTCCAGAGAAACTTATCATTTACACGTGAAGCATCTCAAACTACATCTCTGCATATTGTTGTGAGATTGTGTTTATTATAACGTTCATCTGGAAATGCAACGTGGGCCATTTCATCAGATTTGTAAGTTAAATAATTTATAAATCTAAGCAAACACAGGATAACGCATCGCGATTTCAAAATAAAAGCTCAAATCCTCACTCTGAGTTTACACGTTTTGATGTCCACATATTCATCTAATTATAGTGGCTTTAGCATTTCTGTCCTATAGAAATGGCCAAATATTAAGTGGACATTTGAATTCAATGGTGTTTGGTCAATATTAAACAAGGATTAGTTCTCGCAGTAATGTATACAAATAATCATCAGGCGCTGGCGCCCCCTGCAGGCCTTTGTTGTCATGCATAATCTACATCAGCTCTATTGTTTATTATGGATTGTGTATTTTAAGTTTTGTTCAATAAATCCATATGATTTCTTGCTTTTGATACTTTATTTTAACTAATTATTTCTGCATTATTGCTATTGTATATATACATTTTAAGTCATTTTAAAAGCTATTGTTCACTTACATCTATTTTTATTACCACAAAAAAGTATATATATATATATATATATATTATAATTATAGGGCCCTATGAAATCTGTTTTATCTCCAAACTAATTTTTTTTCATTTAAATTGTTATATTCTCAAAAAACCTGTCTAATTAATTGAGTTTTACAGTTTTATCTGTACCAAATTCTGTTTTCCAATGTTTTCTGTATTCCATTTTAATGGTTCCATTAAATTGTAATAATCAAAATCATCTCCAATTTATGTATTTTATATTTAAAAAAAAGTTTTGTTTGTTCGTTCTTTTTTTCAGAATATTGCACGTTTAAAATTTTCACCCAAATAAATTCAGGTAAATAATATTTCTGCTAAATACTCCTTTAAAAAGTGTTTTTGTTTATTATTAGACTAGAACACGTGTATATGTTTCATTCTTACACTATAATACTGAACTTTGATTTCAGTGATTTGGACACTTGCTTCTTGCACTCTATGTTACACTTTACTTTTGCTTTAAAAAATGATTTCATAGAAATGTGGATTAATAAAATATGTGGTTTAATAAAATATTCTTTAGTTTAAAAAAAATTGGGGAGGGGGAATTAATCATTTAGAATAATCGATCAATCGATAAATTAGTCGATAGATTAATCGAAATTAAAAAATGTCGTTAGTGGCAGCCCTACTGTCATCGGCTATCACCCTTAAAATATAAAAAGGATAGTACAAGTCAATTTCCTCAGCAGACATTCAGACTAATGTTTTATTGTGAATATGATATTGAGCTGAATGAATGCAGGTAATCACACTCACTCAGTCAAACTCTCTTTCATAATACTCTACTTTTAATACAGTAATACAATAAGCTTTTAATGAAGCAACTCAACGTTTCTTCGTTACTAGTTCTAAAGGGACGTTTTTGAATTAGTAATGGAAGGTTGTGCTCAGGTGTTAAACTGTCAAACTCAGATTTAAATCTTTGGTGGAAGGAAGTAGTTCTGCATGTCTACTCGTGTGATTTTGCTCATATACAGTATATGTAACACTGGTCTGAATTCCACAAAAAAACTATCAATTCAGTCCAATCACTGCTCTGGCTAGACAAAGTAATAGACTGGGGTGAGGAGTAGAGGCCAGTCCCGGAGAGAAGAGTTCAGGAACACAAGAGCTTTGGACGGCTGATCCGCCGTCCTGCCAAGCGCAGCTCTGTGAAAGGACGAGAACTGTGAGTGCTGAATATTGCTAGAACAGTTGAGTCTTTTCTCTTCCAGGCCTGATGGCGATGAAACCTCATCTCAGCCTGCTGTTATATGGGATGAGGATGTCCACTGAAGTACATGCTGTGGGTGGAATAAGACAATACACTGTGCTGGAAAGCTAGAGAGCCAGCCAGAGGGTGGACCCAAGAAAGATGATGAAGGGATGAGTGGGGTGACACATATGCTGTTGGCCCCTTTGATGACAAGCTGGAAAGTGAGTCAAAGAAAAGAAAGCAGACAGTGAAGAACTCCCCAAGGCTCATCAAGCATCTGATCCCATGTGCAGTAGTGAATGGCAGACAAAAAAAGAATGTTTCCTTTGCCACCTTTGATGTCCAAAGCCATCTTTGAACCTTGGGGCGAGAGGAATGAGATGACTGGGTAAGATGGAGAAATATAAAAATCTAACCTCTTATCTAAGCATTAAGAAGTTTTCTTCCTTTATCTAAACATTTTATTAAATTAAAGGAATGCAAGTTTCCCACCTTGCCACCAGTAGCAATGTTAGTCAAAACATGGCGTTTTAACACAATTTAAGCTCTTACTTAAGTTAACTGAACTTAAAGAAGATATAGACTACAAAACTCTAAATATTTGTGAACATAAAGGATTTACTATCAGCTTGCGCCAGCGCAAACTCTTAAAAAAACTACTGTCAGGATTTACAAAAGACGCACAATGAAGAGTTAGCGCTGAAAAACGGACAGTTATTTTTGTGACTCAACTTATTGAATATGCATTTGTAGGAGTTTCCCTATTGATCTGTACATTTATAGGAGGAGAGTATTTAAATGAATCACGCAACGTGATTTACCAAGATTTGATTCACTGGTATTTGCAGCATTATTAAACGCACGAAAAAAGCATGTCTTTTAATTTGTAATTTGTGCTGCTCTTGGTAGATTGCGCTGGTCTTTATGGAAGTGATCTGTCTGTGTCTCTGTTCTTTAATTTGCACATTGTCAGTAAATCACACGCAGAATTTTCCCCTCCCGTTGGCAATTTTATGAAATTGTGCTCTAACACTAATTTGCCCTGTTTAGTAAATCTGGCCCAAAATCTAGATCACACCAAATTTAAATTACATTGAATTGAAAATAAAATCACTTGTAGCAGCATTAACTTGAGAGATAAACTGGTAAATTGTTCAAATCAGTTTTTGATAAACTACTAAATATCAACACAGATCTTGAAAACTTCCTTTCTATAGTACAAAGCGAGTGAATCCAAGATGGGCATGTTAGTGTTAGCCTGTTGCTAGATTCAACTGCTTTGTAAATTGGGCCTTATATAATTATTCTCATTGGCTAATCTAACTTTTATTTTGATAATTTAAGATTGTGCTCTATCGCTGGCTTTCAATATTGGAGTATTTTTTCTACCCGCGCCACTTTTTCAACAATGGATCAGGCCGAGGTGACTGCTACAATGACTGCTCACCTCGACTTAAGAATCTCGTCCACCAAAACGGGTTTAACCAGCATTCAAGGGTCTTTATTCTCGCTGTGCAAGCAAATATCAGAGCTCGAACATAGGGTGAGCTCTAATGAGGATAACGTCGATGACCTATTGAAATGCGTGCAGACCTGGAAAAGGAGAATACTTACCTGAAGGATAGAGTTGACGATGCTGAGAACCTAAGTTGGTCACTCAATCTTGTTTCATTAATGTTCCTGTAAAGAGTGAAGGCAGTGATATGATTGTCTTCTTGAGCCAGCTGATACGTGCTTCTTCTCGGCAGAGATCAACTCTCCGTCGCACCGGTTATAGAGATGGCTCATCAATCTCCTACATCTACTTCGGGTTCCAGGTCTGCGCCGAGACCGATTTTGGTCAGGTTTCTACACCTCCAGGACAAAGTAAACATTCTTCGTCATGTCAGGGAGAAAAGGGAGCTTTTTTATAAAGGTGCTTGAGTGCACATTAATCAAGATTTTAGTGCCGGTTTGATCAAGAAGTGCCGGGAGTTTGATGCTGTAAAAAAGATCCTTCGTGCCGCAGACATTAAATACTCTTTGCTTTATCCTTGCACGTTGAAGGTGCTGGTGCATGGAAAGCCTCAATTATTTCGCTGCCCAAAGGAAGCAGAGGCTTTCTTTAGAGACTTCTCTGTTACTTCTCCATGAACATTGTACTACTGTCTGCTTCGTAAGTGTTTTCTCCCTCTTTGTTGTGAAGCGGGGATCAGTGGAGTTACATTTCTGTGCAATGTGTGTTTATAGAGCCATGTACTTTTATTTAATTGTATTATAATATGCCTTGGCCATAATGATTCTATTTCTGATCCCTCACTTATTTCTCAAGCCTTCAATCATTATTTGTCCTCTATTTGTGGTTCACTGTGTTTTGATTTCCATAGTATTACTTGTTCTTTAAACCCCACTACTCATATTGGGTCATTCAACTTTAAGAAAATGATGCCTGTTGATGTCTACTGATCTAAAAACTAACAGTAGTCCTGGTCCTGGTGGCTTGGAAGATACATTTGTTATATCTGCTGCTCATGTATTAATGTATCCTCTTGCTGATTTATTTGATTGCTCTTTGTTAACTTGTTTTGTTCCATCTATATGGAAATGTGCAAGAGTTATTCCTCTGTTCAAAGGCGGAGACTCATCTGATGTGATCCTATTTCTATTATTTGTTCTAATACCAAAATTTTTGAGAAACTTATCTTTAATCAATTATGTTTTTATATTAATTCTCTAAATATTCTTTCACCATTTCATTCGGGTTTTAGACTCAACTTTTCCACTACTACTGCCCTTTTAAAATTCACAAATCATGTGTTCTCATCCTTTGATAAAGGCCAAGCCACAGCTGCCATTTTCATCAATCTTTTGAAACCGGGAACTGAGAACTAGTCAAAATGGTGGCTTGAGGACGTGGATCAAAACGCTTAAATCAAAGACGGTAAAATACTGTCAGTTTGCTATAATACATAGTTTAATCTTGACTTTCAGTGTTTATTACTATGTGTTTATTGACGTGATGGTTTGAACATACTAGTAGTTTAACTTCATCAGTGGGTGAAAAACATGAACAAAATATTAAATTAGTTCCTATCCTTTAAATAAATTCAAATTGAAATTGTAGAATTCATAATAATTGTTTTTTAATTGTTTTTTATCAGATTTTAGATTAAATCATGTAAGTAGCCTAACTTGCAATGTTCTTGCATCTGTATTTTTGTTATATATATCTTCAGTTTCATCAATGCAATGTAAAACACTTCTTTCATTAAAACATCCTGCATCCATGGCACAATGATCTGACCTTGCTTTCATAGACTTTCCCAGGAACACCCAGTTTACTAAATTCCTCACCAAATGAGAAATAAAAAACGTGTAAAAACTTTTTATATAATAATATTCATCTGTGAGAAAAGCCCTTGAGAAAACTGACAGAAATACATCCACCTCACTGCATTATGTACAGCAGTTCTTCTCCCTATTGATATCAATATGTGACATCCAAAGCCAAAGGTGTATACAGTACTTCAGTAACAATAGTCTACAGAAGTGGATTTTCAAAAGTAGCAAAAATAAAAACTGAGGTAAAAGAGAGTTTGAATGAATAAATGAATGCATGATTGCCACTGGGACATAACAGTTCCAGAAGCAGTAAAAGTACTGCAAAACAGTCCACAATAAACAAATAAAGACATTATTATAAAATATCCATTTATATATATATTATATACACAACACAATTTGAAACATATATATATATTTATACTTCATTTATTTGTTTTTTTTTTTGATGAATAATTTAGTTTTTACGTATTTCATTAATATTTTTATTGAGCAAAGACTCACTTCCAAAAGGTAAAGTGTTGAACTTCAGTGAAACAAGCAATTCCATAATTGCACATCTAACAGGTACTAAAGTGACTGATCTGATATGAAACTGTATATCGTGATGAAATTATCAATAGGTAATGTTTAAAGAGTTTCCGTTGTTCAGAAAACAGTACATCTTTATCTTCAAGACCAAAAATACATTTGCAATCACAATGATTTCTCCATGTAGCTCTTCAATGAAAGAAACCTCAATCATTCTTTGAATAGGTGGTTTCAAGATCTGGCTTTCAATATTTGAGTTGTATTAAGAAAGTAAAGGTAGTGCACAAAATGAGAAAGAAATAAAAAAGTCTATTAAATGGCATTTGCGACAGACCCACAAGTGTTCCTATTCCTCAAAAAAAGTCTATAATTTCATCATCTCAATCTTAAACCGTGAAATGCTCCTTATCTTTGGCTCTTTATTCCTTTTCATCTTTCTTGATACACACTTTTCTGTCTGCCTCTGTCGCCCTGAACGAGTCCAAGTGTTTCGCAACATCTCTTACAAACTTCCCTTCACTCCCAGTCCACTTAAAGCCACAGTTGAAGCAGAGCAGCTCTGTGAAGGAGATTCTCATACAACTCCAACGCAAAGCCAATTACATGTCCTTCAATGCATTGCACCTTCAATGCAAAGGGCATATGGCAGTGTTTGAGCTTATCAGAATGACTATAAGAGAACAGAAGGAGGAAACAAGAAGAAAGGTGCCAGGGAAAGAGAGGGAGTGAGAGCGAGGAGGATGGGGGGGTCATTAATGACACAGTGGAACATCGCAGCCTCCAGCTTTGCTCTCTAATTACATTTGGCTCTTTGTAACATTCTGGAATTACGTGCTGCATTTCCAGCCTCCAAGTAGCTTTTAGAGAGCCCACGGACTAACACTCAGCTTAATCTCATTCTCATTTATTCTCATTCTCTTTCTCTATCTCCCTTTTATTTTGTGCCATCCACAATCGCCTGCCAACCCCTAGAACAATCGCTAAACCAGTGTCAAGCCTCCACAAATTGCTGCATGTTTTGTAGAGCAGGGTAACGGGGTGGGTTGAAATCTCAGCCCGGAGCACTATGGGTAATGGGCATTAGTATGCCTAAAGACTTGAAATACACCGTACATAGGGATAAGAGGAGAAGAAAACAACACTGACTAATAGAGTATGAGTCAAACTCAAATTGATTCTAACAACCAAGTGCATAAAATGATGGTTAATTAATCATTTGCAACACTTAAGTCATTTGGAGGACACGATCGTTGAAAGAAAGAAAGAAAGAAAGAAAGAAAGAAAGAAAGAAAGAAAGAAAGAAAGAAAGAAAGAAAGAAAGAAAGAAAGAAAGAAAGAAAGAAAGAAAGAAAGAAATAATCTACAGATTTACATTGCAAGAAAATTAAAGACATGAATTTCACTGGGGAAATTATTATTTTTTTCTCCTTTATGTAACTTTCACCAATAATCATATTTTGTATGCAAACCCTAGCTTTACATAAACTTAGTCAAACTCTAAAGTACACAGAAATATGCAGACACATTCAACACAACTAAAAGCTCATGAAAAATACATTAAACTTCCGAGATCCAAACAGCTGGCTTATAAAATAAAGCTATTTTACATTAGATGAATATATATTTTTCTCCTTATTTACATTTTCACAAATAGAAAAATAT
This sequence comes from Gymnocypris eckloni scoliostomus, assembly GCA_027564155.1. Classification (NCBI taxonomy): domain Eukaryota; kingdom Metazoa; phylum Chordata; class Actinopteri; order Cypriniformes; family Cyprinidae; genus Gymnocypris; species Gymnocypris eckloni. The sequence goes on along the minus strand of CM050415.1, from coordinate 13,603,699 downwards.
TTGACTTCTGTAAATCAGAAGACTTTCAGTCTTCTTTCTCTTCAGCATCAGACATCAGTGACAGAAAGTGTCATCTGACACCTCTTGTGTAACTGTGCAGCTTTCTTTAGGAGGAACTAGACTGTGTGTGTGTGTGTGTGTGTGTGTGTGTGTGTGTGTGTGTGTGTGTGTGTGTGTGTGTGTGTGTGTGTGTGTGTGTGTGTGTGTGTGTGCGTGTGTTAACACTTATTTTAAGGCATGTATGGAGGGTAATAGAAGGGGAAAATTAAAGAGAGAAGGCTCTTACCATATACCCTTCAGATACATACTCGCAATACTGACAATTACAGCTCTGCACCGCAACAACAGTCAGTTATCTACAATTACATTCTGCACTATGACAGTTATTTCATGTATAGTGTGAATATGCAGTATAATGTTTTTATTTTAACAGTTTATTTCAAAGGATGAGTCTTCACTTCTCTTTTAAGCCTTAAGTACATGTTATAGTCTGCCTTCTGAGTGGAATGTCAACTTAAGGCTACAATCTGAAAGATGATGGGTTAAAATGACCATTGCTGGGTTATTTAGCAAATCAGTGATGGGTATATATTAGACAGAACACATTCTGGGTTATTTTGGTTTTATATATTAACTCATTTGCTGGGTTGTTTCTGAAATTTAAGGTTAATCATCGTAAATAATAATAATAATAATGCACCATATAGCACAAGGGAAAATAGTATAAAATCATTTTTATTCCATGTAAAGTCTCTGACAATCATAAATCATTCTAGGGAGTAAGAAGAGCAGAATCTGTGGGAAGAACATTGGTATCATATGAGTGTTCAAGTTCATTAACTTACAATAGTACGCTAATAACATGCTTTGAAAGTTCAAAAACAGCTTTGCCTTGTGTCATCTCATCTGTCCACAGGTTTCAGCACATCAAATAAATTACGCGGCCAAGGGCCCTGGCTGTGCCATTTGTCAGGCGGCAGTTAAAACGTTAATATGGTGGTGTGTTGTTCACTTTGAGTGTACATCTTGTGTGTGCTGAGTTTGTGGAAGGCTTTCATTCCAAGCACACTTAAGCTGTAACGTTTTTCTGTTTCTACTGTTATTATTTTATAGGAAAACATGAATTATGTAGCTTAATTTCATTCTGGAAAATTCCCCTCAGGAAGTTTTTTCTCAGTACAGTACACAAAATGACCTTTGATGAATGTATCCGGTTTTAACCGGTTTGTCACAGACTATCTAACATTGGGTTACACCGACCCAGCACAGTAAAACTGACCCAGCCACTAAGTTACACAAAAACTACCCAGCAGCACCTGAGTAAAAATAATGTAAATGAATAAAAATAAGCTAATAAAATGACCCAAAAGGCTCAAACCGGCATTTGGGTTAAAAATAACCAACCATTTTTAGAGTATAGATACGTGTGCAAACATCCAGAATGATTTGTCATAGCTTTCATTAGTTAGCTGTGTTTTAACACAAGGTTCAGATCTATTTTTGGTTAGTGGTTGCTTTGTAGCATCAGTACAAACATTTGATCTTCTGTGAAGTGAACTGGTGGTAAGTCGATAACCCCAGCAGATTTCAAAGGTGGAGATTGGATTTGAAGATTTAATAAAACCGTATCTTTCTTTCAAGCATACACATAAAAAAATAGGAGCAATTTGATCTTGTGGTCTTTGGCCCATGCAGTGATGAAAACACAGGTGGTTCAGGCTGACATTTCGGCTATTACATCAATCCCTCTAAGCAACAGCAATGAGGTCACCCTTCTGTAATTCTGGGCTGCCCAAACACAAAAGTTGAAGGCACAAAGGAGCCTGGAGCTAAAACAATCCTGAGGAGCTGTCAGAGTCAGGACAGATTCAGAACAGGGATTTAGATGAAGCTGCTCACTCATAAACGTGCAAATATAAACAAATTTAAAGCAACACACAACATTGATGATCATAAGAAATGTTTCTTAAATGGCAAATTAGCGTATTAGAATGATTTCTGAAGGATCATGTGACACTAAAGACTGGCGTAATGATGCTGAAAATTCTGCTTTGCATCACAGGAATAAATATATATTTTTAAATATATTAAAAGAGAAAACTGTCTATATCAAGACAGTTTACAGTATACATTAGTCTATATCAAATCACCAATACACTCTTAAAAATAAAGGTGCTTCATGGTGCCATAGAATAACCTTTTTGTCTAAATGGTTCCAAAGAACTTTTAACATCTGAAGAACTTTTCTGTTTCACAAAAAGTTTCTTCAGATTATAAAAAGGTAAGGAAGAGATGTGTCAGGAGAGATGAGGTCGAGGACTCAAATGCAGAGATTATCAGGTTTCTTTAATAACAAAATAAAACAAAGAACAACAAAAACCACCCCGAAGGGGAAAAACAAGCAGGCAGGCAGGCAGAAGACTGGAGCACAGTCAAACATTTAACTCACATGACCTAAGACACACGAAAGACAACGGATCAGCACAGGACTGCAGACACAAGGAGAACTATATAGGGAGACAAACGAGGGTAACGAGGGAGACACAGCTGGAGCCACTGAAACAATGATTAAGTAACAAGATGGGAGGGGACAGACAATCGACATGGGAGCACATGGCACCAAACAAACAACAAGCCATGTGCTCAACAGACAGAGACATCTGGTGGCCAGCCTGGGCACACCAGCAGGACCGTGACATAACCCCCCCTTTAAGGAGCGGATCCCAGACGCTCCACACACACTAAACAGAAAAATGTCTAGGAGGGAGGTGGGCCAGGCCCGTGGAGTGGAAGAGGGCCTGGAGCAATGGGCACACAGGGGTTCCAGGGTGGGGCTGGCCCTGGAGTGGGCTCTGTGGGTTCCCAGACCGGAGCGGGCTCTGGAGCGGAGTCTGTGTGCTCCCTGACTAGAGCGGGCTCTGGAGCGGACTGCGTGGGCTCCCGGAACGGAGCGGGCTCTGGAGCGGACTGCGTTGGCTCCCGGAAAGGAGTGGGCTCTGGAGCGGACTGCGTGGGCTCCCGGAACGGAGCGAACTGCGTGGGCTCCCGGAATGGAGCGGACTGCGTTGGCTCCTGGATCGGAGCGGGCTCTGGAGCGGACTCCGTGGGCTCTCGGATCGGAGCGGGCTCTGGAGCGGAATACGTGGGCTCCCGGACCGGAGCGGAATGCGTGGGCTCCCGGATCGGAGCGGGCTCTGGAGTGGACTCCTTGGGCTCCCGGATCGGAGCGGGCTCTGGAGCGGACTCCGTGGGCTCACGGGCGGAGCGGGCTCTGGAGCGGACTGCGTGGGCTCCCGGAACGGAGCGGGCTCTGGAGCGGAATACGTGGGCTCCCGGACCGGAGCGGAATGCGTGGGCTCCTGGATCGGAGGGGAATGCGTGGGCTCCCGGATCGAGCGGAATGCGTGGCTCCCGGACTGGAGCGGACTCGCGGGCTCCTGGATCGGAGCGGTTCTGGAGCGAATACGTGGGCTCCCGGACCGGAGCGGAATGCGTGGGCTCCCGGATCGGAGCGGAATGCGTGGGCTCCCGGATCGGAGCAGAATGCGTGGGCTCCCGGATCGGAGCGGAATGCGTGGCTCCCGGAGCGGAGCGGGCTCTGGAGCGACTCCGTGGGCTCTCGGATCGGAGCGGAATGCGTGGGCTCCCGGACCGAGCGGAATGCGTGGCTCCCGGACCTGAGCGAATGCGGCTCCCGGACCGAGCGGAATGCGTGGCTCCCGGATCGAGCGAATGCGTGGGCTCCCGGATCGGAGCGAATGCGTGGGCTCCCGGACCGAGCGGAATGCGTGGCTCCCGGACCGAGCGAATGCGTGGGCTCCCGGACCGAGCGGCATGCGTGGGCTCCCGGACCGAGCGGCATGCGTGGGCTCCCGGATCGAGCGAATGCGTGGGCTCCCGGACCGGAGCGGAATGCGTGGCTCCCGGACCGAGCGAATGCGTGGCTCCCGGATCGGAGCGGGCTCTGAGCGGACTCCTTTGGCTCCCGGATCGGAGCGGGCTCTGGAGCGGACTCCTTGGGCTCTCGGATCGGAGCGGGCTCTGGAGCGGAATGCGTGGGCTCCCGGATCGGAGCGGGCTCTGGAGCGGACTCCGTGGGCTCCCGGATCGGAGCGGGCTCTGGAGCGGAGCGGGCGCTCTCCACCATGGCCTCCAGGACCACCGGGCTGGGTTTCGTTGGAGAAAAGTCGGCTGCCCGTACCGACCTCATGGGTGAATCCTCCAACTTACGCACCAGCCTCGGCATCCCGGGGTGCGCTGCAGCTTTGACGGCCGCCATTAGGGGCACTGCAGCTCCATCTGCCGCCACTGGAGGAGCTGCAGCCTTGTCGCCCACCACCTGAGGCACACCAGCCACCTTAGCTGGGGAACGTGCCAAAGCCTCGACGAATTCCCCAAATGTGAGGTGGTCCAGCCCACTCATCCTCCACCAGCTGAGGGCTCATCAAGGCGCTGTTGAAAAGGTCCTGAGGGCCTCATCATTGTAGCTAGCCCTCAGCTGCACCACTGAACTCCACGGCAAAACTCCTCACGTCATTGCCCTGCTGACGGCAGGAGCTCAGGGCCTCGCACTGGAGGATGCGTTGGTATAGGGGCTGGAGATAGTGTCGGGTGGTGGGCCAAACCCCTCCTCTGCTGAGTCCCCATCTTGGCTGATCCCGTTCTGTCAGGAGATGAGGTCGAGGACTCAAATGCAGAGATTATCAGGTTTCTTTAATAACAAAATAAAACAAAGAACAACAAAACCACCCGAAGGGGAAAAACAAGCAGGCAGGCAGGCAGAAGACTGGAGCACAGTCAAACATTTAACTCACATGACCTAAGACACACGAAGACAACGGATCAGCACAGGACTGCAGACACAAGGAGAACTATATAGGGAGACAAACGAGGGTAACGAGGGAGACACAGCTGGAGCCACTGAAACAATGATTAAGTAACAAGATGGGAGGGGACAGACAATCGACATGGGAGCACATGGCATCAAACAAACAACAAGCCATGTGCTCAACAGACAGAGACATCTGGTGGCCAGCCTGGGCACACCAGCAGGACCGTGACAGAGATGGTTCTTTGACTGAACCTTTAACTGAATGGTTCTTTGTGGAACCGAAAATAGTTATTCTATGGCATCGCTGTGAAGAACCTATTAAGCACCTTTATATTTAAGATTGTACAACCTTAAATACCTTAAAATGCATTTTTCAAGTTGGTCCAGCTAATGCCCATGAGTATTTTCTAGAGCAAAATTAATAAATCATTTTCCCCAAAAATTGGCTTTTATAATTAAAAAATACAAAGTTCTACCAAACAGCTGCCATATAACAGTAAGCGTTCCTTCCAGGGTCAGAAATTAACTTTTCCATTAAAGGGCCATTTTGCCCCCTGGAATTGGTTTCCAGAGACATTTGTTTTATTTGTGAGAGCAATTGTTTACATTTAAAAACAGGAGCTAATAGACAGCGAATTGACACTTTTCATTCCTTTTTTAAATCACGACAGCCATAAAAGATTGTTGAATTGTGCAGGGGCAATTTTTTCCCTTTATCTTAAATTTGTGGGGAATTTTGGTTCATTTTGGTGGCATTTTTGCCACAAGCCCTTGTGTCTCTAGTGGTTAACACACATGCTTAAGAGACAGTTATGCATAGATGATCTGAATCTGCCCCACGTGACGTCTTCATCCCATTACCCCCTTATCAGTTCCTGTCCTTTCTCACCAGAAACACACGCACTGCCTCGTCACTGCTTTAGCTCAGTATACTAAAGTGAATGTCATCTTCCCTGTTCTCAGTACTCAGAGTGTTGTGAATAATCAGTATTATAGCAGAAAGAGATTAACAGCATGTTTGAGTAACAGAGCATAATAGTGTTTGGCTGTGGCTAAATATGCACCTGGAACGTTCTCTCTGATAATGAGGGATTAAAGCCGGATTCAATCTCAAAATTGAACATGCAGGTAAAACACTAAGAGACTTGAGGTAGTAATGAGAGAGAGACATATTTGAGTGGGGTTTCGTGTGAACTTTGGGTTCCATTAACGTTTGTAAACTCAAACAATGAAGAGCTATCAGCAGACTGAGGAAGGTTTATTTTTATTTTTACGCACACGTGGTCTAGAGTGAGCGCTCACAAATCAATAATATATTCATCCAACTGTATGTCATCCAATCAGAACGTCTAATCAGCAGAGACCTTTCATCAGTCTCAGGTGCTGTGAGTGTCCCAGCAACAATCATCTAAAGAGCTCTTATCCCTAAACACCAGTTCATCTCTATCCGTGACTATACTGGAGTAGAGCCCACCACCAATGCTTAGAGAAGACTGAAGGAACACTTGGGCTCACTTGCATGGCAGAAGTGTCAGGGTCAATGGAATACAAGGACGTCTGGGATAATGAAAAGGAGAAATTCTTTACAATTCCAGATTTATTTTTTATTTTCCATTCCTCTTTAATATCACAGATATATATTTTATGAAACATTAAGCTGTTATAAAAGTAAACAGTAATCAAATATTTATGATACAATTATTATTTTCAGAGTTTAAAGTTTAAAAAATATTTTAGTGCTCGACACAGACATCTGATCCCATCATCATTCAGTCTGTTTGAGATTACATGAAAAGAGACTGACTAAATCCAGAAGAACTGTGGCAAGATGTTTAAAGAAGCCTCACTACAAAACTAAGGTGCTGTGAAGTTTTATGATGTACAATTGAGGATGCTTTCAAAAATACACTTCTATTAACTAAATTAAATCAACATTTGATTTGCGTTTAAAACTATTTCTGCCCTATAGATGCACTTGCGCATAGTTTTTCAGGAAGGTTTCTTCAAGCATCTCGGAGACATTGCCTCTGATCTTCTGGATTTAGTCTGTCTCAGTTTATGTTTTCTGTCTCTTCATGTCATTCCAGACGGACTGGATGATGATCAGATCAGATCTCTTTGTGGAGCACTGGCCGAAAATATCTCTGGATTATTACAATTAACAGCAAAATGAAGTTTGTAAATGTAAACTGATATTTACTGATGCACTACAGTAAGAGATTACAGCAAGCTTTTGTGTTGTTGTTTGTGTTTTTGATGAAAATACTAATGGCCTAATACTTTTGCACAGTAGTGTATACTGTATATATAAAAAATATAACAAATTAATAATTAACATAACATTTTCTTAGGATTTGACCTGAATTAACTTTGCCTTTCCAAAAACAAACCATCTAATTTAAATGTCTAACAAAAAGAAAATAAATAAATACATTCTAAAACAAAATTAAAGCTATAGGCATTTTTACTTGTCCCACAATAAATAAACAAAACAAAAAATATCAACAAATGATTAATTAATACAGTAAATAAACATAAATAAATCTCTTATGCATGAAAAACATTTAATTTATTTTGTGGTGACATTCATACACGTGTCTCATTATTAACATGTTAATAAGAGTGTCCAGGTTTGTAAACAGAGTGGGGCGCACTAGCAATGGCAATTACTCTCAAAATCAATGAATATAAAAAATATATTATATATCCATCTGTATAACTAACAATCACCTCAGGCTGATTGTTTGTGTACACATTACTGAGATCACTTTGAAAGTAAACAACAGAACGTTAATTGTCAAAAAGTTTTAAATAAGTCAACACTGATATTTTCCAGCTGTTTATAAATATTTTACTTTGCCTTCAATGAGCTTGTTTTTATTCAATCTGATATTCAGAAAATATTTTTTAAACAATTGTTGACACCTGCAAGAATCATTGCTGCACTTCAGAACATCAAATCACCGCGAGACCTCTACTTTTCCCAAACAGAAGACAACCTCAGAGAGAACTGATAACCGGTGGGACGCGGGCGGAGTGAGTGAACCAAACCTGCAAGTGATGCCATACAAAACACTGAAGGGATCGGGACACTTCAGTTCGCAGTGGCTTTTGTAATGCTGAACACGATGAGAATTATGCAGTATGAACGCATCTGAGATCCAGTCACTCTCAAGGGGACAACGAGGGTTAAATCTGTAAAAGACTATATACTTTACTTGCAAAGCAGTACGGCTAGCATGCTCAAATTGCTTGTTTTTTGGTTTTAAGTTTACATTGAAACTAGGGCAAGGTTACCTCAGCTTAATTATGCATGCAGGATACTCAGGGAGTGAGGCTTCGAAAGCAAGTGGGCATGCAGGGGAGTTGAGCGTGTAGAGGATGTGAAAGTGTTAATGAGCCCATCATTGCTCCATGTGAAGATGTTGTTTCACAGCACCGTTTTCTCTGCCGTACGGGAAGGGGTGGCTGTAGCATTCATCTGCAGGTGAGAAAGCATTGCTGTGTGTCCCAGAAAAACAAGCAATGTCCCAGAAAAACTATAAAAATCAACTCTGTCAGACACAGTTCTGTGCTAAGACACCATCAGCCACACAAACACATGTTTAGCTATCAGGATTAACTTTACATTTTATATATTTACTTTTTTACTAATGCTTACTTTCTTTTTTTTCTTGTTTTACAAAGCAAGGCTTTCAGTCAATTAAAATGTTTACATTACGTTTACATGATATGCTGATTAGATAATTGACTAGTTATTTATGATAATAATAAGAACCATCATTATCAATTAAGCACCCATAATAATTGACAATAAATGAGCAGCAAATCAGTACATTAGAATGATTTCTGAAGAATCATGTGACTGAAGACTGGAATAATGATGCTGAAAATCAAGCAACTCAATAATTGCACATCTAACAGGTACTAAAGTGACTGATCTGTTTCAAGTATAAGAAATCTTAAACTGTATATCGTGATGAAATTATCAATAGATAAGATTTAAAAAGTGCTGTTTGGCTTTTTTTCAGAGAGCAGTACATCTTGATCTTCAAGGCCAAAAACATACATAAATACATATCACATTAGTAATGTTGAACTTTAGGTTTTTAACTTTTAATTTCAGAACTTAATATTACATATTTGTACTTATTTAACAATCAAACAATCAATATAATAATAAATAAATATGATCAAGTAAAAATGTCCAGACCACCTACACTGCCATGACCCCTGTTGGATGTTTCCCACTGAATTTGTTCCCATAATCAAAACCCATACACACACACTGATTTCCTTACATATTAAAACACAAACCAAAAATGCCCCAAAACACGCTCCAGGGTGAGCATTTCCACACCTGTACAGATGACACAAGACAAAGACTAGAGCAAACAGCTGAGATAGGCTGCCTAGTTCACATTTACAGTGATTTAGTGTAACATTTACCAAGCTCAATGAGAGAGAAACTAGTTATTCTGTACAGTATGACAGAGCTGTAAATCACTCATGTGGGATCATGAGAACTCACTCTCATCCAGATGAATTATCAGAGATCAGTCAGCTGCAAACTAAACCTCACAGCTCGCTAATCGCCTCATATTTCACTGTGATTTTATAGACATTCTCTTATTAAGAAAACTAATTTCATTGTTACCAGCACAGCAGTAACAGATTTTCTGACAAAGATCTAAAATCATCTACACATGCTTAAACAAACATGAACACATTTATTTTTTGGTAATTAGCTTTCTGTTTAACCAATGTGCGACTTTATTAGCAGCGTCAAATCTTTTTAGTAGCACCTAAATTCAGGTGAATTAAGGCGTCAGATATGGTTAGTGTGTCATATTCATTCAATATTCAATAGCCAATTAGTATAAACTATATTAAGCTTTTGGCTCAATGGTACTTGACATGTATCGACTGCTTGGATTGGTTCCTGTTCTCTTAAGACGCTGGAGAAACATCAGATTATGTACTGGCATGCTAATTGCTCATTTTCAACAATAAGGTCAACAATAACCTAATGAGCCACTAAATTCAAGTAATTCAACTGTCTGAGTTTACTTAGGTTTTACTTTCACAGTTATGCACTTACGCATGAGTATTTTATGTTGGCCAAAAGGTCTGGAGCAAAATTCACATTTCTGAAGCCCTGTTAACAGTGTAAATATTTTAATGACACTATTGTTTTGGTACTGCTATGAAGGAATAAGTAAAAAAATGTATAAACTCATCTTAGTCTTTGGCCACGTGCACACACTCATCCTCATTGGTTTAATAATACTGTACCATGAGTGCTGTGGAGAACAAAAGGAATTTATGGAGATTATAACTGCCAAGACTGCTTATGAACAAATTAAATGACAGAGTGATTTGCATGCCTGTCTCTCAATCACACACACACACACACACACACACACACACACACACACACACAGAACCATCAAAAACAAGCCGAACACTTTACAGTACCAGCTGAAACAACTATAATGATGTAAATGTTGTTGAATTTGAATGTAATTTCCAATTTTTATATATTCTTTACATTGTTTAATACAACTCTCATTTTTCTCAAACACAAATCATTTTGCCTTATTGCAATGTAATGCCACAATTGTTCCTTCGCTGTAATAATTATATTGTTTTGCTTCACTGGACCATTTTACCTGAAAACACAGTATATTTTTAACAATGAATGACAGATGAGATACAAACACAAACAAAGCACTTTTGAAGCATTATGGAAACTTTTAATACCCAGATGATTTGTCAAAATCTTACCCAATTAATCCAGTTTTAACTATATATTTTATTGAATTATAGCCTAATATTTAAGTACTCATGTGTACACCTTTATACTGCAAGCATTACATCATAGGCCTGCATGTATAATGCATTACACTCTTTAAATAAAGAATATTGATATTAGTTAAATAAACAGTCTTTATCAAAAGTGCTACAGCGCTGTGAAACATTTAAATATTCACCTTTTCAAAAAACATAATTATGACAGTATGTTAAACACCTGAGTGAATAAATAGGAGCGCCTCAGTAACACGACCATAGAACATTCTCCAGCAGTTGAAGGGAGTTGGTCCTTTTATGTTTGTGTTAGCTAGGTCAGTTAAAAATAGCACTGCACACCAGTGGGACTAATGTCTGGGAATATGATGCAGAAAGGGACTGAATTAAATGTGTGTGTGTGTGTGTGTGTGTGTGTGTGTGTGTGTGTGTGTGTGTGTGTGTGTGTGTGTGTGTGTGTGTGCATACATCCATAGAGATCAAGCTGATGTGCATCTCACCCCCATATTCACCTATTGCTCACTCAGTTCAGACAAATGTCTTCCTGAACGATAATGTCTCACACTGTGTTCCACAATTTCACTTCCTCTGCTCCTTTCTTCCTATTTCCTCCCTCTTTACCCCAGTTCACATGGCCTCTTATTTCTTTATTTCTTTCTCTAAATGCACCATCCATCCAATCGCAATCTGAAGGAGGGTGTTGCTTAGCAACTTCTCTCTATAAAGATAATTCTAAAATTCTCAATCTCTCTTTCCCTTTTCCCCCATAAATCCAGATTTCATTTTTGGGTAATTTGCTATCCTGTATCTCAGTCTCTTTCCCTCAACATCCCTCTCACATACTAACTTCCTAACTCCACAGCCACAATATTTCCCTCCTTATCCTAAACTATTTTCCTTCCCGTTTCGTTCTGAAACACCTCTTGATCCCTGGCTGTGTGCCTCTCCTTCCTGCTATCTCTCATTTCACATTTTAAAAGCACAGCGTGGTGGAAATGCTGCCTTCCGCACAAGGAAACTACAAACACAACGCAGCGCCCTGCTCCTCTGATCGACTCCTGAGTATTGCACTTCAAATTAATGCCAGCTTGACCTTCGCTTCTGTAGCATATGACAACTCCATCCTTTTTTATGTCTCGTCTATCCTCACTCGCCTTTACCCTCTTCACACAGACTTTTATGTCTAGAGTTGTTTGTAATGCTGTAGGCATTGTTTGGGACCAGACTGTAAAAATAACACTACACGGACAGTCTGATAGTATAGTGCTGTTTTTGTCAACTAAAACTAATACAATTATTTTCAGTAAATGAAAAAAAATCTAAGCTAAAATGAAAGATAAATATTAGATGAAAAAACAACTTCCTTTCTTCCTTCAAAACATATTTTGTGTTCAGCAGAGGAAACTAAGAATACAGATTTGGAACAAGTGGAGTTGGGGGAAAACAACACAAAACTAATTAGAAGTATTTGAAAATAAAATAAATAAATACTTGCACTATTTTTTTTAACTAAAATTAAAATGAAAACTGAAAATCTAAAAAATAAAAGCAAATCATAAATACTAATAAATACTGTAATAATATATAAATACTAAAATATCACAAAACTTTCTACCCTTTATACCAATGACAGAAATAAGTCTTGTGAGAATGGCAAAACATTTGTTAGAATTGCTGTAAAATGTGACATTGTGACATTACCAGCGCAGTATTATCAAAATTACATTTATCTGTAACATGCTTAAACATGCTTAACATGCTTAAAATAATTGCAAGGCCGGGCTCCAGACGGAAAAAAAATTACTAGCAATTGGCTCTTAAAATAATGAACTTAGGAACCAAATGACTTTTCTAGTTGCCAAAAATTACAGAGTAACTCAATAAAAATGGTTGTTCAAAGTGTTCCAGTTCATTGAGTGCAGCTTGTTTACTTCAACAAAGTTATTGTTGTTTTCTCTGATGAAGGGACATTTATTATACAGACTGTAACAAATACTATACTATTAAAGTGAATTGCTATATAGTGAGGTGAAATTATTATGAATTAAAGGGAGAGTCCACCTAGAAAAGAAAATCCTGCAATCTTTTACTTACCCTCATGTCATTCCAAAACTGCATACTTTATTATTATTTTTGAAGAATGTTGGTAAATAGTTTTGAGAGTCAATGGGAACAAAACATGTTCCATAAAGGAAATAAAGTCATACACGAGGGTGAGTAAATGATCACAGAGTTTTCATTTTTGAGTGAACTGACTCTTTAATGATGTTTAGATACTAACAAAAACACTGATTAAGAAAATGTTTTTTGGCAGCATACTAGCACTTCCGTGACCTTAGAATTGTTTTTTCCTTACCAAAATGGTAAAGCAGAGAAGATTTTAACACAGAGATGAATTACTTTAGTAAAGTGTAACCCTACATACGTGATACGATCATTTTTTTGCAGCTACAAGATGTTAAAATCAGCTGCACACACACATACACAACGTCCCATTATTGTTTTGTCCAACTTACAATGTTAGAGAGCTAAGGGCACCCTCTGAGCAACCTTTCTCCTATCTGGATTAAATATTCATCTAGCTGTGATCTCGAAGGCTCTCAGACTGCATTGGAGAAGAAGGATTCCTAGAGGCAGAGAGAATGTGGAGAAGGCATTTGCTTAACTCAACATCATTGTGTGTGTTTGCTTTTGTGTTTGGATCTATTAGCATATAATGTTGCAATTCATCATCCTGTACAGAACACACACACACACACCGGCGCGGGAGGCGGGCGCTCTACCAAGGAGGCTAAAGGCTACAGCCCCTAGCGTCAGTCGCTAGAGCGCCTCTTTTTGAGGCCAGGGGAGTGAGGTTTACACACAGCCCTTACTGGCATACATCCGTTACACACACACACACACTCCAATTATACACAAGAATTTATTAGTCAGTAATTACTCCTTTGCCGTGGCATATGCTTGCCACTGTACAAGAAAGAGTGTACGTCTACAATGGCATGTGTGCATATCTGAGTCCCATAAGGACTGAACATGTCCTCTTCGCTGATTAACTGGGGAATCGTGGGTGACCTGACACCCTGTACCATTATGAATTCAATTATGAATTAACACTGTGCACAATTAAACTCATAACATTCAGCTGGCTGGCTGGGGGTGTGTGTGTGTGTGGGGGTGCGTGCTTGCGTGCGTGTGTGGCTGTGCTATCTGGGAGCAATGCCAAATACGCCATAAAGGCAATAAACAGACTGCATTTATACAACAGAACTGTTCTGGTCATGATAAACAAAACAAATGATATGGCCCTATGATACAGACATATGGAAAATATCCATGGACAGAATCTCAAAGAATCAGTCATATTCATTTGAATAATAATAAACCTAATAAACTAAACTACTTACTTCACTACATTTCATAAGAACAAATTATTTACACTTAGGGAGTTCTGTTCTGGTCATGATAAACAAAACATGATTCATGAACAAACTGATTATTTTCAATGAACATGGACAATCGGTTCGCAGAATCGCCACAAATTTTTTGATTCATTTAATAAACTAATGATCCGATTGCAGCTGTTCTGTATACTTAAATCACTGATTGCAAATGGATCCGTTTAGTGTCGAGTCTTCTTCAGTGAACTGAACTCACAATTTAAAGAACCGGAGATCTTTAATGCTACTGATGCTGTGTGTCTATGTGTGAATAAATGTCGAATTTTAGGATTAATTATTGTAACTGAAAATAATATTTAGGTCAAAACTGTTAGTTGTTTATGAACTAAATCTGCTGTAAGGGTGATCTATTTAAGCCCACTGTTTTCCCTGTCAAACAATGAGACACTGTGAGTTTAGTTCTACTTCTAACGTTATACTACTGTAGTCAAAAACATAAAACTTTAAAATAACACAGATTAAATCACAAATAACTCATATTAAATTTTCATATCTGATAACCAGTCAAATTTAAATACACAACAGAATTTTATTAAAAAATGTGCATTTAGACTATATGTGTAACTGTTTTTATACAATTGTTTGTATGCATTCAACATAATTATACATTTTATATTGTTTAGATCAACTAATAAGTAGACAGATATGAAACATGTTTATTCATAACCATACTGAAACTAAGTAAATATTGTTAGCTGATGCTAACTGTCTAGCTTTCTTGTTTTGCTGGTGCTAAGTTGAGAAATGTTTAGATTAATACAATTTAATTGGACCATTCAGCCAGTCCAGAAAATGTCCAATCTGAGGAAAAAAAGGATGTGATGTTCTAGAAAAATAGTAACTACAGTAATTAAACTCATAGAAGTGATGCCCTCAGACACACACACACACACACAAAGTTTGAGAAGAAAAAAATCATTATGAAGACATATCATTAGATTTTCCTTAAACACTTTATTTCAGGCCTACCTCATGTCATATATAACTGCCATGTGAAAACAACAAGTTCTGAATGATCACTTTTCTCTTACTGGTGAAGATTAGATGGTGAAATCTGTCTCAGGTACATGGCAGTGTAAGCTTCACAGTGAACATTACTACATCACTCTCATCAGATGTAGTCCATATCAACAAAATATATATCATTCCCCAACATCCCAAAAGTGCTCTTGGATTGAAACCCAGGTATTTTGGGTCACTATGAGGATTATGACAAACTGACTTTGTGCTAATATAAACTAAATAAAGTAGTCTATATAAAATTGCAGGTAAATCTGTGGCATTTATCAGTACTTGTTACTTAAGTACATAAATATGTTCCACACCATTACACCACCAGCAGTAAAATTGAAACAAGGCAGAAAGATCCATGGAGTCATTTTATGTTTGAGCAGGTGACTTTACTCCCCAGTCTTATCCAGCTGTACTGTGTCCACCACTGATGGAAGGAGCCAATGTGGTCTTCTGCTGCTGTAGCTCATTGTCTCTCCCTCACAGATTTTGATGTGTTGTACACCTTAACATAGCGATGTTTTTCTGTAGACTACTGACGATTTTATCAGTAACATAGTTTAAGAACTTAAAACTACATGACCTCTCAGGGTAATTCTCACTATAGATATCACTGACGAGAGAGAGAGAGAGAGAGAGAGAGAGAGAGAGAGATTAATTGTGCATGTGTTATAATCCCTTCTGTTTTTCCCTGCAAACAATGAAACTGTGAGTTTAGTTCTACTTCAAAAACGTCTACTACTACTGTAGAAAAATAATAAAACATAATTTTTTTAAAGAAATAATCACAAAATATGAAATTTTCAATCTGATAACCAGTAAAATTTTAATACACAACAGAATTTCTGAGGAAAAAAAATGTCATAAGGCTACTGTAAGAATTAATACAATTGTTTGTTTGCATTCAAATAATTAGACATACTAAAACTGAATTTGGTAACAATAAAACATAAGGTGAGAAACATTTCATAAGGCCCTAAACATGACATTTTTGTTACACTTTTAATAAATTAATATGAAATTGTATAAGTTTCATGATTTTAATTAATTAGACATACTTTTTGATTAATACAATTTAATTGGACCATTAAAACGGAGTCCAGAAAATGTAAATGGGAAAAAAATGGAATCTAGAAAAATGTAAACGAAAAAAAAAAATGATTTTGGGAAAAAAATTTAACTCATAGGGCCCTACACACACACACACACACACAAACACATATATATATATATATATATAATTGGTCCCCCCCCCAAGTTCAAGACATGGTTACGGCCTTGCTGTACAGTACACACTTTATTAGGTACCTCTGTAATACACTGCCATGTGAACAGTCTGAATGATCTGTGCCATTAATTCACCAAGCTGCTGCAGCACTCTGGTCCAGGGTGACATGATAGCATGACACATTGCTCCAGATGTCGGTTGTGAATATGTGCTGTAAAATTGCCATTCCCCAACATCCCAAAAGTGCTCTAGTGGATTGACATCTGGTCACTATGAGGATTGCTGACAATCTGAATTTGTCAGTAGCTAAACTAGAGTGCTAGGCCAGCAGCAATACTCAGGTAGATTGTGGCATTTAAAATGGCATGTTAAGCCGCCAAATACGCTGAACAAAATATGTTCCACACCATTACACCACCAGCAGCAGCCTAAAGCACTGAAACAAGGCAGAAAGATCCATGGAGTCATGCTGTTAATGTCAAAGTTTGAGCAGGTGACTTTTTCCCAGTCTTATCCAGCTGTAACTGTGCCCACTAGTTGACAGGAGAAGAAGCCAATGTGGTCTTCTGCTGCTGTAGCTCATTGTCTTTAAGGTTTGATGTGTTGTATATTCAGGGATGTTTTTTCTGTATGTCACTGTGCTATTAGGTGGTTATTTCTGATACTGTTACCTTCCTGTCAGCTTGAACCAGTTTGGCCGTTCTCCTGACCTCTCTCATAACAGGCCCTTTTCACTCACAGAACTGACACACTGTCATTTCTCTATGAACTCACAGTCTATTCAGTTTACAGTATATTTCCGGCTACCTGCTGCTGTTTCATAGCATTGTATAATTTACAGTATAGCAATAAAAAGACCTCCATGAACAGGAGCTGGAAAGGTATGATGTAGCAATGTGTGCAGCAGAATTGCAGTGATTATTATTTTCTGCATTACAATAAGCAGGTGGGTATTTACACAGTAATATGCTGTCATGTACTTTTTTTTAGCTTATTTTGCCGTGTCAATAAATTATGCAGTTCCATTTTATTTTTATTTTTCTGGCTTATTATGCTTTTGTTGTTTTGATACCACTTTAAGCATAGGCGGAGTTTCACATTTTTGCCTGGGGGGGCACCTACCGGTAGACCATGAGCTATGATTTTTTTTTTTTACACACTGTATATACCATATTTTCTACATTTTCAATTATTTATAGCCTATATATGAAGAGCTCTTTTCCAAAACGCTATAAATCCATTTTAATAGTTTTCATGAAAATGACATTTTTTTACCTAGACCCATACATTTTGTTAATATTCAATTTATCATGTTAAAATGGTCTGTTGGCTCAGTCTGAACATGTTAAACAATGATTGTTAACCCCCCCGGGTCCGCAACATCACACCGAGCGGGTCTCGAACCCGAGTTTCCGGTGCGGGAGGCGCGCGCTCTAACAAGGAACGCCAAAGGCTACAGCCTCTAGAGCGCCTGTTTGTGAGGTCAGGAGAGTGAGATACATTTTAAACAAGGAAATATAGCGATTTGGCATGAAACATTGATGGAGCAGTGGATAGGTTCAGTACACAGCAAAATGGCATCACAAACTCATTTTTTTTTTTATTTGGCGTTTATCGCGTTTTGAAAAAGTGCTCTTCATATTTTCTTCTTCATTTAAAATACATTTACAACAACGACTGGTTGGCTATACAAAGAGTGGAATAAAAACGTATATATTACCTAATGTAGAAGAATCCTTCTTTTCCGACGATTTGTAGATGTCCACGATCTTCTCTCTCCTGATAAATTTGCAGTCAAATCGTTTTCTATGTGCAGTATGGAAAGATCGGAAAATCTGTCCTGAGACATCGCAGATCGGAACCAGTTTCTGATTCTTCTCATCACTGAGATTTTTTTTTTTTACATTAATTACAAATAATTTAGCCTTAACATACTCATTAAAATACGATAATACAAATAAAATGAGACAATGTGAAAATATTTTTGTATTTATAGATCTGACAAAATCGATTGGCTCTGATCTGGGGGGGCAGTGCCCCCAAACTCCGCCTATGACTTTAAGATACTGGTTCTATAATGTTCATTTCTTATGTGAGTGAATTATTAAAACTTTTGTAACAAGCATTTTGCAGAAATACTGTAATAATTCAACAGTAAAAAACTGTTAATTGGTAAGACTATAAATTACCATACAATGTACCGTAAAAATAACTTTCATCAAAAAGACATTGTTAGAAGTCCAAGCATGAAAATAGCAGAATTTGTTTAGCTATGTGCTATTTACAGAAAGTGCAATTAATGATAGATTCTATTTACACTATGCAAAATGACCAGTATTTTATTTGCAATAAGTGTAAATATTTAGATGCTATTTAGTGCAAAAATGGCAGATATTTGCATCTCAGTATTGTAGTACATTATAAAACAGTTTGCAATAATAACACATTGAGTGTAAATTATCATATTTATGAAAAATATGTCTCCTTATATCTACCTAAACCTACTAGATAAACAGTTTATTAAATTCATTTATTTCCACTTTTTTATATTTCTTCTCTTTTATTGAAAATAAATGCGTTTCCAATCAGACATGAGATACAAAAAGAGAGAAGAATGAGTTTGGCAAAAGGTGGATTTGAACTCTGGTAGATCGTACCAGAAGTTACCACCTTATGCCCTAATTTCTTGAAATTACTAAATAAAATATAAAAACATAATAATACAATTAGAAAATGTTACAAATATTTGTTTAATACAGTTTTATGTATCACTTACTGTAATATTTATTGTTTTATTTATGCTGTGTTTTTATGAAGTCAGATTTCTGTAAAGTTGTTTTAACCTGCTTGCTATTTACAATTGTTGTAGCTGTTTTCATAGTGTGACTTTAGATAAACTGTATTAAAACCAGACCAAAATGACTAATGATTTTGACTAACTTTGCAAAGCAAATCCACATAAGATCATTGCAATGTTCATTTTTTTAAGAAGGGCATTTGATACAAAAGCAAATAGACTGTCACTGAAGTAAGAAGTCTGATCAAAGAAATGATGTATTAAAACTGAACAGAAAGCTTTCTCTCCCGCAGTCATCAACATGCGCTCCATACCACCAGCACAAGGACAGCAGTCATCTCCAATTCTACACCCCGAAATCACGTTAAACGTTCAACAACAACAAAAAAGCTTTGGCAGGAGAATGATTCATTTTGGCAGCCACCACAATAATTTAAATGCAGGAAAAACCTGTTAAACTGTGTGAAATGTACATAAACCACTCGATCAACAATTATTCAACGATCAGGGATCATACTCCTTCTGATGTGAACATCGGTTGAACGAGTTGACCGCAGAAAGAAAGAAAGAAAGAAAGAAAGAAAGAAAGAAAGAAAGAAAGAAGAAGATCCAGACACAAAAGTGTCAGTTTTTTCAATCCAGAGTCTGTTTCAGAGTTTCTGAAATGTCGCTCAAGTGTCTCCTCATCTCAAGAGAGATGAGAGGCAAACGCAGTTACATAAGTCTCCCTGAGGGATGTATGTATGCTGAAGCCTCGTAAGCCTTTACAAGAGAGAGTGTGAGAGAGAGAGAGATTCAGATGAGAGTGAGCTGTGGATGAGGATGATAAGCCTCCTTTCATCAGACATCTTCCATCCCAAAACCCCTTCCTTTTGCAGTTAAGTTCCTCACGCCAAGAAAACATCAAAATGAATGTTCCCTAAACCTGACTTTCATGTCTGCTGCTATTTTTTATCTATGTTTGGAAAACTAAGGGATTCTCTTACAGAAATTGAGAACTGGTTCAACAACCTCACACTTGCTGAAAAAATAAATTACCACTCTCACAAAGACAGGCACATTATGATGATTTATGAATATATGATGCATTTATCCTCAGAGACGTGGAAGTATAAAGTGAAACTATACATGTTTGTGCAAGAGCAAATATAATGACAAATTTTGTTCATAGATTTTGTTCAAATTTTGTTCATGACCATAGGTCATGGTCATACCTGGGGCAAAGCATCATGGGACATGAAAAAAGCTTGAATATACTTCAAAACATTTCTGGAGTAGCCATATTGAGGTGATGAACTGCATGGAGGAAAGAAAATAAGAT
Organism: Gymnocypris eckloni scoliostomus; assembly: GCA_027564155.1. Classification (NCBI taxonomy): domain Eukaryota; kingdom Metazoa; phylum Chordata; class Actinopteri; order Cypriniformes; family Cyprinidae; genus Gymnocypris; species Gymnocypris eckloni. The sequence goes on along the minus strand of CM050415.1, from coordinate 13,583,245 downwards.
GTCCAAAAAGTCAGAGAGCATTTCGTATGAATTTATAATGAGAAAAAAGGAGAGAGAGAATACAAATGCATTCACGATAAGAAAACAACACAAATCATTAAAAAGAAGGAAGACGTAATCAAAGTGTAATAGAGATTGAGACAAGATAAAATAGAAATATTCTCTCATTTATAGCCTCCCAGTTCCTCGCTGATGTTTTATCATTCTGAGAGTCTCTCAGACTGACAACAAACAAAAACTCAATTAAGAACTATGACCTTCAGGCCATGTCTGTTGCTAAGGTGATAACTGCCGAGGCTCCTGGGAAATGCAGTTCAAGTGTCAGCATCTTTTGCCTGCTTTTTCATTACAAGAGGTCCAAATCGGATTTATCGGCCTGGCATTGGCTCTGGAGTCCACTGCTTGTTCGTGCTGTTGGATCATGTGTATTCATGAGGTTAGAAAAGCAATTATCTCTCTACGACTTTGGGTTATATTAGTTTCGACGCCCGCCAGCAACAATACGTGAGTGTGTGAGATTCTACAGTATGCATATGCATTTGGATTCTTGTGGCATAATGAAATGTCTATGTTGGTTCAATATTTTGATGAAAGAAAGCTCATTTATTTTCATTATAAACCAATGAAATATTACAAACGCCTGAGTCACGACATTCCACTACATTCAAATTCTAAAACAAACTTCTGTTGTGTTCATATAAATCTAATTCTAATTACTACCCAAACACCACTCCTATCAAAGAAAATCTCCTGCATTTTAAGTAAGTAATGTACATAAGTAATTAAATAAATACATTTCAAAATCTTTATCCATATTTAAACCTGGTAATACATTTTTTTATTTGAAAACGTGTACCTTCATTAAAAATCTTCATTAAAATCCATTAAATTCATCATCTTTAATCAGTACGTCATTAAAATGTGAAAACATGCTGCTGTTGTTTTCATAATTGTAATTACTAACACAAACCCTACTCCTATCTCTAAAAAGATTCTGCATTTTAATAATTAAAACCAACAAACTAATAAATAAAGCTCATTTAAACCTGGTAATCAAAAAAAAAACATGACATAAAATGATATATTTAATAGTTTGCACTACAGTTTCTAGGTCACTAATGAAGTATGTAAATTTCTGACAGATCGTGTTGCACAGACTGTCAAATCTTCTTCGACTCAATCTCTAAATGCTCTTTGGATCATCTCAATTCGTGAGAACATGATCTCTAGATTTGAGTGCTGCTGTCATTATTGAAAAATTGTATTAAGCTAGAAAAATAGAACAAAATGACTATGGTTGGATTTGTGAGGGGAAATAAAGGACAAATATATACATTTTGATGTATTGAATGTATTGAAGATATTACAAAGTGGAACAAATGCATAAGAGAGAAATTACAGACATCCTCAAACGTAATGGTGTGTGTGTGTGTGTGTGTGTGTGTGTGTGTGTGTGTGTGTGTGTGTGTGTGTGTGTGTGTGTGTGTGTGTGTGTGTGTGTGTGTGTGTGTGTGTGTGTGTGTGTGTGTGTGAGAGAGAGAGAGAGAGAGAGAGAGAGAGAGAGAGAGGTGGAAAGAGAGCTCTATCAATCAATGTTCAGATGCTGTCTGCTCCAGATACGTACAGTAGCAGGTGATTTATACAATGTGCACACCGGAATAATATCAGATAAATCAGATATTGTGAGTAAGCACACACAGAGAGAGAGAGAATGGATGGTAATGAGCCAGTGTGGATGGTGTCAGACTGTGATCAACAGGGCCACGGTGTCAGAGAATAGAAATGGATGCATTAGACTCACATGCACACATACCTGCACACCAAATGCTAATGCAGAAAAACATACTGAAAAATATGGAGTATATTGCATTTTTTATCTTTATTTCCACAATGTAAATGTCTTTTTGCAGACATCATGCAGAAAGATGCACCTCATAAACAAACATACGAACATGGCTATCACCAAACAAGCTTTTCTCATTCACTTCTACAGGACCACTGTCGAAGAAGTAATTGTAAATCTTCTGTCATTGTCTGGGTCATCTGACTCCGCTATTGAAAGAAGCCGCTATGTTGCATTATCAGGTGTAGTGAAGAAGTAATTGGCTGCAGGCTTCCATCTCTGGCTGAACATCCAGGACATTGAAGTTTATTACAGCATGGACATGACCTGCTCCGAAATCTTTTACTCTGAAAAACATTTCAAACTAATCCAAATCAAGACACGCACAGATCCTCAATGATATATCCCTGCTCAGCCAACTGTACACATCTACACACAAACAATTTATCATTTTGATACTCACTCCTTCTATTCTTAAGAAACAGTGATTCGTAATGATAAAGCGTATTTTGTAATGCAGTTGTTTTTAACTGGTGGCTCAGAACTCAAAAATGGATTGCACTCTGTTCTAAAAGTTGGAAAAAGCAGGAAAACAATGTTAAATGTTTAAACGTCAACCCCCGTGAACAACCTAATGCAAGGTAGAAGACAATATGACCCAGACTACAATAATATAAATTAATTTACAATGAGAATAAACCTGATTGTGCTGACCCCAGTGTGTTTTGTGTGGTGAATTATTAACTGCTGAGAGCAAAAAAACATCATAAAACAAAATGTATTCTTTAAATGGTGACTTTTAGACAAAACATGTCAAAGTACTAATTTTGCATGGATAAGACAGACAGACAGATAGACAGACAGACAGACAGATAGACAGATAGACAGATCCTGTGTTGAGGCTGATACAGAAGAGTGTACGCATTTTGTCTCCGGGGATATTCTCCATAATGGCGCTACAGTGACGCAGAGGAGACATTATGGTGCCAAATTCTTTAATAAAGTCATTATTTTTATTTCTGTACAAAAAGTATTCTCGTCACTTCATAACAGATAGCACAGCAGATGGAGTATTCTGGCAATGTGTTTCATACTTTTCTAGGCCTTGACGGTGTTAATTGCTTGGCAGTCAATGGGACATTCACAAGCCTCCCGCATTTCAAATATCTTAAAATTATGTTCCGAAGACGAACAAAGCTTTTACGGGTTTGGAACAACATGTGGGTAAGTGAATAATGACAACATTTTAATTTTGGGGTGGAGTAACCCTTTAATAATCCAACAGACACTCACTAGACTGTGAGAATGTGTAAATGAAGTGTAAGAGAACGACTGAGCTTACAGCATATATGAGCATTTAAAACATGCCCATCTGAAGCAACATGTGGCTATGAACAAACATAAACACACCAGGCAGTCAGACAACAGTGGCAGGCGCTTAAGTTGTTTCGTTGCACACTCCAGATCTCATTCTGCCGTCTGAAGCGCTCTCACACATCCGGAGGCAGACGCGGCATCTTTCCACTCACATATTCACAGTGCATCTCTGAGAGGTTCAGCTCTAATGACGGTTCATTTCCCCCATGAAGGAGGAGGAATCTTCATCCCGTTTCATCTCAGCTTACTAAGTCTCTCATCAAATTCAAAAAGTGAGAACACGAGAAACAAATGAACAGGTGGCAGATGAGAGGGAATATATTTAGAGAAAAAGCAGTAAACAAGAGCAAATGATGTGTCTGCTTGTGTTCTGTTATTTTCTGTTACTCAGAGGTAAAAATCATTAGGTTTGTTTGTGTTTTTTGGAACTATTTTGAGGGAAAAGTGTGAAGATCACACTGTGAAGCTGTACAACTACACAGTGATACAAAGATTAAAATGTGTTGTGTTGTATACACAGGCTCAAGTTTAAAGTCAACTATTGATGAGATTTAAAATGTCTGAATCTTATCACTATACAAACCAAAAAAAAAAATGATGTTAATAAGTTAACAGTTAATTAAGAAATGTTGCAGCTGTACTTTAAATTGAGTGATGTTTCTTTAGTCATTTCTTTCTAGTAAAAAATGTTAAGACTTTAACTCTATGGGGAGAAAGAAAGAAAGAAAGAAAGAAAGAAAGAAAGAAAGAAAGAAAGAAAGAAAGAAAGAAAGAAAGAAAGAAAGAAAGAAAGAAAGAAAGAACAATTTAAGCAGCAAAACAGTTTTCAATATTAAAAAAAAGAAGAATAATCAGCATATTAGTCATTGTAGTAATGACTAATACAAAATTCAGCTTTACTTTAATTAAAACATAATTGTATTATGTTTTAAAACATTTAGAAATAATGCATGTTGATAATGAAGATATTACATTACTAAATCTACTTTTTTTTTAATAAAAAGTCCTAAACTTTCTTAAAGATATAATTACAGAAGAAACAAAACATTAATATGTGTTTTCAGAGACAGCGTATCTTGAATATTAATTTTCTAAACACACTGGGAAATTGTTTTTACTTGTTTAAAGCATAAACCAAATATAACTTTTGCAGTTTTGCTTCTCAGATTAATTTATTGTATTATGGATGATTAATTGTTTTCTGGAAACACATCAAAGTCCATGCATCTACATTAAACTACCAACTACAACTAACAATAACTTTGATATCCAAGAATTCTCTTATTTATAAGCAAAAATTGGCATCTGATTATAAAACCAAACATAGGAATGAAATAATGTTTAAACAAAATTGTTGACAAATTTGTAAATCAGTAGTTATCTTGGCAAGAAATTATTAACTAAAACGCCCTCCCAAAAACATGAAAAACAAATAGAAACTGGCTAAACAAAGTAGTGTCACTAAAACAATTCTTAAATATATAGCTGTAAGAACCCTAAAATCTCATTGTGCTTCATGTTGCTGTTTCTCAATGCCTTTCTACCAGCACAATCACAACTCCTCTTCCCTTTTCTCTTTCTACTCCTTTGACATGTATAATCAGTGTTGGTGTGTTGTGGCCTTAGGTTTCAATCAGTGGGAGGTTGTTTAGCATTTGCATGCTCTGCTGAAGGGTAAAATCTCACACGCACACACACATGGATGCAAATATAGGCCTTCTGCATCTTGACAGGGCTAACTAAGATTAATGGTGTGGCTGGTCATGATTAACTGTGTGTATCTGTGTGTGTATACATACGCACTTGTGTGTATGTGAATACCTCTGGCAAACACAACTGTGCTCACACACTCAGATGTGTCTTACTCCAAGGAGGGACATACAGAGTGTCTTTGCTTTGCTTAGCTGCTTTGCTGCATGATCTTCCAGAGAGCAGAGGGGCAGGAAGTGCAAGTCATTATGGATGTGCAACAGCGCTAAACCTGCTATCCGCCCACTCTCCTGACAGACAGCTAGTTAACAGGGGGCGTGTGCGGCCGTGTGTGCATGCGCGTGGAAGAGAGCTCATTAACACAGGCGCTGTCCGTAAGATCATTAAAATCAAACTCTCTCAGCAGGTGGCCAGTCAGTGCCAAGACCCCTCGTTATCACCTGCAAGAAGAGCTCTGCTGTGAGCTGTCAAACAGACAGGGGGATCTGGCAACCGAGGACCTCGCTGCTCCACTCATCAGCCTGAAACATAAGTGTGCCCCTAGCACAGCAAAACCAATCGCGGCGCTAGTGTTTGTGTGTTTACTGTCATCATTAACTGCATTAGGCCTAATATGTCTCCTCGGTGAGTGCTGGGGTTCACATTCATCAGGCTGGTTCAATGTGAACTTTGACAAAAAACATTTTAATGTACATACAAATGGGGAGAAACAAATTGAGAGGTGGTGAGGTGAGAAAGAGGGTCTGTTCTAAAGCCTAGTGAGCTGCCATGCTATCTACATAAAAAGCATCCTAACTAACTGAAATTCATTGTTAAGAATAAAACTCTTCTTAACTGTCATTTTTTTTACATCAGTTCTTATTTTCTTAAGTTACGAATATTTGGTAACACTTTATAATAAGATCTCATTTGTTAACATTGGTCAATATATGACATTAACTAATTGAGCTGTTTTTTATACTAAATTTGTATACAACCTGAGTTCTGGAAATGTTGGGACAAATTATTATTTTTTTTATAATAAAATGAAAACTAAAAGACTTTCAAATCGCATGAGCCGATATTTTATTTATGATAGAACATAGATAACGAGGAGTGTAACGGTATGCGTCTCGAACCGTATGATTCATCGGGCAAATTCCAAATGGAAGGATCATCCCTATCCTCTTGGAGTGGAGACTATGGAGTGAACAGGGCATGTGCATGCCATTATTCGGTCATTTGAATGCACTTGGCAAAGGGAGTGACTAATTTCCTCATCTGCAGCTGGGATGTTCCCGTGACAACACAGGCAGCACGGGGTGCATCAGATTCGCTGACGGACACCAGTATAAAAAAATATACATTTTATATTGTAAAAAGTTGTATACATATTAGTTTTTATATATTATATAGCACATTTTTAAAACGTTTTAAAATATACAATGTATGTTCATTTGCAACAGTTATGCTAACAACAATAAAAATAAATTTATGACATTAAAACAGCAACATCTGCTGACGCACGCAATGCCGCGTTGTCACGGAAACATCCCAGCTGAAGATTATGAGAATATTAGTCACTCCCTTTAGATAAAATACATTTTTAAACTGAAAAATGTTACACTTTTATCCACTAAATGAGCTAATTTCAAATTTGATGCCTGCTACAGGTCCCAAAAAGTTGACACCGGGACAACAAAGGGCTGAAAAAGCAAGAAATCTTTAAAAGATTCAGCTGGGAGAACATCTAGCAACTAAAGTTAACTGATATGAGGGCCCGTTCATGAAAAATCGTAGTGCTAAGAGTAAATGTTAGGCGTACGAATGAGGACTTTTAAGAGGCTTAAGAGTTTTTTTTAGCATTGGAGAAAATGGACGAAACATGAAGAAGGAGAAGAAATGTGTTGCACACAATGCATGACAGTGAGTTAATAAGATGCTACACATTAGATCGTACCGGGATCATGTTTGTGAGCGATCTTATTAAATACATGCTAACATCTCCGACACCGCGCAGAAATGCCATAGCGCCAGAAATTGACGTAATCACTACATTAACATATTTGGCAACTGGAAAAATGCAACTATGCAGCAGCGATGATTTGGGTCTGTACCTGTGACAGCACTTTCAGAACCTTATTGTGTCTCTGTTCATTTCCTATTAAATACGTTAAGTATGACAGCATGGTAAATATAAAAAATAAAGAATATATATACATATATAATGTGTGTGTGTGTGTGTGTAAGAGAGAGAGCGAGAGGCGAGAGCGAGAGCGAGAGAGAGAGAGAGAGAGAGAGAGAGAGAGAGAGTACACGTATGGTAAAACATGAGCAATTACGCCTGTAAATTCAAAGTGAAGGCTTATAATAAACCCTACTCTTAAAAGCGCTCTTTTACTGATAAAATGTATTGTAAGTCGCTTTGGATAAAAGCATCTGCTAAATGCATAAATGTAAATGTATTTTATTTCCTTCTTGGACAACTAACCAATCACAGTCTTCAAAAGACTGTGTCTAAGTTAGCAACGGGGTCAGCCACGCCTCCTCACTAAGATACAAGTTTTTGTCATTTCCTCGCTCAGAGTTGCTCTCAGATTGGTCCTGAATCACTTTTATGCTAAGACTCCTAGTTAGGAATTTTTTAAGCTAAATTAGGAGCTCTCTAAAAGGATTCTTAGAATCTTTGAGAATACGGGGCATGTAACATAAAAGGGATGTCTTAGAGAGGCAGAGTCTCTCAGAAATAAAGCTGGGCAGAGGTTCTCCAATCTGTGAAAGAATGTGTAAATAGATTGTGGAATACTTTAAAAACAAATTTCCTCAACGTCAGATTGCAACGGCTTAGCAAATCTCATCATCCACAGTGCATAACATCATCAAAAGATTCAGAGAAACTGGAGAAATCTCTGTGCGTAAGGGAAAAGGCCGAAGACCTTTGTTTGATACCCGTGGTCTTCAGGCCCTCAGACGACACTGCATCACTCATTGGCATGATTCTGTCATTGACATTACTAAATGGGCCCAGGAAAACTTTCAGAAACCACTGTCGGTAAACACAATCCGCCATGCCATCTGCAGATGCCAACTAAAGCTCTATCATGCAAAAAGGAAGCCATATGTGAACATGGTCCAGAAGCACCGTCGTGTCCTGTGGGGCCAAGGCTCATTTAAAATGGACTGTTTCAAACTGGAAAAGTATTCTATGGTCAGACGAGTCCAAATTTGACATTCTTGTTGGAAATCATAGACGCTGTGTCCTCCGGGCTAAAGAGGGAATACCTTCCAGCGTGTTATTAGCTTTCAGTTCAAAACCCAGCTTCTCTGATGGTATGGGGTGCATAGGTGTATACGGTATGGGCAGCTTGCATGTTTTGGAAGGTACTATGAATTCTGAAAGGTATATAAAGGTTTTAGAGCAACATATGCTCCCCTCCAGATTACTTGTATTTCAGCAGGACAATGCAAAATCACATACTGCAGCTATTACAACAGCATGGCTTCGTAGTAGAAGAGTCCAGGTGCTGAATTGGCCTGCCTGCAGTCCAGATCTTTCACCTATAGATAACATTTGGCACATCATTAAATGAAAAATACGTCAAAGACTACCACAAACTCTTTAGCAGCTGGAAACCTATAAGAATGGGACAAAATTCCAACACCAAAACTCATAACCTTGATGCCCAGATATCTTCAAACTGTTTTGAAAAGAAGAGGAGATGCTACACCATGGTAAACATGCCACCGTCCCAACTATTTTGAGAACTGTAGCTGGCATCAAATTTAAAATGAGCTCATTGTGTGGATAAAATGGTAACATTTCTCAGTTTAAACATTTCTTATGTTATCTATGTTCTATTGTAAATAAAATATTGGCTCATGTGATATGAAAGTCATTTAGTTTTCATTTTATTCAAATTTAAAATACGTCTAAACATTTCCGGAATTCAGGTTGTGCATTTATTAATCTTTGCTAATAAAACAATTGATCAGTATTTGTTCATATTAGTTCACAGTGCTTTGAAAATGTTTTAGTACATTTGAAATTAACATTAATAAACACTGTACAAGTATTGTTCATTCTTAGTTCATGATAACTAATGTAATTAACTAATGTTAACTAACAAAACCTTAGTGTTCCTGTGTGGCTCAGTGGTAGAGCATTGCGTCAGCAGCACAAAAAGGTTGTGGGTTCGATTCCCAGGGAACACATATACTGACAAAAAAATGTATATCCTGAATGCAATTATAAGTCGCTTTGGATAAAAGCGTAAATATATTGTAAAGTGTTACCTAATATTTTTGAAATACATTTCTTAAGCATTTTCTTATCTTGACCAATCTAAAGACAAAATAAAAAAAGACAAACAAAATTATTGAAAAGAAAGTTCTTAAAAATCCTCAGTAATACATTATTAAAGTTAGGATAACCTCCTGTCTTAAAGAAGAACTATTATGCCCCTTTTTACAATATGTAATATAAGTCTCTTTGCTCTAACTTTTGTCATGGTGTTAGAAGTGTTACATCATTTACATGCAAAAACACAATGGTGGTGCCGTGGGTGGAAACTTGCAGATTAAAGGGTGGTAATAGTATAATAAGATCCCCTTTCTACATTATGAGGAGAGCAACATCTGAGTAGCCCGTTTTTTCACAAGCTTGCAGAGAAGGGCTTACCAAAAAAAAAAAGACTGGGTTGTTTTTATTTTCAAATTTTCTGGGTTAGCAGATGCACTGGGAACCCGATTAGAGCGCTTAAACACGGAAAAAGTCAGATTTTCATGATATGTCACCTTTAAATCCCCAAAGGTAAGATGTTTTATGCATTTACTTGGTTGTTTCAAATAAGCCTTCTTAAGAAGTGTTTTTGAGAATACAAAATGTCTACGGTCTTTTCTTAATAAAATAGGAAATAAACAGCAGTTATGGAGTAATTCATAATTTAATTCTTAGCACTGTTTTGTGAATCTGGCCCCTAAAATTCATTCATAAGAAAACACATGCACTAATTTGTACAGGACAATATGATGATATGAGAAGCTCCTGCTTCACCATCTTCTTGCAATGTCACTGAATGTTTTAAAAACATGTACAGCATCTGTGACAAGTCACTGTGTACAGTATCTCATTGTGAGCACAGCAGAACAGTAGCACAGTGACAGGCACGCACTGCAAAATAAAACATTAAAAAGTTTAAATAAAATGTTATGTTAACAAGCAGCTTGTAATGTAACTATATAACTAGGGATTTTTTATTTTCTATAAACAATAGGGATTACATTAGTTTAGTAAAACTCTGTATAGATATTTGGTTGTTTAGCTAACTACATTGCAGCCATCTTGAATTAAAATTTCCACTGAGCTCATTGCAATGCATTCTGGAATTGCAGTATAACTGTGAATGATACATGTGGTGCTGACTTTGAGGCCAAAACACGGTACCTAATAAGGCAGACTTATGCTGTCTAGACAGCAGGATAGAGATGGACACAGGGACACAAGGGCAACCTGGAAAGCAGAATTAGGTGACAAATAAAGTAAAGCAGCACCTGGAATGCAGTCCTTATTTTCAGAGGAGCGAGGAGGAATGAGGGATGGAATAGAGGACAGAGGAAACTCATACAGATGAAAGATGAACTCCACTTACAAAGAAATAGACCAGAGTTTCTCTCTGTCTTTGTGTAATATTTTGGCTCAGATTTTTTATTATGCTCCGGAGGCTCCTGGTCATAAAACCACACACACATAGAGGGGTGTATTCATTGAACAGCTGCGTCACTTTTGCAGTATTTCAGCAGAAAAACGTGTGTTTTCTGACTACCCACAGTCCAGTCTAACCACGCACTAAATGTGTTGAAAATGAGGTGTACATTATTTAAATTAAAATGTTTGTCCTTAGAAAGCACATGCCTCCTTTCTATAAAAAAAGGTAATTATAGACTTTGCTTTCTACTTCAAATTGTCCGGCAAAACACAACAGTCTGTCTAAAAAGTAAACTATTTATTTTGGGGCAGGTGTTTTTTTATAGTTTTATTTGTTTTGCTTTGTTTTTTTTTTGGGGTTGTATTTGTTTAACTATTTTGAAAGAAAAAATAAATCCTTGTTCAGCAAGGATGAATTAAATTGTTCAAAGTTGAAAGTAAAGACATTTATAATGTTGAAATATATCTGTTTTTAATAATGTTTTTTATTCTTTGTATTCATCAAAGAATCAGAAATTCACGAGTTCGCACTAACATATAATATGATTTAGCAATTAATAAGCATATTTGGCGTGCTATCCAGAGAGAGGACTCCGAGCTCGGGATAGAGCCGAACACAGAGACCCCCAATAATGGGATGAAATTAGATTAAGAGTATATATATATATATATATATACACACAGGTTTTATGCTTGTTACGGTGATTAGCTGACGAGCTCCACCTGGGCCAGACTGATTATCTGATTGTGCTCCACCCGAACCTTGTTAATAAAACAGCATAACAACGTACACAAAATATACCTTTACTTTCCTTTTAGTCATTTAGCAGACGCTTTTATCCAAAGCGACTTACAAATAATAAAAAGTAACTACAACTCTAAGTTAAAACTCTATAAATACTATACACATTTAAGAAAATAAAGAAATTAAATAAAAATGACAAATGCATACAACAACATTTCAAAACTAAACATTTAAATAAAAACAAAAAATAAAGCTAAAAACAATAAAAAATATTAAGACAACAAATGGTAAGAGTATAATAATGATTTTAACATAACACTAAGTCAAACAATATATTTATATTATTTTATTTCCATGTAGTATGTTGAAGTACTAAAATAACTCAAAATTAAATAAAACTAAAACGTAATAAAAAACTAATAAAATGACAACATTACTAGAACTGTAACTAAAATAGATAACAAATATAAATAAAACTACATTCGTTTATCAGTAATACTAAAAAATAACACTGAGCCAAACACACATGCTAAAAAAAAAAAACTTACTTACACATAGTAAGAAATGGTTATAAACAAAATAAAAACAAAATCCTTAAACAGAAGTGAAACAAGTAGTAGGAAAGAGCATAAATAAAAAGCGATACTTCCCTGCCCGGTGGAGTCGCACGGTAGAATCGATGGTCTTTACACTCTTCGGTCTTCTCACGAGGAGGTCTTCACGCGGCGGCTGCCACGGCCGCTGCCGCGGTAAACTACTCTTTTTTTATACCCATCTAACAAAATTCTAATCCAATTCAGCTGAACACACTTTCCTGTAAATCACAACAAATGGCCAAGCAAGCGCAGACACTGACAAGAGACGCGATACAGTACGAGACCAAACGGGATTTCAGCACGTCTCCACACAGTAAACAAAACATGCGTTTCCTAGCAACGACAACTGCGCTAAACACTAATGAGACAAGTAAATACACTTACGAGCTGATTTTAACTTACGCTGATAGACTGCTTCTCTCAAAGAGTAATACTATACACTGTCTTATGCTGGCGCTTGAACACACTTTCCTGTAAATCCCAACAAATGGCCAAGCAAACCCCGACACTGACAAGGGACGCGATACAGTACGAGACCAAACGCGATTTCAGCATGCTCTATTAAGCAGCATAACCATTTTCAACACTGATAATAAGACATTTCTTGAGCAACAAATCAGCATATTTGAATAATATCCAAAGGATTATGTGACTCTGAAGACTGGAGTAATTACCATGCATCACACAAGAATAAAGTACTTTCTTTGTATATATTAAAATAGAAAACAGTTGTTTTACATTGTAATAATATTTCACAATATGACTACTTTACTGCAATTTTTTATCAAATAAATGGAGCCTTGGTGAGCATAAGAGACATCTTTCAAATGTATTTTTTAATAACTACACTGCAAATTACACACAGGATAGACTTGGATTTCCCCCATGTTACCTGATTTGGATAATTACAAGTAAATTGCAGGAAGCAAAGCAGACAGCATGTGCAAATAAACAACACTATGAGCAAGCACAATTCTTAGTGAATCCGCCCGATACAGCTCTCAGTGCACATATACGGAGTAAGAGGGAAGCACTTCTGCGGATGCACACACTCCAGCCAAAGCCCAGAGAGCGGTGAAAGAGCTCCACAGCAGAGATAAAGAGCCACGGACACATGGAGGGGTGTTCAGGCAGAACAGAGCTGAATTGAATGAGAGTGTGTCAGGCTGAGTGATGTTTACAACAGCAAGCGTTCTCTACAGATGCACTATTGATTAGCAAAACACATCAAAGAGCTTCCTAGCAAATGTTGGTTATTTTAACATAAGCACATGAAACTCTCGCTCATTAGCAGGCGGGACCCGTGTTACTGTTTGCACACTTCGCTGTTCAGCCTAAATGAGAAAATTAATGAGCACGATACCCACCACTAGCTTCAAACACACACCTGGATAAACACATATGCGCACCTGGGCATACACACTCATACATGCTTCCACCTTCCTTTATTTGATTTTAAAGCATTCTGTGAGACTTTAAATGAATGGGAACCTCTCGAACCTAACACAACCTAACTTTATATTCATTCCATCCCACAAACAAAAAGACATGAATAATCTACAGCCTGGAAAATCACGGTAACAGCATCTGAAGGCCTATTATGCACACTGTGAGTAAAAAGTAGTATTGTAAAAAGTAGTATTAAGCAGATTCAAAAGACTCCTAAATTATCCAACATGTGTTTTATACAGAAGCTCAAACACATTTTCAAAGGAATAGTTCACACGTAAATTAAAATATGCTGAAAATGTACACACCCTCGGGCCATTCAAGCTGAATATGAGCTTGTTTCTTCATTGGGACAGATTTGGAGAAATGTAACATTACATAAATTGCTCATCAATTAATATTCTGCAGTGAATGGGTGCCACTAGAGGAACTGCTATTATGAATTATGGACGTTTTTGTCCAGAAGCAATGGTTTACAGTCAAAACGCATTAATGATGGATGGGTTTCTTACAAACACACAGTTTTTCACTTCACAAGATGTTAATTGACGGACTTGAGTCATGTGGATTACCTGTGTATTACCGTGATGTTTTTATCAGCAGTTTGAACTCTCATTCTGATGGCACCCATTCACTGTGGAGGATATAGAGGTGCTATTTTTTCCAAATGTTTTCTGATGAAGAAACAAACTCATCTAGATAACTTGCTGCTCAAATTACTTTGTTTATCTTTAGTGGCATGGTTTTGCTATCAGACATGACAGATGCACGACTGCTTTGTCACAAGACAACAGCTGCTCCGTTAGAGAATGAATGCCATGAGTACCATGACATAATGAATAACACATGCTAAGACATTCCTATCTTTCTCAAAAATCTGCAAACATGCATACAAACATTTTCCAGTAGCCATCTGTGGAGAAAAAAATATTTTAATCTTAATGAACTAGATTTCATAATTGACCTCACTTAATTCCAATGGTCAGGTCATGATGATAAGGCTCCTTGTTTAACAAATGGCTGAATGCTGAATGTGCTAATCATTGCATATTCTGAAAACACTCACAATTGCTGTAGTAAGAAACATGGTAAAAGTTTGTTTTAAGTTTTAGTTGATCACTGGTGGTATGTACATTCACACATACATGTGAAGGGTCATTTTCAGGGCACCTGAAAGTGTAAATGAACTTTGGACTTTTGCCAGAATACACCATGACACACACACACACACACACACACACACACACACACACATCATTATTAAAATTCTGATTAATAAACTGATAATTATTTGCATGTTATGACAAATAAAACTCCAATAATAAAATTCCATATTATTTTGTCTAATTAAATAAGAAAAGAAGAAAATCAGCCATTTCAAATACTACAAGTTGATTTAAGCATCACAGCATTATAATATATAGTATGAAAAAGTTTTCACTAATTCGCTAAATAAGAGATTCGCTAAATATTACAGTTAAAATATATTTTTAAAGGGGTCATATAATGCCCATTTTCCAGAAGTTGATACTATTCTTTAGGGTCTTAATGAAAAGTCTGTAATATCGTTTGGTTAAAATTTTTCATTGGTAGTGTAAAAAACTCATTTTTTTGCCTCTCAAAAACAGCTCCTTTAAATGAGAAAGAGCTCTGCTGACTCCGCCCCTCTCTTCCCTGCTCACCGAGGGACTGTTTACTTTGGCAACATTCATTGTGAAACTTGCTAATTAGCACATTATTAAGAAAGGCGATTTGCAAAGGTTCATTTAAAAAACCTTGTACTCACTTCTTCTGTAGATGAAGCTGGATCACGAATGATTCTTAATTACACTACCGCATGTTCAACATGTTCAATAGAATGTTGAACATTCTATGTTCAAACATAGAACATTTAGGTAGATCCAGGGCACATTCCCTTGAAGCTCCACCCTTTTCTCCGGTAGCACCAGCTCATTTTCATTTAAAGCAACATACTCAACATGAGAGCATTTGGGCTCATGCCCTTAAGGTGGCAATTTTAACAAGCTATAAAAAATTACCCCAACTCCCCAAAAAATACCCCAAACTCTGACCTCTTGGTTTGATCCATGCGGTAGTGTAATTAAGAGTTTTCTGCAGACTCTGAGAGGACAGAAGCCACAGTAAGTACACAGCCACAAAGCCCTAGAGGAATGAATAATAGATGGAAAAACCCAAGCAATGCCAGTGAGTTTATGTGGAAGTGTAGAGCTGTTTGGATGCGGAGCACTCTCCACATTACAGCAATTACTGCCTCATCTTCATGTAATCTCTCGCTGATGCTATCTATTTGGGAAAGATTAAAGGAGAAATTCCAGATAAGAGGGAGAGGGGAAAGGGAGATAAGTGGAGGTAGAGAGAGGGGAAGAGTCTCTATGAAGGGCTTTACTCCTCAGTTTTACCCACAAGACTCAAATTAACAAACTTTTAGTCCCACACACAGTGTATCTGTCAGTGTGGATTGAAAAAGGGAGACATACTGTGTTTGACAGTCTACACATGCCATTTGGCAGTTGAATGCGATTATCTTGTGATAATATTTCTAAGGTCCAACAGCTCTGAATAGAGGGAATGAATGGAAGCTGCCACTTCCGTTTATGCTGCATAGTAAGGAGAAGTCAGGCAGGACAGCAAGTGTAAGTGAAGCGCTGAGATAAATCAAGTAAATAGAGTAGGCTGCATGAGAGAGAGAGAGATAGTGGCCACTGTATTTCCAGAGAAATAGAGCAGGTCAAAGGTTAAGAGTTAAACCTGGCATGAGGATAACAGAGGGAGTGTGATAAGAGGTGCCTGCAGCGGTGATCAACATGGGGACATATTCCTGCTGACCTCTGCCAGAAGGCGGATGTGTGCTGCCAAGTGCCAACTCAAAGCTATCAGTACGAACACATGAGTGATGGAGAGAGGATCATGAATCATCTGCTGTATATTCACTGCTGTGTGAGAGACTGATTGTGTCAGGGCTACAGAGTATGAGTTTATGAGCTAAATTTGACACCACCTCTGTTTGGGGACAATCCTGGGGACAATCCTCAGTTGGAAAAAAAGTGTCACAGGTGTACATAAAATAAATAATGTATGTTTGAAATGATTTTTGTCACTAGTTGTTCTTTATTGCTAGACAAGGATGTTTATGTTTTAAGAAGAATTGTATCTCATACAGAGCCAACGAATGACATTTAGATATTTAGAGCTGCTTATTATTTTTTTCAAATTAAACTATATATCATCACTTTATATTGCAAAGCCTTGTTTAATTGGCCATGGTCTCTCATGCATTGCTCACGAAGGCTGTCTTTATGTAATAAAAAATACAGTAAAATTGGTAATATTGTGAAATATTATTACAATGTGAAATAACTATTATCTATTTGAAAATATTTTAAATGGTCATTAATTCATGTGTAGTAAAGCTTAATTTTCAGCATCATTACTCCAGTCTTCAGTGTCAAAAATCATTCTAATATGCTGAGTTGCTGCTCTTATGATCATCAATGTTTAATACAGTTGTGATGCTTAATATTTTTGTGAAAACAGTGATACATTTTTCAGGATTTAAAAACAGAAATCTTTTGTGACTTTTTTATCCCTGTCTTTACTGGATAAAAGCATTTTTTTTAAATAAAAAAACCTACAGGCCTTAAATTGAACTCATTGTCAATTGTTACATCAAAACCAAGAAAGCTAAGAAAAAGTAATTAAATTAAACAATCATAGACTGTTCTGCCTCTGCTTTCCAGTTTCTTTAGTCATTTAATAAATGCAAGTGATCCCCAGAAAAGCACTTTTTGAAACAATCACCATGCTTAAAGCGGACATGCACACAGTTTCTGCCAATCTCATGTTAATATTTAATACCTAAAGAGTAGTACTGCATCTGCCATATCTCTGGAGAGTTTTAGTCTCGAGCTTTGTCGAGCTCCAGGTGTCACGAGTAGATACAAAATTTGCATAGTGATCGTCTGCAAGCTGTGACATTGATTTTAAAAACTTTATTTACTTAAATTGACCAACGGCTAACGAATTCACGAATGAAGCACTTTGATGAGCGTGCTCTTGCTCTGGTTGATGTGTGCGCGCTCTTCCTGGAGAAGTGCCTATTCAAGGGATTCCACCTTTTATAATGTGCCATTCTCAAAAAATATTTGTATTTTACTTTCCGAAACTTGCACAAACCCTGAAGGAGTGTACTTTAAAAAGGCCTTTACATTGTGTGAAAGTGTTTGCTAATGAAACATGGATCAGATGTGAGCAGAACAATAATTTGTCAGTTCTTCAACGTGACTCAATGACAGTGGCAATGTCAAGCAGAAGTTTATTTTGAATCAGAAGTGCCATTAACTCAACAGGGAGTTGAGTCGCTTGGGCCATTAACACCCACCCAGAAGGTAACAACACTTACGTCTGAATATAGTCGTAGTGAGACGAACATTAAGAGCGTTTCTAATGGACCCAAAAGGCCTCCCACTGACTTGTTCTGGGAATGTGGAATATCGATGTACTTGGCAGGATATGTTTATTAGGACAAAAGAGCTTGAGGGGAAATCCAGGGGGTATGCTGCCCTGTCAGATTCATCCATTAAAATAAAACTTCTATTCCATAAACCAATCGTACACTAAAGTCCTCCTAAACCAATCAAATTTCTCCCAGATTCAGACTACAATGGCAGTCATTCAGAGAAATCTGTCCAATTGATCAATCCATCAGCTAGAGAATTCTCCTCTCAATGACCTACGGAGCACTCTATCGCAGCCACTGAGGCGTAAAAGCTCTTGGGGTCATCGGCAATAAAGTCCTCATCAGTCTCAGTCTCCCAAGGGCCCTTCAGAATTTAAACCAGTCAAAATTAATTACAGGCTCTTCTTGCCTGCACCACAGCCAATCAGAGTCACTCCTGAGTTGTCAGGGGCGGATCCTTAATGACTCCCTGATGCTGCTTTCATTCAGTTTTAATATCTCCTCCAGTCTATTACAAATCAGTCTAGAAAACAAGCGCACCCACACACCGCAGTGCTCTGCCCCAGCTGCTCAGCCTGAGTTTGAGAGAATGACATTTATCAAACTATCAGCAGGACTGGCTGGATGGAGTGTGCATATTGATCTGTGTTTCTCTGTCTCTCTTCTTGCCGCTCACACCCCAAGCGTCCTCATCATGTTGTCAATCTGTCATCACAGCAATTTCAGCAGTGAACAAACGTGCTGAATACATAATTCACTCCCGCTTATCCACATCTGCCCCTTACTGCATAGTTAAGTGTGCTGTAAAATACCCGATCTGACCTTTAAAAATGACTTTCTAGGTGTTGTACAATTCAAAAGTTTTTAAAATGATTTTAAGTCCCTTATGATCACCAAGACTATGTTTAATTGATCTAAAACAGTCTTCTATTTCAATATATTTCAAAATGCATTTTATTCTTGTGATGCAAAGCTGAATATTCAGCATCATTCCTCCAGTCTTCAGTGTCACGTGGTCCTTTAGAAATCATTCTAATATATTGATTTGCATCTAAAGAAATTATTCTTAATTTTGTCAGTTGTGCAGCTTAAAGTTTTATTAAATTATATTGTAAACCATGATACATTTCTTTCAGGATTATTTGATTAACAGAAAGGTCAAATGAACAGCATTTATTGGAAACAGAAAGTTTTGCAACAGTGTACTAAGTCATAATGTTTAACTTTCATTTTCGATCAATTTAACGTGTCCTTGCTAAAAAAAGTATTAATAAAAAAACTTACTGACTCGAAACTTCTGAGCGGTAGTTTTTTTGTTTTGTTCCGTTTTATTTTTTCTTGTTGCACCCTGAAGTAAAAACGAAAGTTGCACAAATAGATTGCAGTGGATATCGGTCAACTATACATATTTGAGCTCATTATATAATATTTGACTGCTGAGCATTGCATTTGACCAGTCATTACAAAGTACTCCTGACAGCCATGTAATAAAGTGCAGAATAAAAGTGCATAAGAAGAGAAGACAAAGAGCTCACGGTTCAGTCGTCAGGGCAGATATGTGGTCACAGTACCTCTCATTAGCACTGTCACTGATGCACACAGCTCAGGATATCTTTAGTTCATGTGTCTGCATCTCATAATCCTCTGCTCCATTAGCAGTGCAGAGCACCAGTCGAGTGAAGATCAAGACTGTTTGGGATGTGACTGCCAGACTCTGAGCTCTTACAATTAAAAGGAAATGACTTACAATTTGGAAGAGACACAATTAGCTATGTCTCAGGAGATGCAATTATATCCGACATTACATTGTAGAAGATATGAGATCACGAAAGTTAATTAAATAGGAAAGAAATGTAAATTCTGGTGGTTCATACCTGTGTGACTTTTGTTCTTCTGTGGAGCACAAACGGTGAGTTTTCAATCAACATCATGACCACTCAATAAAACGAAAATGAATCAGGACATTACAAAAAAGCAGCATAAAAGCATCATAAAAGTCATCTTTGTACATTATATGCCAGGTCTTCTGAACTATCAGCATCTATTCACTCCACTCCACTTTAGCTCTTATTTTTGTATTCATCTTTAGCGATGCCTGATTTATGAATGATATGAATTGTTTGATCCTGTTCACAAAAATGTCATTGACTCAATGATTTGGTTCTCAAGCCCAATGGAGGGGAAGAGTATCAATAATAAGTGTTAATAATCACGTTTTGTTGCAGAAAGCTACTGTATGACTAAAAGCATGGAATACAGATCTAAAATCATATGGATAACTTTAGTTGTATTGTATTTGAGAGTGTTAAATCGATGTTAAAACAATTTCTACTTCAAATAATTACTGTTATTTTGAACATTCATCAAGGAATACTGAAAAAGTATCACTATTTCCGCAAAATTATTATGCAGCACAACTGTTTTCAACATTGATAGTAATAAGGTTCTGTAAGTTTCTTAAGCAGCAAATCAGGACATTAGATTGATTTCTGAAGGATCACGTGACACTGAAGACTGGAGTGATGATGCTGAAAATTCAGCTTTGCATCACAGGAATAAATTACATTTTAAAATCTATTCAAATAGAAAACAGTGGTTTTAAATGGTAATAATATTTCAGAATATTATTGTTTTTACCACCTTTTTTATGTGCAGCCCTGATGAGCAAAGGAGACTTCTTTTGAAAACATAAAAAAATCTTACTGACTCCAAACTTTTGAATGGTATTGTAGCATCTTTTTTTATTCTAATTGCATGGAAAAGAGCGACAAGTACATTTAAAAAAAATCTCCTTTAATGTTTTATGGTAAGAAGAAAGTCATAGGGGATTGGAGAAAATGATGATAGATGACAAAACGATTCATTTTTGGGTGAACTAATCCGTCAGGGATGAGGATGTGAAATGACATTATTCTCTGTCTCTGCTCGGTGTATTTAAATAGATCCTGACAAGATAGCCCTGCAACATCCTGAAATGACAAAATGGCCTAATCCTACCTGAAATGACCTAATCCTACCTGCACACATACACACCAGTCTGAGTCAAACGTTCATATACACACTCCTGCACAGCTGGGAGAATGGAAAATTATCATGTAGTAACGTCCCTTATTAATTCCACAGCATTCAGCAGTGGCTGTGATCACTCACAGACGGGATGGAAGAAGACAGCAAAGCTGAGACCTTCACTAGCTCTCTCTAACTATCACACAATGCTAAATAAGAGCAGACAGCAAACATGGTTTGACATTTACCCTTGCTCTGAATTTCAATCATTACTGTTGACATGAGCTCCAGCAGGTCTGTGCCAACAAAACGAGCTCCCTGGAGATGTTTCCCAGATTACTCCAGAGAGAAAGCTACGGGACATGCTAACTCGTGTTCAGCTGACTCACATTTGTTAGAAACCAAATAGCAAAAATAGCATTAGACAAATAGCTTTAGAAAAACAAGCACAATAACAAGAATAACAAAACCTTTATTTGTCAGTCTGTAGTGTAAATATTGCATAGAAAGATAATTAACAACAATGTGCTGCAAAGAAAATTATTTTTACTTGATGTTTACTTTTGTATAGACAAAACCTTAAAAGCCTTAAAAATCCTATGGAACATGTCTGCTGCTGTTGTCAAGGGAAAAAAGAGACTGAGCAATAGGGATTTATTATATGGGATTTATTGATATCATTGGAATTTATAGCCTTTTATAGAAATAAAGTTTTATATTTTCTTTTTGGTTAAAATCTACCATCGTTATATTATTTGTATTTTTATAACAAAGAGAAACTATAAAACAGGAATTTCAGTTCTGAGTAAAGAATTCACAAAAAAATACGCAACTTAGGGTTTTGTACAAGATGTTTGGAATCAACATACAAACACAAATGTTTTGAATTGGACTTTGACTCAAACTAATGTCTTACTATACTACTACTGTTTCAAAGTTTGGGGTCAGTAAGAGTTTTTGGTCACACTTTAATTTAAGGTACACTTCTCGCCATTAATAAACCATTAACAATAACTTTACCTCAATAAACTCCATGAGTACAAATCTTAATATTGAAGCATATAATGATATTCTAGGGAATTGTGTGCTTCTAATTGTATAGCAACAGTTTGGACAGAACCCTTTTCTATTCTAACATGACAGTGTCTCTGTGTATAAGACAAGGATCAAAGAGAAATGATGATTCAGTCAGCGTGGAAGAACTTGACTGGTCTGCAGGAAGACAAGTCCTGATCCCAGCTGAACACCTCTGGTGTGACTTTACATGCAGACCTTGAGCCAAAAACTCATCACCAAATATACATAAATACATATATATATATATCAAATAAATGCTGTTCTTTCGAACGTTCTAATCATCAGCAAATCCTGAATAAATGTATCTTGGTTTCCACAAAAATATTAGGCAGCACAACTGTTTTCAACATTGTTTAAAATAAGCAATATTTTGCTATAGAGTGTCTGCTGTGTCATTCTGAATGATCTCTGTGTACACGTTATGTGCTCACACATGGATACCAACACATTTACATCAAAGCAGCTGTCTCCATGTTTACACTCCACCTGATACTGTCTGTATCAGCACGTATGACCTTGTGTCATCTGAAGTCACCTGTTCTCTCTATGTATCTTCCCTCCTCTTATTCTGTGCTCGTCTGTTCTAACAACTTAATCACATCTTCTCTATCCATAATTCATGACAGTCATTAGACTTTGTCTTTGGTCTGTCATACTAAGCAAACACAAACAATACAGCTCATTTACCAACATCAAAATGCCTTGGCATCAGTTTCCTCAGAGAGAGGAGTATACAAGTTGAACAATTTGATGTAGGACTGACTTTGAAAGTATTTTCACTGATAAACTTCCAGTAAGTTTCACAAAGAATCCCAAAGAAAAAGCAAGTAACACATTTAATTAAATATGTGGTCACACTTTATTTTAAGGTACAATTCTCACTATTAACACAAACAATAACAATTACTTCTGCCTCAATAAACTCCTAATTTGCTGCTTATTATTAATTTCAAATGTAGTTACATTATAGCCAAGTAGAATTATTACAGGAATTTGTATTTGTTATGAAAACGTAATAGTGAAGAAGCTTGAATAAACAACCCTAACAACTTGCATGAAGACAGCTTTGTTAAAGATAGCAAGAGCGCTTCTTTAGTTGCATTGCATTGTGCCGCTCGCTCGAGTGTGTACATGAGAGTTCAACCCGGGTTCACTCACAGGGACACGGTCCCAGAGAGCCCTGGACCCAGAGAAGTGTGGACAAGCTGAATCTCTCAAACACAGACACGTCTGCCCTGCCAGCAGAGCCACTTAGTGGGATCATACCGTGTCAGAACGGCTCTCCTTCCTCTGAGAGAGGGTCGGAAAAAGCCTTGTGTTCTTAATCATCCCTACTTTACCACCGCCAAAACACAACTACATATTCACCCTGATATTTCATGAAGGAGAAACTGAGCTGATCTGGTCAGTCATATTTTACATGAATAAATGTTAAATGTCAAAGACAATCTACAAACAGCCTAAGTAAGTTGGGGCAACTTTCCTTGACTTTCATTGTCTTTAATATCACAAGATAAAAACAGATACATCATTAAGAAGAGGATAATTTAATGAATAAAGATGTATCAATGTCTATTTTGAGCCCAGGGGTTCATTACTTAAAGCAATTTATAGTAGTTCTGATGGAACATTTTATGAACCTGTTTAACTGACTGTATAAAAAAAGCTTTTCACACAGTCATATTTTCAACTGAAAGACCTTGAACCGCAGGCTGTAAACAGCAGGTGCTGTTAATTTTTTTTTAGCTCTCATCTTAAATTTTGCAAAACAATCATTTTTTTGCTAAGGGAGCCTGTTAGTTGTAATGATAAATGCACAGGCATGTGGAGGGAGAATCCATCTTTCCCTGAGGTTTAGAGACAGGAGTTGATCCTTTAATAAGAGTTTGACTTTGATTTCTTAGTCCTGATTTGTCTTGTCCTCTTCCCTCCAGCGCCTCCATTTTTCATCTTTTTACTACACGCCACAATATATTGATCCAAAAACAGCCTTTTAAACACATCCTAGGAGTTTTCTTCTTAGGATGTTGCACAGTCTGTGGGTGTAAATGCATTTACAAATAAAGCCAAATAAAGAATTTATGTTATAATATAAATTGAGAATTTTTTCCAGTTAAATACTATGAAATGAAATGACAAACTGAATTAAAGAAATAGATGATATACAACTCACTTTGGCTCTGTAAACCCCTACAATGAATACAAATTGTATGTGCTTTGGGGAAAATAATCCCTCAAAAACTTCTAGTACATTTTAACAAATAAGTACAAAAAGCTAGTAACAGTGAATTAAATGTAAAATGTGAATTCTAAATGTTTATATGTATTTATATCGTCTGTGGAAGGCGTAGGATCATAAAATGTTCATCCAATCATATCCCTCAGTCCAAGGACTACGATAGGATGTCCTGACTACATGTAAATGTATGTATTTGCATACGTCTGTGCACTCTGTCCGCGCAGACAAGGGTGCTCCATTATGAGACATGAGGTAATCTGACAGCGTTGCATTTAGGGTTGCCAACTTCAGACAATGAAAATACAGGACAATCGCATTCTGGGGGTGGGTTTGAGTTGAACATATATCTGTATGTGTGTGTGTGTGTATATATGTGACCTTCTTGGTGAAATCCTGGCTAAAGTCTCAAAAAATCTAATTATGAGATAACAAGCATACAAGTTTGATTTCTACCATTAATTTCACTATAGTTTAAATCTTTGACATGACCTTACACAGTCAATGTTAAAGATATAAAGGTTACATTTTCACAGAATGTTCTTTAACATATGAAGGATAATAAAAAATAAGGCAAATAAAAAAATATATACTTTATCTGGGTTTTCACAGAGAGGGTCACATTATATGATTTCCGAAATCACCTACATTACCTTTAATTAACTGTATTGACCCGCTATGTTTTACTAAACATTCGAGAGAATTCTCGCAAACATTGGCTGTATGTGCTACTAGCGTAGTATAGTTTGGTTATTCGAAGAGCAATGGACTATACATACATTTACTATCGAGATTTACTAGCTGAGACAACAGGAGAATCAGTATCTGTACAGCTGAAGAGGCACTATATAAAGCCAGAAATGCTACTATAAATAGTTTTTTACTTCCATAAATAAAATTGAGTTCCGGCGCTGCACTGTACAGTCGACGTTATGATGGCTCCACTCAAATGTGCTTTTATCCCACTGAGCGGACCTGTCCTGATTTACATTTCACAACTGATTATATCCTGTATAATTGAGTATGTGACGAATAAAAGAACCTTGAACCTTGAAATATACCAAGAACAGCGATTGTAACCCTAGCTAAAGAACTACTCAATCCACCTTTAGGTGGGTCTTTAGATATTAAAATACATAGTAGCATCTCCTATTTTACATCAAAAAACAGTAACATCAAAAATTTGAAAACCCACTGATAGGTGTCAATACATATCCAAAATGTATCAGCCAGCACCACATGAAATATCTTGCACATAAAAACCAGTAAACTATTATCTAACCTGGCAGTCGAAAGAGTATTTGTGATTGTGCGATTGTGTGTATACGGTACAAGTTTAAAAATGTGAACAGAAGCCAGAAGGTAAAGCTCATTTTGTAGCTACATCATCATATTTACACACAAAAATAGACAAAAACAAATAAACACACATACATATAGTTTCATGAAGAGGAGCAGCCAGACCATGGTTATTATTTGATGGTGAGATATTGGGAGGAAAGTTGTTTGAAATTGTCTAGCCGAGTTCCCAAAAGGCTCAGAGAGCCATCATCTTCAAGTGCTGCTCGAAAAACCTGACAACACACACACAGAGAGACATGCTCTTTACATAAGGACAAGGGACAGCCTCATTTTCAGAGAAAATAATTCAATTTCATTATAAAAGTGTTCACTTCATCTCTCTTATCCTCAGCCTACCTCTCTTTTAAAGGTTACTGATACAGAGAGACACAAGGTTTCAGTAATAATGTGCCAGGGTTACGGCCTGTCATCATTAATAGGGAATAAAGGACAACAATGTCTGATTTACACTGCCTTCAAGCTGCTTTACCCCCGCTAATGAGACCTGCACACACACACACACACTTATTACACAAAAAAGGATTTTGGTGTTCATTGGTACAGCATCCTTACTATATGTGCCTTCTTGCCTCTTTTGAACCCGTTTCATTCCAGAATATCTTTTAAATGTGTGTGCGAATCAAAGAATGAAACGTTTGTCTAATACGTTGTCTAAAATATGAAGAGTCATAGCAGTAATAATAAGGTTTGTTTGCACAACAGCATCGACCTGAGAAGCTTTTACATAACTCGCACTAAAATGAGTCAAATTTGCAGAACATGAGTTGGATGTTTACTCATGCATGTGCTGCTGTTCAATCAAATTTACCTTAAAAGCCTGCAGTGCAATTTCATGGATCTACATCCATAAAATGTTGAATGGCAGCCAGTGAAGTTACATATCCTGAAGCAAAATAGGTACTGCAATGATTTGAATATTCAGACAATGAGAAATAGATCAACTTTGAACATTCATGTGCTGCAAACTGTTCATTCACTTCAATGCATCTAATTTAGCTATGTCAGAATTGGTGTCAGGAACAGATAATGGAAAATGCTTGCAGAAAACATTTCCAATTGGAAAGTTTATTTGAAGTACCAGGAAACATATTTCAAATATAAATCAGATGATAAAAGAGAGATACTGCCATGCAAACAGAGCTGTAATATGGTTGATAACCACTGCAGTGAACTGCACTGCAGAGTCTTTATTTTCTCACATTTTCATTTCAGACTTTCTTTGAAAATGGTCAGCAAGTCTGTACTTGCATTTCATCAAAAATAATTCATATATTGGCTGTAATCAATGGCATGTAAAGTTGTTATTTTAAACAATAATTTTTATATTTCAAAAAGCACACTACTTGTATCATGTACCTGATGTAAGTGATCTGCTCACTGATAAACAAAAGCACTATTTATATTGTAGAGTAACTTTAAATATAAGTCTAATGCTAATTAGCTTCAATTAATCCTCTATGAACACACAACAGTAAATGCAGTTAATCTTGCACAGCCATGTTATGCTCACTTCTGTTATTAGAAGTGAATAGATAAACCAGTCGTCATTTTGAAGTGCATTAGGTGGTGTCATAGTTGCAATTTGAGAGGAAATAAGAAAACACAATCATTTCGCTCAAATAAAGAATGTTACCTCATCATTTTCTCATCATTTTAATCAATATTCATCATATTTTAATAAATGCCTAAATTAAATCTGTTCATCATCTTCAGGAGACTTCAGGAGATTAAATTACTTGATTCATATGGATTACATTTATCATGTCTTTTTGAGCATTTCAATGCAGGAGAAAATGATCAGAGAATATTAAAGATCTTCACTTCTGTCAAAGATTGACCTCTTGAGGGTAAGTCAAATTACAGAATTTAAATGTTTGGGTCAACTATCCCTTAATCTTTCTAATAAAACTGCCCTGTAATTTTATGGTTAAAGTTATATCTACGACGCAAGATGAGTAAAACTGTCCGATTAATTGATCAGAGTTGGCATTACTAACTTACGGCAAAGTAGACTTGTTCGTTCAGTTACAATGATAAGTACAGCGTAATGTTTGAGACAGATTGATTGAGGTTGGCTAATGTAGGTCATTTCTCGGAGGGAAATACACAACCACTCAATGCGCTCCCATGACTTCATAAACGTGTGACACAGTCCTCTGCTATAATAAAGACACACCAAATCTACAGAACTGGAACAAGCATCATTCACAACGAAATACACATCCCATCCCTGGTGTGTTCATTTAGATTATTTGATAATGCTTTCAGCTACCAGTAAGAGCACAGTTCTCTTGGGTGCATTTAACACATTTTACCATGTTTGAATTCACAGTGTTCCTCATAGAAATTAGTGCAGGAAAATACTGGAGAAGAAAATGCACAAGACTAGACTACTAAGACTACTTGTTACTTTACTTACTTTAAGTAATGACTTACAAGTGAGTCCAAATTGGCCTTCTCTGTCATTCCCACTTCCCTTTCCCAGCATGCACTGGGGTATGAATAATTAATATGGTGGCATTTTTTTATTGTAAGCCAGGTGTAATATTATTTTTGTTCATTTTGTTGTCATGTTTAACATTGTCTTCACATTGTCGATTAAAAAAATCACTTGAGATACTTAACATTTATAATGATTGCAGATCATACAGTAAGTCATGGCAACTTGGCATTTAAAGCGCAGGCAAGACATTTCAATACTAAACTAAATACATTCAACTGTAAAACAAGCCATGCAAACTGTTGCCTTCATTTTTTAAGCTGTCTGATCGCTTCCTTTTTACAAGTGTATGTTTATGCGCATACTGTATATTGCATAAACATCGCTCACTGCTTTTTGTTGACTCAGGTCTGCATGTTCTTGTGTTTTAAATTAACTAAGGAGGCTTGGGCGTGGTCTGACCCACATCACACCCCCACCTTGCTAACAGTAATAACTCTTTTTTTCCAGTGATACAGCAATTTCTGTCATGCCCTTGTGGTTTATCCTGTCATGCCAAGGCTGTTTACTGCGATTAAAAACACATGCATAATGTATGGGTACAGTCACTTAATGGATCCAAATTAAAAATGATCTTCCCTGATGATCATATATCTGGCTGATCTGAGACTGAGTCTCTCCAAGACTACATAATTATTGTAAGTTGTACTTCCAAGTGGATGCAAATGAATGTGTTCTTTGTTAAATGGACATAATCTAGTTTGAACTGTTATAAAGGGCAGATCTTACAAAGCCTATTGAGAAATGACTTAAGAAGAAATTGTATTTTGCATTAAGAAAATAGAGCCTACATCTAAGGCCATTTATTTTTCCATTTAAGGCCAAGAACATGTAATGTATAATGATACTGGAATAACTATTGCATATATGATTAATAAATATACCATAAACACAAATGTCAACACAGCAGGCCAGTATAGTGTACAAACAAACCTACAAAAGTACATAGACAAGCCAAAAAGAAGCCACAGAACATCAGAGGAGGCCATAACAAACAGGTCGTGTCAAACACAACATGACAGCACAAACCCGACACAATACTCAGCCACAAAAACACAAAATGACAGAAGCAGACACCGGGGAGTCTCCCCTTAACAGAACATTTTCTCTCATGGTCTTAGGGCTGGGCGATATATCTCATGCGATATGCATGCGCATCTCGTCAGTAAAGCTGGTTCCATGATTAGTGGTAAATCTCCATCAGCTGTTTTCAAATGAATCGGCAGTTAATACACAGAATCGTAGTTCACTGAAAAGCTAGGCAATATCGCGTTCATTATCGAAGGCGATTCATCTGCGATAATGAAAGCGATAATGCGTAGCTTGTCAGTGAACAACGGTTACGGTCAAAAAATACCATTTCAGTCTGAGGTCTTGAGGTGAAGATGCATTTCTAAAGCAAACTCTAAAGCATAAACTTCACTTTTGACAAGAGCATCATATATCTATGTTTTTGAGGGGGCAAGAGCTTTAGCCCTGCCTCACGTGGTGCCTGAGGCAAGGTAACACTTGCCCAAAGAAAAGAAAATGTTAAGAACAGTTTATCACGGAATGGTACCCAGATTCAAGTCTTGGCCTAATGACTAAATGTATTACCTAACTTGAATGCCATCTGTGCTCGTCAGCAACAATCTGCATATTTAATTGTTTTTGTCTTTCTGCCAGTTAAGCCAATCACTACAGAACTTGTGTTTCATTGTACCTTCTGAAAATGATTTTGGACAGGTTTCTGAGGCAGCACAACGGTCCAATGATAAACAACAAGAGTTTTGATGATTACCATTTAACACTAAAAAAAATTATCACAACAAATTAAGTCAAAAGTTTTTTTTTTAAATGGGCAAAAACTAAATTTTTACATAAACTTACAACCACCCTTGACTTTCAGACAGCAATTAATTTTTTTAGCTCAAAGGTTACAGAATCGCAGCAAAGAATACGTCTATGCTACCTTCAAAAATAGATCAAATGGAAGTATCTCAGTAGACAGGATGAGACACGATTATCAGATTTAGACATGTCTTATTGCCTGTGAAGGCTGAATTTTTCTACTTTCGGACACAGCCTACGACTCCACATAGTTGAAGCATATCAAATGTTTCACATTTTAGATTAAACTAAAGGCTTCTAGTAGTTAGCTTCTAAAAGTGTATGTTTGATAACTCGTTGTGTATTCTATATGAAAATTGTTATATGAGTGTCAGGTGACAATCTTCCAGTTTAAAGTAAATAATCTGCAGAAGGAGCATATTGATTGGACCAGCCAATTTTAGGAACATAAATGGTTGATTTCTTCTATGGTGTTTTTGACAAAGTTACATTTTTGGCAAGTCGCATCTAAAATGTACATTCAAACGTCTAAACGTACATTTATGGCTTCAAACGTCTAAAGGGAAACATGTAGCTTGATGACATGACACTTCTGAAACGAGCGTAAGAAATATTTATAAAACAGTCCATGTCAGATTGTGTTGCTGATTTGAAAAATGTTATTTAAAAGTGTGTTAGTACTAAATGTATTTTTTAGTATTTATCCTGTCAAGTTGATAGAACTTGGTCTTGAATGCCTAAATTAGGTGTTACAAATATTTTTTTCCTTAAAAGGGACTTTGATAACAGTACAACTAACTATAGTGAGCTCCTATAATTATGTTAATTTAGTCCAAGTATATCTCAGAGTAATACAACCACGTCATGCTAGTTCCCACGAGCCTATAGTCATGATTAACTATAGAAGATCAATGGTTCCAGTGGTGAACACAGCCAACGCAACAGGCGGCACAGCCAAGCATCCCAGCAGGCGAACTCCATATCTCATAACATACGCTCATAATTAATGCTCCTGAGGGGGTGGTGGTAAGTAAACAAATTGTTTCCTGTTTGGTTAGTTCACAGTGTCTGCAAACCATCCTACAGTGAGGAGAAACGTTCATCAAACTACAAACGGCAAGCTGCCAATTCACACAGCCCGGGATTCGCCCTGTGTAGGTGATGCAGGAATCTAAACCAGACAAGAAGAGAAAATCACTGAGGATTGGAGGATGTGGTGGGATGAGTTGACACTTAATGAGGTGAGGGTTGAGAACATGATATATCAAAAAGAATACGATATCACTCAGTCTTGTATAAAAAATACAATACAAGAGGATCAGACTTTACTTCAAGCTACGTGTGTTTACATTCGTTTCTCGCAGACACTTGACAAAGGAGAAGAGAGGA
This sequence comes from Gymnocypris eckloni scoliostomus, assembly GCA_027564155.1. Lineage (NCBI taxonomy): Eukaryota > Metazoa > Chordata > Actinopteri > Cypriniformes > Cyprinidae > Gymnocypris > Gymnocypris eckloni. Next base: position 13,551,965 of record CM050415.1, on the reverse strand, counting down.
GAATCGTTTAAAAAGAAAGAAAGAAAGAAAGAAAGAAAGAAAGAAAGAAAGAAAGAAAGAAAGAAAGAAAACATCCTATTTTTCAACAGCTGGCCTCAAGTGCTCTCTTTGCATAATGTTCATTCATATGCATGTGCCTAGTGAAATGTTTGCAGGCATGCATTGTCATTGGATGAATTTGATTACATTAGCACATCTAAATGAGGCCCCGTGATGGAGCCGCTGTCTGGGTTTGCAAAAGAAGCCACTGCACCGGAATGGGTAAGTGTGTCAGCTCCACCGACAGATTCCTCAAAAAATATCACAACGGCTCCAGACTCTAGTCTGCAGTGGCCCCTGCTTATGCAAATTACACTGGTAATGCAGTTAATCAGGCTAGAAGACCAAATCTTTACGCCTTGGCACCTCTGAAGTGGCCACTCTCAATCAATGTAGAAGGAGCGACTGATGCCTCGCTCTCTCAGCCAAGTCTGATGAACTCAGATCAGGTCACGTATTTCCTTGCAAACATGTCAGCCTCGACCAATCAGCATGGAAAGTCATTTTGGAGGTATATGACTGTCAAAATAAGTTCCGAAGCGTAATCTAAAATCATCACATTACCACGAGATGAAAGAGGGAGAGCGAGAAAGCGAAAACGAATAAGGCACAGGTGTGGAGATGTCATATCTTCACAAAGGCGAAGGAAAAAACACAGAATGCAAATAAGCAGGATTTGAATAAATAGTCGCTGCTGTTCAGTTGGCTTTACCTGAAAACAAATATTCAGATGGGGCTGATCTTTAGCTGCTGAATACTTCTCTTTCTCTGACTGGAATAAACAGTCTGCTCTCTCCTGGGAGGTCATCCAACTCATTTCACAGTAAATTACAGTAAATTAGCATCTCATTCCACCTGATGAGCAGATCTTTGTTTGGATCCTTTGAATAAATGCGGGTGAATATTTGAGGATGTGTTTCTTGCTCGAGTGCATGAGGGAGGGTGGGGTATGCGTTGATGCTTCTTAGTGAAGTTGTCCTCTAAGGAAGAGAAATATATGAGATAAAATAAGATATAACATACAACAAAACAACACACAAACCATGTTTTTTTTTCAAGTGGTAATTTGATTTTGATGATTTATTGCTCAATCCACAAACATAAACAAGAAAAAAATTATTTACTGATGCAATCAAAATATGTTGCAAAGTATGTTATTTGCACATTAGTTGTATTGTTATAAACCGACTAGAAAGGTTTAAAATACAGAGCATCTAAATACAGTAAAACAAATTATAATAGCAGTTCTAGTATTTGTACTAGTATTTCCCTGCATTTTGAGGCAAACTCACTATCACGGGGTTAAGGTATGGTCACATTTATCACTGTTTATGACATTTTGTCGACAAAATCCAATCATTTTAATAGCAATCTATGTGATCTGGAATTTCTAGGAGGGTAAAATAATTCACCTCACAGATTTCACAATGGGTTTAAAGCTGCTTGGATTGAAAGTGACGTTTATGTGAGCTGTGCTTCGATACACAACAATTCTATTGACAACAGAATTTGCCAAGATCTTAAAGCTTAAACTTTACGTAAAAAATACTGATGACTTTTCTCCTATGTTTATCTCCATTACAGACAGTTGTATGTGATAGGCTCTTTCTGAATAAGTGTAATATAATGTATTTGGCAAAAAACTAACAAAACAAAGCCTAAACAAAGGAGGGAAGCATTTAAAAGATGTTAAGTCTTGGAGACTAGTATGTAAACACCTACTGCCTACTTATGATCGTTCAAAATGCTGATGTTGGTAAGATTTAATTTAAATTGTATTTGTTTGCCTTTTATGCTCACCGAAGCACAGAAAAAATATATGTTATGAAAATAATATTTAAAGTGTAATTTATTCCTGTGATGACAAAGCTGAATTTTCAGCATAATTTCTCAAGTCTTCAGTGTCACATGATCCTTCAGAAATCATTCTAATATGCTAATTTTCTGCTCAAAAACATTTATTATCAGTGTTGAAAAAGTTGTGCTTCTTAATATTTTTGTGCAGTCTGTGATATTTTTCAGGGTTCTTTTATTTCAAATGAACATAATTTATATGAAATAGAAATCTTCTGGAACATTATAAATGTTTTTACTGTGACTTTTGGTCACTTTAATGCATCCTTGCTGAAGAAACATTCATTTCTTTAAAAAAAAATAGTTACCCTAAAATTGTAGACAGTAGTGTACACACTCAAATTACACGATAAACGAGAACTTTTTGATAATGTCACATGACTTGGGAGTAGTAGCATGACGGTCTCACTTTCAATTCCTGAAAACATATACTATATACCATGTTTTTAAATAAAGTACCATTTAAACTGTATGTATCAGTTTGATATATGTGACTCTGGACCACAAAAACAGTCTAAAGTCGCTGGGGTATATTTGAAGCAATAGCCAAAAATACATTGTATTTGTCAAAATTATTAGATTTTTCTTGTATGCCAAAAATAAATAGTAAAGATCATGTTCCATGAAGATATTTTGTAAATATTTTACCGTAAATATATCAAGACTAAATTTTTATTAGTAATATGCATTGCTAAGAACTTCATTTGGACAACTTTAAAAGCCATTTTCTCAATATTTCGATTTTTTTGCACCCTCAGAGTCCGGATATTTAAATAATTGTATCTCTGTCAAATATTGTCAGATCCTAACAAACCATACATCAATGGAAAGCTTATTTATTCAACTTTCAGATGATGTATACATCTCAATTGTGAAAAATTGACACTTAAGACTGGTTTTGTGGTCCAGGGTCACAAATATATGTATATATATACAGTATATTAGAAGTCAATGCACATTCGAGCTTCAGGTGAAGAGTCTTCATAGAGAGAAATCTTATCCTATTTCTAATGAGCAAACGAAGTGCGGCTGAAGTGAGAGGGGAGGAAAGGTAAAGTGTAGAGAGCTGTACAGAAAAAGTTACACGCTTGGTCACATTTCAGTTTCAATAGGAAGGTCGAGTGGAACGAGAAGCAGCCACGATCCCATGAAACGGCCGTGGATAAGAGAGAAATGGAGTGCATATCTGTGCCTATGTGGCCTAAGTATAAAACAAGGTAAAGCCTGTGTATGAATGCACTGCTCTCTATCTGAATATCCTTCATTTCTTTTGCAACTGAATATTTTTTGTTTTGCAGGAACAGATTTTGCAGTCTTGTAACAGAATAGTTTTTCATTGACAGTTTTATGTATGTAATGTTACTATTGTATAAGAAGCAATTTCAACAGATTGCTGTAAAAAAAATTTTAAACATCTGTTTTGCTTTGTCTTTTTCCCTTTATTCTCTCTCTATCATTACTAAAGCATAGCTTCAGACCTCAGTTTTCATTGTATATGTGCGTCCTTTGTGTGCATATACTCCTCATGTACCAACATATCAATAATTCTGTGTCCCAATTTACTGTATGACTAGAGTATTACATATTCCAGAAGTTTTACGCAATCACAGCACAAGAGGACAAAAAAGCTGACAATGATATTCCACATGGACCAGGAGAACTTCTCCCAGATGGCAAACTCAATTTCATATCTAAGCAACATAATAACTTGCCAAACACTTAACAGCCCCTCTATGCTTTCCTGCAGCCAGATATCTGCTACTGCTGCTCTTTTGTCAAATCCTTAGCTGTGTAAGTACGTGTATGTGGGTCACGGAGTGTGGTGGTAAACATTTTGTGGTTAGAATTCATGCTGAACGCTGCAAGACCTTGGACAGTGAAAAGTTGTGCCGAGGAGAAAGTCTGAGGAGAATGAATTCATTGAGTTGATAGCTATGAGGCAAATATATAGCACACTGTGCATTGCATTGACTGTAAAAGTAGAGGCAGACTGATATATTAGCCAGGCTTATGGATGATAATTACTCTAAGCGTTGATTAACAACGGTGTTTCAACTCAAGAAATAATAAAATAGAGTAAACTGTTGATAATGGTAATAGAGTTAATACTAATACTATTACTACTACTAATAATTGTAAAAAATATATACATTTTCATAAATAATAAAATAAACAAATTGTTAAATTATTATATATAGCCTTTACAGTGGTGATCAAAATAAGAAACCAACCTATAATTTCCTAAAATTCAAGATCACCAAGTCCTATAACGTTATGCTAACAGCAGTAGAAGGGCAGTTTTTAAATAATTTTCATATCATTTTATAAAATAATTGTACTCTGAAGCACAGTATAAAACACTTAAATGATATGTTTGAAAAATAACTCTGATCCAATTTAGAGAGCACAGATATCTCCTAGTTATTGGTGTTAATCTGGCACCTGGTGCTAATTTCCTTAATTTATACAACAAACCCTATTTAACTGGCAGCATTCCTCCATATTGCAAGATGATGGGCTGCTCTAAAACCCTCCTTGCACGGGATTAGTATTATCTGGGGACCTTGTGTGATTTTGAAATTACCCCAACCCACCACAGATCACAGATCACAGACAACCTCCGCAATTATTACAAATGACTGGAGGTGACCAGATAATACTAATCCCGTGCGAATAGGGCTTTAGGTGTCTGAAAACCTGCGAAAGTATGTGGTCCAGATGAAGGCCAAAGGGATGACACTTTCAGCCACTGCAGGAGAAGTTGGTCATTAAAAATCTGATTTCTTGAATATTGCTGGTATACAATGAACCTAAATTATTCACGTCCACCAAAAAGGTTGGTCGTTCACATAAGACAAACGAATGAGTGGACAGGATAATGCAGTGACTCTCAACAGGGAACTGGTTCAGCACTGCAGCTGGAATTGCTCGCCAGTTCAGCGCTGATCAGGGTAAAGATCTGTCTCGGCATGTTTAAGTGAAATCAGACTGACTACTCTATCTATCCATCAATGTATCATCTATCTATCTATCTCTCTCTCTCTCAATTCAATTCAAAACTGCTTTATTGGCATGATAATAAAAAATACAATATTGCCAAAGCTTGAAATATATGTGGAGAAATATAATAACAATGAAAAGATCAAAATAATAGAATAAAAACATTAAAACAATATAAACTTAAATAAACAGTGTAACAAACAAGAACTTGTGTGAACATTTCATAGCACAGTGTTTAACATGTAAACACACACAGGCTGAGGGTCACTGTGGTAGACAGTAGGGAAACACACGGAGTTCAGACATGATACACATATTACACACATTATACACGTTCACCTGCTGTCTCTCAGGCTGTGGCACGTCCACCCCACGTATCTCGCAGCCAGTGCTGCTGTCTGTCCCTCTCCTAGTATTATCTTTATTCATTCCTCTTCAGTCATGGCTGTAAAGTTCTTTATACTGTTTGTGAATTTGTTAATGTATATGTTTCTGATTGATTTAAATTGGTAACAGTGAAGTAGGAAGTGTGTCTCTGTCTCGATCTCTCCTGTCTCACAGTGAGCACACACTCTTTGCTCTCTGGGTAACCAGCTCTTTCTGTGTCTGCCGGTCTCGATGGCTAGACTGTGCTCACTGAGCCTGTACTTGGTTAGGATCTGTCTCTGCTTTGTGTCTTTGACACTCTGGAGATATTCTTCTAATTCATGTTTTGATTTTATAGCTGTAATTGTCTTTGTGTTTTGGTTTCTTGATCCCAATGTTCCAGATAGATTTTCCAGATATATTCCAGATTGTTTGATAATTTGATGTATTTTGATATTTGTGTGCGAAGCAGTGCTGGTCTGATACTGGACAGTGTTAGTAGGGTTAATCAGGTTAGTAAGTCTCAGAACCAGCTTACTTAGGGGACTTTTTCAGGGTTCAGCTATTGGGTTTGTAGTGCTTTAAAAATGTAGCGATTCTGTAGGACTTGATTTTAGATGCATCCAGAATTTGAGTGATCTTTTTTGTATATTTATAATCAGTATGAATTGGCTTAATTCTGCCCTACATGCATTATTGGGTGTTCTTTGTCCTTTTAGAATAATTTTGCAGAATTCAGTGTGTAGGGCTTTCTGTTGGATGTCTGTCCCATCTAGTGTGGCTCTGATCACTGAGTGGACCCCATACCTCACTTCCATACAGCGCTATGGGCTGAATTACACTCTACTCTCTCTCTCTCTCTCTCTCTCTCTATATATATATATATATATATACTGACTGTACATATATACACACAAACACACACACACACACTTAAAAATGGCATGCTTACTTCAATGTGTTACTTGTCGTTTTACACCCATTTGTTTCAGTGTAGATTTTGTCAAAATATCACCTTGTTTTCTTACTATAACTGTTGAAAAAATACTCCAGGTCATATAAGTTCTTTTACTACTCTTCATACAATTTAAGTTCTTCCCCATTGTTATTCAGTGATATTGAGCTTTAGCTTTGCCACTCAACACAGCAGTCACAAAACAGCTATTATAAAATGCTACAAACAATCATTTCAACAACTGCTGAATAATGAATGCAACGAGAACCCAGGCCAAGTGTGCCAGCTTCCACTCACCAGAAATCACTGGGAATTAAGGATAGGCATGAGAACCAGAAGTACTCAGAAGTGACAGCAATAATCATAACAATAATTATAAGCCCTGGACTTCCTCTTTCGGATCGTCGAGTATTGTTCTACGTTTATCACTCTTCTTGTGTTATCTGCTTTACAGAGACATTCCATGTTTCCCGTGTTAAAGTTTAGTTTGTGTTAAAGTTGAGTTTAGTCTTGTTCATTCCCGAAGTTTATAGCCTGCCTTGTATTTTTCTCTCGCCTTGTCGTTTGGACTCTGTTTGCCCCAGCCTGGATTATTACCGTGTATTTGGATTATCTCTCTTTGTTTTCGCTGACTGCTCTTGTGTTTTGCCTGTGCCATACCTGATTGCTGGTGTTTTGACCCTGCCTGCATTTTTTGACCATGTCTCTGTCTAATAAAGCTTGCAAATGGATCCGCACGTCTCTCGTCTCGTTCGCCCAGTTACACAGACATTAAAAAATCTTAATGATTCCAAATGCAGTTACAAAGAATTCATGCAGAGATTTCTTATTAATAAGCCAAGCAACAGACAGAGTCAGTCTGGAGGCTGGTTATCACAATGACGTGAGCTGAGTTTTTATAGAATTGTATAGCTTAATTATTATCTGGGATTATAACAGGGATTATCTAAAAACAATCCTTTCTAATTTTCATTAAGCACCTGCTATCTTAATGGGTTTAGGATAACGAGCGTGTCTGTATAGTCCAATCGCTCAACGTGACACATTTCTGTGCGTTATAATACAGATAACCTCAATCTCAACTGTGGCATGAGGCCAAAATGTACATGGTTTTTGTATTTAAATCTCAAAGTCTGAGCTGCCGCCCATTCACACAGAGGGTCCAGCCTGTGACTGTGATTCTTGTGCCATGTGACAGTGTCAGCGGTGGTCTGGGCCTTGGATGTGGAGAATGCAAATGTAGCTGTGAGATATTTTTGGGGCTCAGCCTTAATCCAGATTCTGTCCCTGTGTGCCACAACATTTTCTGAATAATGAATGAGAGGAGAATCCAGGCCAAGTGTGCCAGCATCCACTCATCAAGAATCACTGGGAATTAGGGATGGGTGTGAGGACGCGAGAACTCAGAAGCAACAGCGATGATCGATCATGAAACAAAATAATTGCATGGCTTTTTGTTGAAACTTTTCACACTGATTGCAATTCAGCAAAACGTGCCGAATGTGGGCTCATTTTCAATTTTGTGATTGACAGTGTTGCTTTCACATGACCTTGAAGCATCAGAAAGCAATATGTGTCAACACTATGCACTGTGGCTTTCATTTTGAGGAAGCACAGAGGAGAGTCTCTTCTTTTCAAACAGTTAGACAGAATGCTGTTGAATGCAACAGTGTGTATTTTTACCATAACTTGACATTGCATCATAAAAAGGACGCATTAAGTTTGTGTAGTCCAGAGATTTTGACATCATGGGGACCCCCAGGACACCACAAGAGTGTGCTAGGCGGTCTATGAGAAACCTGAGACAAGCTATGACCTTGTTTGACCAGCTAGAAACCATAAAACACCAGCTACCATCAAAGCTGCCTTTAGATGGATTCATCATACGGTGAATTAAGGGACAGGCTCCAGATTCTCTTCATAGTATACTCATTTCATTTCTTTGAAAATCTAAGTTGGCCCAATTTAATTTTTAAAATACACTTTCATGATTAAATTATGAATAGTTTATTGGTGAATGTTAGAAACCAAGGGTCAGTTGCATAAATACCGTAATACTTTTCAAGTCAAATTAGGCAAAAAATGATAAAGTCTTTATAATATAACTTGCTCTGTCTCTGAAAGGGATTTACAGTCTCTTCTGTTTGCTTTTGGGAGGCGCTGAGCAGTTGTTGTCCCAGGGTCTCACGGTCCTTTAATCTAGCTCTGACTACCGAAGGCCACTACTGGTATAAGAGATTAGCAGAATCATTAGCTATGTTTACATATAATTACCAAATAATGCATTTATATGATTTCTCAATCAGAAAAACAGCTCTAAAGTAAACACCTCAATCAATTAAACTGAGGAGCAACGAGGTGTCTTACGAATGTGTGTACAATTATTTACATCTTACAAGCTGGTCAGAGGAAGAGACTGATTATATACTAAATGTCTGCTAAAGAAGCTCTTCTGACAAATTTGTCATCTTTTTTAGGCATGTCATCAAAGCAAAAAACAGAATTATGCTTACAGCAGCTCCAGTGAGATTATCCCAGTGCTTTCCAAATTGCTTCGAATACGTGTAATGCACATGTATATGAATAGGATTGAAACGTTTGAGGCACATATAAACATAACTTTCAAAATCTGAAACTGACGTAAATTAGCACATGCCTATTAATCTGTCTCTGCTTCTGTCAAATTGTCTTGTTCTTTCAAATGCTTCACCAACCTTGTATCTTTGTTTTGTTTTTTGAAAAAGACCTGAAGGAAAAAATAATCAACTGCCTTATTAAAAGCAAAATAATGTCTAACTGCTTATGTATTCCACAGGTGCTTCCGTTTAGAGGGACATTGCAGAGATAAGAAAACACCACAGCAGGCCTTCAAACACACATGTATTCAAAGCAGTTTGAAAACAAACAGCCAAAGCGATTGAAACATTGTTGTGTGGAGTGTTCAAACAGAAGCACTAATACATGGTGATGCACTAAAGGAGAGGGTCTCTTAAAGCTCAGTGGAGTCAGAATGTGCTGAGGGACTCTGTTTCAGCCTCACTCAAGTGTCCAGAGCACCACGCTCTGTGTTAATGCCTCAAACCTCTGACAGCCCCTGAACAAACCAGGCTCAGTGGGAGAGGATGAAAACGGGGAAACTGAAGCTGAAGGAGGAAAGAAACTGTCAAATTTGTACAAAAAAAAGAAAAGAGTGGACTGGAGATTGGATTCCAGACAACAAAGGTAGATTCTCTGTAAAGCGCCCACACTTTTTCTGTTAAAAAGTGTCAAGCCCATTCAAACTGTGCCCCTCACGATTTTTGAGCCCAGCAAATTCTGAAAGCTTCTGAAATTTGAAATAAATATATAAAATAGAAAGTAGCCCAATTTGGGTGGTTTTGCAACCCACAGATGAATCAAATATGGACAATAAATATGAATATGGATTAATAAAATTACTACAGCATATGTTATACACTTGTTATTAATGTATACAATAATATATTTTTACATTTAAAATAGTTTATCAAGCATTTTGGAAATACACATTTTAAATTAAAAAAATAAATAATTCAAGTGTAATAGTTGATATTTTGTAAATCTTAAAACAAATTGGCTAAACTGCTGTCAGAAATCACCTATTCACAAAAGTTTGATCTGTCAAGTTGCACCTTCCACAGATTATCTATTTTTAATTGAAAATGAATTTTAACCACTTACATGTTGCTCTGAACTCAATGCTTTTGTTTGCCAGAACACAAAAATAAGTTATTCAAATATCATAATTGTGTGTAATGATCATTGGCTGTCAAGATCAGCTGGTATATTAATATAAATAAATGTAATAATGTTGGTATGTTAATGGCCAACAATAATTTCAACATTAATGTATTTTCTCGTGAAGATATGAAAATATTCACTACACTTTTTAAAACAATTAACATATTCCACTTCCCTCCTCTTTTATACATATTGCCTATATGCCCCTCACAAGTCTGGGGTCAAGTAAACACAAATATGATTTCTATCTAAATAAATGCTGCTCTTTTGATCTTTCTATTCTTTCAAGAATCCTGAAAAAGTATGTCTTCCTTTATTAAGCAATACAACTGTTTAAAAATATTGTTAAGAAATATTTCTAGAAATCAGCATGATCAGCAGCAAATCAGAATATTAGAATGATTTCTGAAAGATCGTGTGACAGTAAAGACTGGAGTATATGTTCATTACAAAAACAACTCTGGCATGCTACTGCTACAGATATTTAGTTTCTTAGTTCTTAGTCTTAAAAAAGAATATGTCGATTTATGTTTCTGCCGGTGGGTGCTCAAACAACCCCAATGTGCAGTTTATTTGTTTGTTTTATTAAAATATAAAACATTTTCACTGCTGTTTCCAAGACAAAATAATAACAAGTTAAGTTATTATGATAACTTAATAATAAGTTATCATACACATCCGCAACAAATTTGATATTTTCAAATATTTCTTTGTCATTGCTCAGTAATTAATTATACTGGGAGTTAGTTTTTTTCTAGAGTATACTCCGTTGGATGTTTCCTTTGATGAATTTAATACACAAAATGTTTCTTTCGAAGTGAAATGCATGGACTGCAAATACATTATTTAGTAACCAAAAAATACACACATTAATTCTATGAAGGTTGCGCTTCACTAAATAAAATGATTGAATAAATACCTGTTTCCAATAAGCACTTATTCGTGCGTACACAGGACAAAGTTTGAGGGAGTGCAGAGCCATGATCACTAATTTATATGGGAGAGCAAGCCCGCTACAAGCCCGCTGCAAGCCGAGAGATTCGTGCTGGCAACCTTTTGTATTACAATAATGCTCTCTTGACATTTGCCATTAAAATAACACCAAAAACTGCCTCAAAGGGACTATGAAAATGAGAATAAAGTCTTCAATCCATTTCTTATTGGTTAAAATGAAAGGAGACTATCTCATGTTTTTCCGTGGGTGCTCGAGCCCCTGAGCCCTTACGGGGTTGGCGCCTATGGCCAGGACTACAGCTGGTGCCCCTTAAAAACACAGGTGCATGATGCCGTGTTTCTGATGTAATGTTTAGAGAGTGAACTGACGCATTCTGTTCTGTTGCTACTCTTCTCACGTCCACATAAACAGAGGATCAAGCCTCTGTATGAAAAGCATCTCGCTCATCTCACAGCTGGTCTGTTTACCTGCTCGACACACAAACAGATTAATACTCTCTCCCCCTCTCCCCTATCTTATCTCATAAATACATGCACACACACACACACAGATGTATGCTTTCTGTTTCAATATGTCAGCTACACACAGGCACACACTGATATGACATTCTGTTTAATGTCTCTGGAGTTAAAAAATGAAATGGATGATTCTTAAGGTGTTTAGACACAGTTGTTGGCTCTGCGCTTGTATGTCTGCTGTGGGATCACCTTGTTAAAAATGCCTCATCCAATCTAAACGGTAAAGACAAGTCGAGACTCGGTTGGTGGGATATGACCTCATGACCAGGCCCACACAGAATCCACACAAAATTTGGCTCATTTGATCATGTATTCAGCTAAGATTGACAGCATAGTACCCTCAGCTCATTGGGACACATTTTACCATGGTTAAATCCATTCAGCTCAGATAATGCGAAACAGTCTGCAGGTTCTGTGCGAGCCTGTTTTTGAGCGACGGATTACATAGGGTGTCAGTGATTGATTAGCTGTTGGTGTAACTTGAACAAGCAATACATTACACATGGGCGGTTGTTGACTAATGGGTAATGACCTGGGTTGCAAATCACAAGGTTGCTGGTTCAATTCCAAAGTGGGCTAGATCACAATCAAGATGCTGCTCAGGGTGAAAAATGTCTCGAAAGTGGCAGAGAAAAATCAAGGGTTTAAACGATCCTGGTGTGTGTCTTAAGCCATGTGTGCCGCTGCATCAGGGCTGATGTCATTTGTGGATTAGTCTTGATTCCAACCATTTGTTGTTCCGTCAAAAATCTAATTGAGGCTAAGAGTGAACTAGAATCGGATTGACCACAATGGCAGGGACATGTGTGAGCGGTGGCAGAAAATCCCATAAAACCGGTCTCCTCTTGTCACTGTGACCAAATGATTCAAACACTGACAACATGATACAAAACTATCCACACTAGCTTATTCACATTGAATGGAAAATACACCAACACCAGCAGAATGGACATGGGACTAGACATCTTAAATCTCATTTGTTGATGCAATTCAGAATAAGAACTAATACAAACACCCACATCCTGCCTGCATCTCTGCAGTGAACATGTATGCGCTCGGTAGGGAAGAGTCCACAGGGATGCATAGTTTCATTCTATAATCTAGTTTTTCCATGCACACACACACACACACACACACACACCTAAAAATGGGGCAAAAATCCACAAAAGATTAGTGTGACAGAAAGTAGGCTGCATTTTTTTTCAATAAATATTACTAATGTTCTGCATATTTAATATACACTGTAGGATAAATATTAGTATTATTAATATTAGAAACAAACATAAAAAATATATATATATATGAAATATAAAAATACATTTCATGCATCTGAACATTTGATGACAGCCTTATAAATGTGCTATTGTTTGATTTGTATTGTCTTGTGTAACGCATGCTTTTTAACCCTATAAAACTTATATTACACATACATATACACACAATTCTGAGGCCTCAAAGTTATCAACATTTAATTGAAACCCTGTTGAAAAACCTGTTGTAATCTTCTACATGCCTTCTGTCATCAGAGTTTACACGTTTTAACAAGTAAAAGGCGTTTTAGTATAATTGTAAGATGTCTAACATCACGTTATGGAATACTTGTCTTTCTGCTTTGATGCTTTAATGATTTTTTTAAAACAAGCATAAGAATAGTATTGTTAGTAATATTTCAAAATGAACATACTGGACTGAATTAACTTAAAAGTACTTGATTGTCCAATTATTTGTTCATCTTTCAATCTTTATTGTATTACAGTGCATTATATGTTTTTTTCTCATCACAAAAAATACAGAGATTTGATCATAAAACTTATTTAATACTGTATTATTAAATGTTACATTTGGGAGATAGAGAGTGACAACTGATGTAGTCTTTTTGACCATGCACATAAATGCATCACATTGCATATTTTTACTCAGTTTGAGTCCCTAAATAAAACTCAGGTGTGTTTTTTTTTTTTCATCTATGGGTATGAACTCCATATTCTCTATTAAATAAGTATTAAATAATGATACTCAATTTTTAAGATTGTTTATTTTGTCAAAAGGTTCAATAATCTGTTCCCCGTAAGGAAATAGACTATTATTTTGGGATAATAGGCTTTACAGTGGTGAGGACAGACATTGTAAAGAGTACAATAGAACTCTGTCAATTACATATTCACTTTAAAGATGAACTGAGAGAGACCTCAAAAAAGAAAAAAGAAAAGCCGCAGCGGAAGAAAGTGGTGAGAAGTTCTGAAAGCAAACAAAGAAAAATCACTGTGACACAGAGACAGGGGAAGACCTGAAAAAAGACACAATGTCTGATTACAGGAGAAACAAAATGTCAGAGGTCATGTGACAAGACATGATTTGAGTGCTCTAGATCCCACTGAAAAGTCATTGAAATGTCACAGTATGTACTTATACATAATACAGTATTCTTATGATGTTACTGGGATGTGAAGCATCTCTTCAGTTCTACTGGATCGTCAGGAACAGATGAATGTCCATGAGGAAGTGACAAATCAGGTATTTATCAGCGTGAAACTGTGTTGAGATACATTATGTTTGGTAAAGACACATGTTTGGCTTGCTGGAGTAATATTACATCCCTTTATCTACATTTGATATAGTGTGAGACAGCTGTGTCCTGGATATAAAAAACGCTGTGTGCCTTTATCTGTCCTGTCAGTGGAGCTTCTGGATAAATTATGTTTTTCTTTAACTAGACTAATGTTTTCCAGAGCCGGTGCCAGTTTACATTAATAAAGCATAACAATGAGATTCCAGTAGTAAAAAACCCATTGATTTTCTCCACAGATAATTTTTTATTTTTTATCAGTAATGTATAAGTATTTCGAAACAGACCTACAATGAGCTTCTGCAGAAGCCACAAGTCAATGTGATTTCAAAATTGTGTTTAAAAGTCAAACTTTCAGTGAATATCTATCTACACTATCAATAAATCCTAAAATCCACAAATCAGAAAAATCGGTTATTGTGACTCTCCACCTTCCATTAACTTAAAGGGTTACTCCACCGCAAAAATGTACATTTTGTCATTAATTACTTACCCCATGTCATTCCAAACCCGTAAAAGCTTTGTTCGTCTTCAGAGCACAATTTAAGATATTTTGGATGAAAATCGGGAGGCTTGTGACTGTCCCATTCACACAGAAAAATAAGGGTTTCAAATTGTACCCTGGAGCAGTACCCTTAAAAGGACATTTTTTTAACCTTTTTTACCCCTAATAGGTATATATTAGTACCTTAAGGGTATGTATTTCTACTTAATTAGGGGCTTAAAAAAAAGCTACAAAAATGTCCTTTTAAGGGTACTGCTCCAGGGACAAGCTGTTGTCCCCCAAAAAAGGTAACATTTTAAACCCATATTGTTCTGTGTGTTGACTGCCAAGTAAATAACACTGTTAAGGCCCAGAAAAGTATGAAAAACATCACCAAAATAGTCCATCTGCCATCCGTAGTTCGATCTGAACTTTATGAAGCGACGAAAATACTTTTTGTACACAAAGAAAATTGAAATAATGACTTTATTCAACAATTTGTCTCATCTGCGTCACCGTAGCGCCATTTTGGACAATATCCGCTGGTCGCAAGAAATAGCGATTCATGACAATAAGTGATTCATGACAAAATGTAATTTTGGGGTGGAGTAACCCTTTAATGACATAATAATTCGATGTCCCTAGCACCAGGAATAGGCAACGTCGGTCCTAGTGTGCCACTTTCCTGCATAGTTTAGCTGTAACACTAATCAAACACACCTGAGCATGCTAATCAAGGTCTTCAAGATCATTAGAAAATTAGGTGAGTTTGCATCAGGCTGGAGCTAAACTCTGCAGCAGAACCTCCATGCTAATCAGAGTCTTCAAGATCATTGGCCACAGGGCAGGTGAGGTTTGATCAGGGTTGGAGCTAAACTCTGCAGGACATCGGCACTCCAGGACCGATGTTGAATAAAAGAGTTCTGTTTTTAATAATCACATGGGGGAAAAGACTATTGTTTAGACTCGCATGTGATTAATAAAACAGTAAAAGCATTGAGGTTTGGATAGTAGTTCGCTGAAGTGAACGTTTTCCAGTTTTAGACTAATGTTTTCCAGAGCCGGTGCCAGTTTACATTCATAAAGCATAACAATGAGATTCCAGCAGTTAAAAAAATATAGATTTTCTCCACAGATAATTCTTATTTTTTTATCAGTAATGTATAAGTATTTCGAAACAGACCTACCATTAGCTTCTGCAGAAGCCACAAGTCAATGTGATTTCAAAATTGTGTTTAAAAGTCAAACTTTCAGTGAATATCTACACTATCAATAAATCCTAAACACCACAAATCAGAAATGTTTCCAGTTTTCCAGTAATGTTTAGTCTGATTCGTAACTCTTCAATGAAAGATTTAGTCAGTCCCTGTGGAGATGAGTGAGAAAAATATTTCCAGAACCAAGGCGGGTGGACACTGTTGGCTTGCGATGTATTGCCTCATATATAGAAATTGCATCACAGAAGTTCCTTGCTTTGATAGGCTGGGAAAAAAAGTCATAGGCAGGCACAGTCCTCTAAAGATTGATCTTCCGTTTCCACTTAAAACAGGCCATCCTGCAACACATCAGAGCCCAAATCCCATCCCTCAACATTAAATCTGTTGTTTTATGCAGCACACTGTATCTACAGCTTATCACAATGATCTTTTCTAGCAGTAGAACCAGGCGTGGCCACTGCCACGGCAAAAGAAAATAAATAATATTATGCCCAAGTTGTGGGAGTGAATTGAATATAATGAAATAAACAGACCACGTAGTAAACTAATTTACTGCATTATGTTTCACACCACGATACACATGATTCACAAATAAATGAGCTGGTTCTTTCAGTGAACTGTTCAAGGGATGGTTGAATGTACTCACTTACTGAACCACACGTCATGTACAACTTGAACTGAAGCATGAAATTATTTATGAACAAAGTTTGAGAAACTTAAATTACTTTACTATTTTTCATATGATAATGTGTATTGTGGTCCTTACTTTCAACTAAAACCAAATCTAAAGCCAGTAATTGAAATTAAAAATGAAATAAAATATGTATAAAACAAATATATTATATGAAAACCTTAAACTTAAGAAAACTTTAAAAATAGAAATGTCACCTTGACAACTAACTGAAATAAAAGTTTAATTTCTTTAGATAAATAAATAACTACACAATTGAAATAAAACTAATAAAAAAGACAAAAGCACATCACAAAATGACAAAAAAAACTTAAAATGAAAACTTAAAAATATTAAAATATTAAAATAAAAGCTAATTCATAACATAACTCTGAATTACACCTCTACAACTTTAAATGTTACAAAAAATTTTTTATTTTTATTGACAAATGTAAGACTTTTTAAGACCTACACAAATAAATGAATACTGTATGAGTGCGGTAGGGAAATGTTTATGGTAACATATTAAACTGAAAATGACTGTAAATAGCATGATTTAGGCATACAGTTCTTTAATATTTTATAAAATGACAAACTACACATTCAAACCTTTAAATCATTTTTTTATTAATTTAAAATTAAACATTTTCTAAATTTAAAACATCAAGACTTTTTAAGGACCCTCAGAAACCCTGCAACCCTGTGGGGTCAGCCATGGTCTAATGGATAGAGCATTGGACTTATAACCCGAGGTTGTGGGTTCGAATCTCGGCTCCGCAGGAATTGTCCACGACTGAGGTGAGACCCTTGAGCAAGGCACCAACCCCGACTGCTCCCCGGCGCCGCAGTGTCGGGTTGCCCACTGCTCAGGCTGCACTTGGATGGGTTAAATGCAGAGAACACATTTCACTGCTGGTTATACTCTGTATAATTGTGTATGTGACAAGAAAAAATATTCTATTCTAGTTCATTTTAAGTGCAATGCAGGTAAACCAGGTGATATAAAAGGAAGGAATTCCGTAGGAAACCTCCCCACCACACTACTCTTCCAATGTCTTTTCCTTGCCTTTCTCTACTTTACTTTCTCTGATTCCCACAGAATGAATGTAGGAGTCTGAGTAGCCTGTCCACTTGTCTTTCAGTAGAAGGAAAAACCTTGCAGCTCTTTTCAATCATCCCGCTCTCGTTTCTGTGAAAAGACTCTGTGAAGACAGACAGAAACTACATATTAAAACAACCTCTCTCCTTTTTCCAGTCACAGGCTATTCTTAGCACATCACATGAGTGCGTTTATTGGCTGACAGCTGCAAATTAAACGCAGTGTGCTGATATAAGAATTGACGTTCAATTTCACCTGGCGATTACACAAGCATAGCGAGACCCTGAAACATAAAGAACTTATCTGGATCCATTTCTCAGACAAGGGAGCACAATAAGTGGTCCAGAGACATTAATAAAGCCTTGAATTAACTTTGCCACAACCTTAAGTTTCAAAAACATTGCATGAATGGTTTTATAAGTTCAGACATAAACAAGCAGCTCACATCCAACTCATGTTGAATGAACTGCAACAAAATAAACATCGAATTCATGCTATGTCTAGAAATATGAATTAAGCTCCCTGAAAACACTGAAAGAAGAAATGCTCTTTGTATTTCTGAACAAGAATCGTTACATTTCTTTCTATTTACATCCCTAATCACAGCCCAGACCTTTAACTAGCCTACACCACAGAATGCTTCAGAGAGAAATACAAAAATCCTTATTTGTCATTGTGAAATGTTCATGAACGTTACAATAGGTGGTGCAGCACACAGAAGCATGTCAATAATCATATTTTATACAGCTGAATAAAACAAAAAACATATATATATTTTATGCAATGCACTGTGTGTGACACAGTAAGATCAAGATAAAGCAAGCATGCATTTTTCATGACTACAGCTCTGTGCGTGCTTTACGGCACACTTATCTTTAAAAGGAAAGTGTGAGGGCTGATTTGATTTAGATCTGATCTTCAAAAACTCTAATTTAATCCTATTTCGTGAGGTGATTAAAGGAAAAGAATCCTCTAGAAAACAAAAAGAGTGCAGCTGGATCAGTCCTCTCTGCCTTCAGGGGATTGCTATTCAAGCGAGTGAAGATTTTGACAAAGTGCTTGTTATTCTAAAAGGCCAACTGAAGGAAATGTTAAACTCAGCTGGATGAACAATGTGTGTAAAGATATTCCTGAATGGCACATCATCTTCAAATTAGCAGAGATGTGATGATCAAAGCCCAATCACAGCCCTAATCACACACTTACACACAAGCAAACAAACCCAAGACAACATTGCTGCTGCAAGGATATGAGAATGTCTGAAACATTACTCTGAATTGGCCATATCGCCCCACTTATTAACTCTTTCTGAATTTATTTCTCGAGCTACTACTCACAAAAAAGTACAAATATTTTCACATTATGCAAGAAATGTCGGTTTCTTAACAGTTTCTCACTTTTTGACATCAAACCCCCTGCTGCTTACTTCTTTATACCCCCTGCTGCTTTAATATCTACCTCCATTGGCAGCAGTGGAGTAGAACTGCTTCTTTACCACTTAGACATCTCTCATCTTCACATACACATGGATTTATATTATTTAGACAATTCAAATAAATTTTGGCTGCTATTACTATATTATGTAGTAGTGAAATCGCTGGTTATTGCACGTTGTTGTTGATGCTGCTGTAATTAGTAACTGTGATGTGTAAAATATTTATTAATTGTACAGTGATGCTACCAGATTGTAATACTATGTGTTTTCGCAAAGCATGGTTCTAAGAACTCAGTTCTAGGTTCTCTCCCATTCATACCAGCAGTAGGAACTCAGAAGCGTACAGCAATGTCTTTATTCTTGTCATTTACAAACGTTAGCAACTGGTGAATGGAGGATGCCGTGATCTGAGCTGTTTTTATTGTGTGTCCTGGGTTTTGTGGTAAGGGAGATGGAATACAGTTCACACTATTAAAATCAGACTAAATCCCCTAAGACAACTTGCAGTGTTACATATCACAATTCTGATCACAACGCTGCAAACAACAGGTAAATGCTGTTATTGCTGTTTTCTAAGTTCGTGGAGTAAATATTTTTACACAGCTTTTTAAAAATGCTGCGGTGTTTCGTATGCGTTTGGCCAAATCGGCACACATTTGCATCACTGGTAGTTCCTAAAGAACTGTTTTAGACCCTACTCTGAAGCAGGAGCTAATTTAGTTCCTCACGGAGTCACTAGAACTAAATATGATTCTAGTTCCTGCGGTGTAAACATGCAAAAAAGCAGGAACTTCCACCAATAGTCCTAGGAACTTTGAAAAGGTTCCTGCTGTGTGAAACCGCCTTCTGCCATGTACCAAAACTCAATTATTAGACATGTACCATGGTATTTATCTACATTGTCCAATAATGTTTCACAATCCTATCCTGACATTTATCAAAGGAACCCCATACATAATACAAGGGAGGAAAAAAAACAAGATAATGTTGGCACAAATTAAAAATTTGTTCTTATTACTTTTTAATTTGTTCCCTTGTTTAAGGGAAATTGTGGCCACAATGTTCCAATTCATTCCACAAACCGTGACCATGGTAGAGCATGGTCGTGCACAGCATGGTCGTGATTCACTTAAAACACTGTTACGATTGAACTGAAACAGGGGTTAGAGTGACACAGAACAAGAGAAGAAAGAAGTGAACAAAAAGTACACACACACTTTTAAAAGTGCTTCAAAGAACAGAACAGGAAGCTGTCGACATTGCAGGCTCCTGAGAGCACTAAAAACTTTAGACTAAAACCAAGCATTATAAATCCAGACAACAGTCTTACCATAGATAGAAAAGGCACCCCAGAGCTTCCTCCCTGGGCTATTTTCACTGGTCCGTTTTGCTTTGTAAGGCTTATAAGCCTTCAGCAATTATCTGAGAAGATCCGAATAAAACTCCGGTGGCCCTGGCTTGTTTCACAAAAGCGTAAAGAAATGGAGGAGGCCGCCAGCTCTTGCAACCCAAGGACTGTGTTAAATACAACTCTTGGCACTACACGAAAAAAAGCACTATAAGAAAACAACACATTTTACCCAATTGTCGACAGCAGTGAGAGCCCTGGAGCAGGGTCATTGCA
Source organism: Gymnocypris eckloni scoliostomus (assembly GCA_027564155.1). Taxonomy (NCBI): domain Eukaryota; kingdom Metazoa; phylum Chordata; class Actinopteri; order Cypriniformes; family Cyprinidae; genus Gymnocypris; species Gymnocypris eckloni. Next base: position 13,531,424 of record CM050415.1, on the reverse strand, counting down.
GGATGTAAGTGAAAACTCAATACTCATGGCATCAGCATACTACAAATGAGTCACAGCAGAGAGGAGCAGAGGAGGACACAGAGTCAGAATCACAGACAGCGCCACAGGGAAGCACTGTGACTCACCACATCTAAAATACACGATCGAAACCATATAATTACTGAGTGGTGTTGTGGTCAATACACAATCATAGGAAGAATCAAAAAGATGGAAATGTTTACCAACATTACAGAGCGGTGGCTGTCCTCGCTCACTCTGAGGTGTTGCATTGTGGGATATGAAGGGAGCTTAAGGGTGAATCCCAATTCTCTGTCTTACCCCTTCCCCTTAGTTTTGCACGTTCACATGAGTGTAAGGGGCTGTCCCAATTCTCATTTTGATCGAGGGGTAGGCCTGAGGGTAAGGGGTAGATACCCATTAAAACCAAGAATTTTCGCGAGCTTACTTGAAACCAAGGGTTACCCAGAACACACTGCGGCCAGATCAATAATTTATTTAAAATTACGACAGTCTTGTTTTGTGCTCTACACAGTCCTGTAACTTACATATATATTTGCATCCATGCTCTTAATTGAAACGTTTAAAAAAAAAAATCGCTATTTTTCCACGCTAACGTTACATTGCTGATTTGCATAAAAGTCCTGCATTTCTCTGACTAGAGAAAACATCACTTAAACCCACGCAATCGACAAACACACACTTTTAGACGGAGAGTTTGTGATCAACACTTGTCGCCTCTGGTGACGTAGCAGCCGGCTAGCGACGATGTATGATGACGTAACAGTAACCAAGTGCTGTCTCATTTCATAGGGGGATGTTTTCACCCCTAGCGCTCACCACTCGGTTTCGAGGGACAAGGGCTAGGGGTAAGACGAAGGGGAAGGGGTAAGACAGAGAAATGGGATTCACCCTAAGACTTGCTGGATTCAATTTGTATTACTCTGCTCTACTGTAGATGATGGTGATAGAGGAATAAACCAAATCTTATTGATGTATCTTACCATATTAGTTATCGGATCATATTAGAGCTTTTTATGTATCCATATCTGGCAATATTGGATATTTAATTGCACATTTATTATTACGTCTAGTTCACCATTGCCGTCACTTAAAGTTTTTAATTTAATAACCATGTTAAATAAAATCTTTCGCAAATCTTAAAATGATAAAATCCATTTTTCAAATGATACAATTTTTATACTGCCTAAATTTACACTAAAAAGAAAAAAGGCTAGTTTATAGTTTAGTGGTTTATTTTAATTTATTCAGATAACCCCTTTATCAGTTATTGGCCATAACATAAAAATAATTATCAGCTTATATCAGTCATATATTTAATATCACATTTTTTAACTGCACTCTTAAAAAAATAAAGGTTCTTTATTTGCCAATTGGTTCAAAAAAGAATCTTTAACATTCATGGAATTTTGACACTACACAAAAATATATACTTTATTGTGGAAATTTTATTTTATTTAATGTTTTTCCACACAGGAATACTTTTATTTTATTATTATTTTTTTTTACAACTGTTCACTGCAGGTCAAGGTTTTCTGGGAAACCAAAATTGGTTCTTCTGTGGCATTGCAGCGAAAACTGCTTTTTGGAACCATTTTGGAGATTGTAGTCACAATTTTTTCAACATATTGCCGGCATTTACACAACCATTTGCACAGTATCACTTCAATTTCACATGTAAATGAGGATGTCAGAACGGTCTCAGACTGGTAAAAATTCAGTCAAACGCTGTCATTCGTGATCAGTCGGATCTAAGAAGTACTGCATATCACACAGAGTGACATAAAAGATAGTTGATGTCACACAGTCTGGCTTGGCTTTCACCCAACAGTCAAATTATTCTCATATTGCCTGTAATTTCATAAGAAAGTGTAGAAGCAATTGTAAGTCGCTTTGAATAAAAGCGTCCTGCTAAATGAATAAATGTAAATGTAGAAGTGAAAGGAAATGATGGATGAACCAATTGGGAATCGGAAAAGGCTAGAGTCAAACTCGGGTCACCTGCACATAATCATCACTACACAACATGCCAGCGCATGTGCACGAATCATCAGGCCACATGTCCTACAAACACTCATAAGATATATATCTAACCTTGTTTCATCACTAAAACGTTATTATGAACAGCAGTAACTAAATACTAATTTTAGTCCAAAGCCCCGTTCACACCAAGGACGATAAAGATATAGTTCTAAAAAACGTTCTCGATATTAAAGAATAGCAGAGTCCACACCAAAACTACAAAAATAAAGGCACAGAGAAACAATATCGTTGGAATCATTTTCAGAATGATTTTTAAAGCTGATGAACGAAACAAACATTGACAGCCAATCAGAATTCATCCTGCTATAACGAGATCGATCATTTAAAGCGGCAGACGAGCGTGCACTTAGAATAAACAGATGATATTGTTCACTGGTGTGGACGATAATATTATCTTGTAGTTGTATTCATAGCGATCGTGCTTGGTGTGTGAACGGGCCTTAAAAATAGAAAAAGACTTGCTTGATAAAGTGTTAGTGTTGATCCAGTGTTTTCAGTGTCTCAGGGTTCAGTTCTCCATCTCTGCATCTGTGAGTTTAACATGCATTTGGTAATTCAATGTGCTACAGTTATGCCGTATTTTACATTTGCATAATTTCCAACATTTTCGTGGACAGACGATTTCACTACACTTGTAATGAAAAGTGTCTGTAAACCAGTAGTCACATAAACATAAAAGGCTTCCTGTGAACATAAGGTGTAACTGAAGATCTTAAGACAATTTTACCACTGCTGTGAAAACAAATAATATATTTATTTATTAATTTATTTTACAGTGCAATTGCATTACAACTCAAACATTTTCTGTAATAATCATAATAATATTAATATTATTTCATTATTCATTTACTATCATTATTGTAACTATAATATAATCACCCTCAGAGCTATCAGATCTGACACATTTCAGACAACAGATTCATTTGATAAGAAAATACTTTGACTATGGTCAAACTTCAAATTGTATGTCTTTAATTTTGTGGCAGCTCTTCCTTGTGGTATTGAAAACAGTACAAATTACTTACAAATTTCTAGAGACAGCACTTGTATTAACCTATAAGACCTACTCAGTCATAACACAAAACTAGCACAGATATGAAACATGAAACTGCTGCTGGTTGACATTTTCTTCATTTCTTTTTCTTTTCGATTCCATCCTCTCTAAGGAATAGCACGCACACTCAAGCCCATGTTTGAGCGAAAAAAGCACTTATATTACAAAGAAAGTATGTCTTCATCCACTCTTGAGGAATCAGTAGGAGTGTTTCTATATTATTTAGTGCCAGACTATTAGCATACATTAGCACCTACTGTATTAGCCCACGTGCAGTGCAGAAGGAGCATGCACACAACAATACACATAATATCCTGTTCACGGTCTGCTCTGCATGTGAAGAATTTCATCAAGTCATGCTACACCAGACTCACTCCTGGCCTTTGATATCTGCTGCCTATACGTGAAAATAGAGGAAATCTTTAAAGTAAAGCGGCTTGCACAGCCATTTGATGTCCTGGCCTCTCAGATAACACACGGCCTGTCGGTGAACAGAGGGTCGTGACAAGTCACCAAGGGCAATACAGTAATACAGACAGGATGTACATTTGACTCATGATAATATGGTCATTCTCTCTCTTGCTCTCTGAAGATGCATAAAGATAAGCTTAATTAATTCTGGCTTCACAGTGGTTACAACCAAAGGAGTATAATACCCAGATAAAGATGTCTGTTAGTATTCCCAAACTGCAAAACATATCCTGTTAAATATACTGTTTAAAAAAAAAGAAAAATAACTGAAGCTGTGTGGTTGCCAGAAATTCACAGTAAAATAATATAGTTATAATGCTTCTGGTATTACAAGATACTATTTTACAACTTATCATTATATATTTTATTAAGTGATATAAGGTTAATTTACCAGTACTAAAATCAAATGTGTACCTTAAAATGAACAGATATCCACCTTTAAGTGGTAAAATATAAAGCCACATGAATCAGGGTTCATTGTAATTGGCCTGTACATTAAATATGGCCAAAACTCAGATAATAAACAGATCCAAGACTAAATGCTAAAATAATGCAATCACATTTACCAAACAGCAGATTATATGATTCAAATCACTTTAATGTATACTACCAATAACAACAATTAGAAGAAAAAATAATAAAAGTTAATCATATGTGATGCATCACATAGGGACTTCTCGAAATGTCCTTTTATGGTTTTCGTTGTAAATTATAGACATATATATAATGCAATGGTCATTCATTTACAGTGTTCACCGTATATGGTAAGGTAACAAAGATAACCAATTGACAGGATTTTACAGTAGCGTTTTATATCATGTGACTTAAATACTCATTATAAAAACACTCGTGGGCTGATGACACCGTAAGAACAGGCCCACAGTCCCTCGACTAGCACCTGAACTCAATTTAACCTCGATACATTTTTCAGCAGTGTAACAACATCAATATCAAGTTAAAAACTGTGGTTCGTCATTACTAGTTACATAAGAGTTGTAACTAGTTTTGTGTCCCATTAGCTGCATTTATAGTAAATTATTCATTACAAATTAATGCTTAACTAATCATTCCAAATTATTGCTTCATCCTTAAATGAGTTCCTCTCTGTTTTGTTTCTTATACTGCCACATTAAAAAATGCCCCTTAAATAGCTTCAGTGTAGAGAGCTACTTTTTGTTAGAAACCAGCAAGAACCCTATAATGCCTGTTTGCGGCAAACACTGACTTATACTGTACATCATCAGTGAAAACAAGAAGAGACAGCACAAAGCCACAGAAAGCAAGCTGGGGCATGGCATGTGTGTGCAAGTTTGTTTATAATGTGCTTGTGTGCGGTTCGAAGCACTGAGAGCCCATGTGTAGTGACTGATGGGGGATAAACAGACCTCAACCCCTGAGGAGAATAGCAGCACTCCAACTGAGTATCACACCAGCTATCAACCCTCATCATCTCAGCCTTCAGTGCTGAGAAAAACACATTCTACACACACAGCTGCGGCCAGCATTTACATCTTCACTCCACTAAACCACTAAAACCACTTTAAGCAGTTCCAGAATATCCTAGAGTGACAGTTTTCTTGAAATAATTAGAGCAACAGCTAGTAGTCAATTTCATTTCTAATGTATAAAAGTAAACGGCTCTGTCTCACAAACCATTTCTTGTTGCCATAGGCATGCTGCTGACACCGAGGCTGCTTCAATTTGTAGTCAGCAAATAATGCTTCCAAAGATACTTTGAAATGGTTTTGTTTGCATCTTTTGTGGCCAAAATTCATTGCGAGGAGCTCAGCGAAAAATGTGGACAAAGGATCGAGGGAGATGCTGATAACAGCTACATAAAAAGAGTTGTTTTATTCCAGAATCATTAGGCTACATTTAAACAACAGAACGAGACGAGAGCATCAGCGAGTCTCATGAGGTTCACATGAGGACCAAAACGTGCTTGAGTGACTGTTAAGAAAGTAGCTGCCTGTGAAGATCAGTGGCTTATGAGATTCTGTTGCAGTTCTGATGCAGTTTATGTAGGCGGATGCCATCGGTGGTTGGTTTTGAGACAGAGCCATTATGTCTTAAATATAATTTATGGAGAAAACCAGTTCCTAAGGTAGAAACTGTTCCGAATCCTTGTAGCATTTTGGAAAGAGATGCAATGAATCCTAGAAATTCAACATATTATCAATCAGCCCATCACATTACATCAAAACAGAATCACAGTTAAGATGAAAACAGCTGCACCTATATAGAGTGAAAACAAGCTGCACACAGAGTCAGAGAGTAGCTTAATAGACTAGTGAAACTCCACTCCACAGCTTAGCATCCAGAACTACACCATCAGCAAGAATCAATATCACCATTTCTTTACAAACCTTTGAAACAGCTGAACATCGAGGATAATCTTTAGAGCTAACAACACTGAGCCCATAATGCTTTAGTCCACAACAGCAGAACACATTTTTTCCAGGTCTAGCAAGCCTCAAAAAATACTTTATAAAAGATCTTGCAGAAACTCACCGTTTTGAAGTCCTGGTGGCTGCACTCCTGGCCCTGGAAACGACAGTAGAGCATCATCTCCTTCAGGTCGTGGCCCACACGTTCAGTGAACTCCCGCATGCTGAAGGGCTTGGGCCGGTAGTTAGTGAAGTTGGATTTCTCTGTGAGAAAGGCCAGCACGTGGGGCTCGGCCAGGTGCGGCTCAGGGATCTGCAGATGCACGTCCAGCAGGGCCAACAGTTCCCCGGCGTGGTAGAGGTCATTCTGCGTGAGACGCGTGAAACGGTAGGCATTCAGATTACAGACGGTGACTGCGGGAAACACTAAGCTGCCGGAGACCACAGCATCCACACTCATGACGTGGGGGTAGGAGAGGAAGTAAGCCAGCCGTTCGGTGCTCTCCAGGACCAGTAGGACCAGGCTGGCCAGCAAGGCCACGCTCCAGAGCAGACGGCGTGAAGTGGAGCGGTGAGAGGAGGAGGAAGAGTAGGGGAAGATGAAGCGTAAGCCATGCAGGGTGCTTCGATGGGTGAAGGACTGCCAAGACGTGGAGCCTCCCAGGCTCCCCATGCCTCCACTCTCGGTCTCGCGGCTGGCCTCGCTTCCACAGCCCTCCTTCAGGTCCATCACTGACACGCACATACCTGCAGGCAGACACACAGTGATTGTCAGCTTAAGCCCAGGCACCTTCTGGCATCTGATTCTGGCTTTATTTTACTTCATTAGAGTTTCACAGACACATCAATAATATATCATGGAATACAGAGTCTTTCTTGAAGTGGCGGGTTTGACACAGACATGAAGGGACACTGTGACACTGTAAGGCTTTATGAAAAAACATAAAACTGAATGTAGACACCAGTGAGAGAGAGGATTTATTTAGCATGAACCCTACTGACCAGAGAAGCTGAAACAATTTTAGACACAAAAAGAAGAAAGGAAAGAAGTATGACTGAAACAAAAGGAAAGAAAGAGAGGAAAGATGGAAGGAAAGAGAGAAAGACAGGATGGAACGATGGGATGGATGAAAGAGAAGAAGGAAAGAAAATGAGAGAGAAAGAAGAAGGCAAAAAGGAAGGCAGGCAGGAAAGAATGAGAGAAGGAATGAAGGAGAAAGATAGGATAGAAAATGGAAAGAAGGAAGGAATGAGAAAGATGGGATAGAAAAATGGAAAGAAGGAAGGAATGAGAAAGATGGGATAGAAAAATGGAAAGAAGGAAGGAACGAAGGAAAATGAGAGAGAAAGAATAATAAGAAGGCAATAAGGAAGGCAGGCAGGATGTAAGGAGAGAGGGAAGGAAGATGGATGGATGGATGGAAGGAAGGTGAAAAAGATTGGGTGGATGGAGAAAGAAAAAATAAAAGAAGAGAAAGAAAAAATAATTTCAGCAAATATACACTAACACATGCTCAGACAGAAACAAATCAAGGTACACAGACCCCCTGACATCATAGCCAAACTGTCTCCTGTCCAATCAGAAAGAGCAACACATACAGAGAGAAAGACAGGGTCCATTGAACACTAGTAGTCAGAGCTGCTCCTATAAATAAATATCAGGCTGGACCACACACACACACATCACTGGGTGAAGGAAGAACAGATCTTGCTCCAGTTAAGCAGTGTGAGAGGTGGCAATGGAGTGGAAGATGCTGCCCAAGGGTTTCCCTCTGTCTGTCTCTCCACCCACTCCATCATTTCAGCCCCTCCAAATGCCAGGATCCTCCTTCTCTACACAATTTCCTCTTTTTACATCTAGAAATCTCTCTCTAACTTTCTCCAGCTTGTTTAAAAGATGTTAAGACAATGCCCAGAGCAAAAACAGCATACATTTCTGAAACAAATTTGGCAATATAGAATTACTACTTAAGAGTCATGCCAACAAAGCTATTTAAACTAATACGAAAAATGAAAAGCAAACAGTACAAATCTTAAAAACTATCCCATCCCCCATAAACACATACACACACGGTCACTGGACATCCAAAGGCGATTCTTAGCACCTCACGTAGCCAAACGACACAACATCCACCCGTACATGAGTGTGAGAGAGAGAGAGAGAGAGAGAGAGAGAGAGAGAGAGAGAGATGCAGAGGGAGGCGGGTCAGAGAAGGCTGCCTGGAGAAGATGTTGTCGTTGATCCTGAGTCGACGGAGAGTGTAAACGCGAAATTCTCCTAGTCTCGTGCTTCCCGCGCTAATCCAACAAAACCATCAATCACGTGTCCGGTGCTTCACGCTCCTTGCTGTATCCACGCGAGCGACAACTCAGCCGGTACAAATGTGAGATCGCACGCACACGTTAACATGTAAAAAAAACGCACACTGGGGTAAAGAGAGAGAGAGGTTCGTTCGCTCTTGCTCTTCATGAAACGCTGTGCCGTCTTTCCTCTCTCGCGCTCGATTTTCTCTCCTCTCCTCCCGCGTGCGTTCATACTCCACTCCTCTCCGCGTAGAGCGTGATGGATGGATACAAGAAGTAGATTATGGGTAAAAGGAGGAACGGGGAGACTGGAAAGAATCAAAAACTAGAAAGGGGAGAGGAAGGGAACACAGAGAGTGAGAGAAGAGGGGGAGATGTCAGAGACTGTATTTGGTGCCCGGCGGGCGACTGACTGTCATCACACTGAACATGTGTAATGGAAACTGTGTGAGGCATCTTTAAGTTTATGCTTGCGTGTGCACAACATTCAAAACACAAACACTTGAGGGAGGGGGACTGAGAAAGGCAATATGACTGAAAGAGATAGACAAGAAAAAAGAGAGATATAAAAACGGTTGGAGAGAGAAAGAGAGAGAGAGATGCTACAAGTGTGTGTTGTAATGCAAGCAGACAGGACAAAAGAGAGAGAGAGAGCACAGAGACTGTCAGATGAATAAAATGTTTTTTGTTTTTTTACCTAAAATAATTGTGCATGTTAATTTATGTTTTTACATTTTTAGGGGGGAAACTTTTCAGTAAAAAAGTAATATTGTGAAAGTAAAATAATGTTTTGCATAATATACATATCTTGTAATACACACCTGAGATGGCAAAGCTTAATTTTGTAGCAGGCATTGCATTCTGTGTCACATGATCCTTCAGAAATCATTCTGCGCTGCCAAATATTTATGTGGAAACATGATACATTTTTATTGTCAAGATCCTTGGGTGAATAAAAAGTTCAAACAGATCTTTTGTGACATTTTAAATTGACCAAATGTGACAGTAAATACATTTATGTGTCTCTGCTGAATAAAAAATCTAATCTCAAACTTTGACCTGTCTAAAATGCTTTGGCAAACAACTCAATCACAAATGTCAGTTTTTCTCCATTTGTATTTGCTCACCAAGAGACCCTTAACTAGCACTGGTGCCCCTTCAAAAAACACCCATACCCTTTGCCATAGGGTCCACAAAGAATGACAGCACATTGACACTACCCTTGACTTTGTAACCTTGTGTCGATCTGCCTGATTTTATTTGTATTATTTTTTAGATATTGAAATGACATGGACATGTACTAATTCTAGCACATGTTAAAATTCTAATAAAAAATATACTTTGTCCATTCTGTTGTATCTCATTGATTTATTTCAGTATCTTATTCATATTCAGCACAAAAATGTATAACTTTTTAGTTAAACGTAGATGTCACAGCATCAGATTGTTCACTACTGGATGATCTTGTCTAAAAGAATTCACGATAATTAATTATTGCAATATCTATAGAAATGCTATAAAATGCTTTATATCAAATACAACCATACTTAGATTTTGTGTTTTATTTTAATTTGGGGCCAATGAATCACACCATTGCATACAAAAGGAACAATTACACTTTCAAATTTGAAAATAACTTCTTTCTGTGAACGGATGTGACTTCTTATCACAGAATTAAAGATTTTATTATTACATTTGTATTAATACAGGGTTAATAGTATTCTATACCATGATAAAGGCAATGTCGATTAGCAATAGCATTGCATTATAAATATCCTAATCAATATACATGAGATGGCTTGAACACAGATAAACCACACTGTCGCAATCGTGTGTTAATTCTCCTCATATTTAATCAAAACATCTCTATCTGCATTTTATTTAGCTGAAGATAGCCGATGATGTGTTTATCCATATAAAGGGATTTCCTGGAGCATCATAAGTTATTACTCATGTGAGTCTCATCTGTGTACTTTCTGCACAAAGGTGCCCTCTGGCGTAGAGTATGAATAAAACAAATTACATATGAGTTTAGCACTCCATATAGCTCGCACGCCTCATAAATACTCCTCACTAAAGACATGTAATGTAAAAATATGACGTTTATATCCAAATAGCACACTTTTTGACTAAAACCTCTGAGGGGTGTGAATACAACAGAAAGGCATCAGCAGTTAACAGTCTTAAAACTAATGTAACATTACCCGATTCAGTGCTAGCAAAATAATACAACTTACTATCTGTACAGTGGCAAAATCTGCAAGATAAGACATAGAAGGATGAACAGTTTGTGGCATTGCCTCTTTTACGCTCACTGTTAATCGATAGATAAGTCCTGCAGAATCAAAAAAATTCCCACATTGGCAAGCTAACTGTTTTGAAGTGCGGGGAAACTGTCTCGTCTTTCATATCTGACAATATTCTTTCACGCTGCATTAGTAACTGCGTGCGCTTTGTTTTATGACAGGAAGAAATAACGTTAAGGTGCAATACCGCCACCTACATTGGGATGTCAACTTACTGCTGCTGAATTATTTATTTCAGTGTTATACTTATTCATTTTCAAATATCAGTTATTGGCAATACCACAATATTGCAATATCCCTATTTAACAACATAAGGAGATTTCAGTTTTTAAATATTACGATTATCATCAATATGGTATGTAAGGTGTGGTTTGGTTCAATTCTGTTCTGCTCCATCAAGCTGTTTTTACACAGCAGTTCCTGTGTGAACAGCCCCTTAAAATGTGAAGGAGACACAGTTATGCCCTGTTAAGTGTTGATGATGAGCAACAGAAAACAAGACACATGCTGAGTGCCATGACAACAGCTAAACTTCAACAATAGTCTCTTATTTTCAGTCAAACAGAAGTTTTTATTTTGTATTTAGTTTGCGTCAGTGTTATTTTGGTATCATTGAGATACACTGAAAAAAATGATACTAAATATTTTAAGGTAAGTGGTTGCAAGCAAGCTACATTTTAGCTACATTTTAATAAGCAAATGTAGTTTAAAGTTAATCAACTAAAAAATTTTATTTAAATGTATCTAAAATAAAATTGATTGCAGCCACCTTAAAAATAGTACATTCAATTAATAACTTTTGTCAGTGTATTTCTGTTTTTATTAATATTTTGAACGGGCAACATTTTCATTTGACATTTTTTATTAATTCTTGTCTTTTTTAATAGTTTTACTTAATTTCAGTAATGTATGATAACTTTCCTTGGCAAGCTGAAATCGAATATTTTTTATTTTCTTATTTACTTAGGCTATTTATTTATTATTTTAGGTTAAGTATAATAACCCTTTTTAGTCTATTATGGAAGTAATAATAATAATAATCTCTGAGTTTGAAGACAGAAGCTGTATTCTTCACAGATACCTGTTATTTTCAAGAGGTACAAAATAACAGCGAGTTGACAGCAGACAGGGTCACTCACATCACCCTTAAAACTGCACAGCACAAGACCTTAAGAAATGACCTGTCTTGTTAAAATAAAGATTTAGATTAGCAGATTAACCGTGTCGGCTACTTCATCTAGCAGCACATCAAAGACATAAATTCAGAATTCAACAGAGGGAAATAAATAAATACAGGATTTTTTTTTATAAACTTGCCACTTTCAGAAACGCAAGATGGGAGTAAGGTCCTCTAATCAATGTTGAAGAGTTGGGTGATTGATCTTTCAAGTGTCTCCAACAATCAACGGCTTTCAAACTGACAGAAGACCCGATACTGATTACATCTGGCTTCTGTTCAAGTGTCAGTTAATTACTCGAGGCAAATTACTAAGAACTAAAGAAAAGGGATGGAAGAGTAGTAACGTCTTTATGGACTGGAGCTAAATACCTTGTGGAGGCACATTAGCCTCAGTAATGACTCGCTAAACACGCTTCAATCCGAGTCTAATCATTAGTGCGCATGTCGCCCCCTAGTGAATGACACACAGCCTACAGCACACATTAATGCTTAAAATGTCTCTCAAGAAGAGATTACTGGGGTGATTCATCTGACAGAAGATAGACAAGCCAAGAGAGCTGAGGATAAGCGAACAAATCTCTCATTTTATAAAAGAAATGAAATAAGTCGAAGTAATATGCCTATTTATCCCTTTAGTATAGAAATGAACATGGGGAAAGAGTCCAAATGAAAGGGTCATATTAGAAACGATGGCTGTAATTTTACATCTGCTGATAATCCCTGTCCTCTATCGCTTACATATGCTCGTCTCGCAACAATATCTCTGTGGAGGCACCAATATTGCTGACAGCTGCAGGGCTTCCAGACTGTTAATGACTTAATGAAGCGAATAAGGCAAGGTCCCTGTGCCCCCTCCAGCTGCAGTAATGAGCAAAGTTTAAACATGGATTACTCCTCCTAGCACATGTTAAAATTCTAATAAAAAATATACTTTGTCCATTCTGTTGTATCTCATTGATTTATTTCAGTATCTTATTCATATTCAGCACAAAAATGTATAACTTTTTAGTTAAACGTAGATGTCACAGCATCAGATTGTTCACTACTGGATGATCTTGTCTAAAAGAATTCACGATAATTAATTATTGCAATATCTATAGAAATGCTATAAAATGCTTTATATCAAATACAACCATACTTAGATTTTGTGTTTTATTTTAATTTGGGGCCAATGAATCACACCATTGCATACAAAAGGAACAATTACACTTTCAAATTTGAAATAACTTCTTTCTGTGAACGGATGTGACTTCTTATCACAGAATGAGAGATTGTATTATTAAATTTGTATTAATACAGGGTTAATAATATTCTATACCATGATAAAGGCAATGTCGATTAGCAATAGCATTGCATTATAAATATCCTAATCAATATACACGAGATGGCTTGAACACATAAACCACACTGTCGCAATCGTGTGTTAATTCTCCTCATATTTAATCAAAACATCTCTATCTGCATTTTATTTAGCTGAAGATAGCCGATGATGTGTTTATCCACATAAAGGGATTTCCTGGAGCATCATAAGTTATTACTCATGTGAGTCTCATCTGTGTACTTTCTGCACAAAGGTGCCCTCTGGCGTAGAGTATGAATAAAACAAATTACATATGAGTTTAGCACTCCATATAGCTCGCACGCCTCATAAATACTCCTCACTAAAGACATGTAATGTAAAAATATGACGTTTATATCCAAATAGCACACTTTTTGACTAAAACCTCTGAGGGGTGTGAATACAACAGAAAGGCATCAGCAGTTAACAGTCTTAAAACTAATGTAACATTACCCGATTCAGTGCTAGCAAAATAATACAACTTACTATCTGTACAGTGGCAAAATCTGCAAGATAAGACATAGAAGGATGAACAGTTTGTGGCATTGCCTCTTTTACGCTCACTGTTGATCGATAGATAAGTCCTGCAGAATCAAAAAATTCCCACATTGGCAAGCTAACTGTTTTGAAGTGCGGGTAGACTGTCTTGTCTTTCATATCTGACAATATTCTTTCACGCTGCATTAGTAACTGCGTGCGCTTTGTTTTATGACAGGAAGAAATAACGTTAAGGTGCAATACCGCCACCTACATTGGGATGTCAACTTACTGCTGCTGAATTATTTATTTCAGTGTTATACTTATTCATTTTCAAATATCAGTTATTGGCAATACCACGATATTGCAATATCCCTATTTAACAACATAAGGAGATTTCAGTTTTTAAATATCACGATTATCGTCAATATGGTATGTAAGGTGTGGTTTGGTTCAATTCTGTTCTGCTCCATCTAGCTGTTTTTACACAGCAGTTCCTGTGTGAACAGCCCCTTAAAATGTGAAGGAGGCACAGTTATGCCCTGTTAAGTGTTGATGATGAGCAACAGAATACAAGACACATGCTGAGTGCCATGACAACAGCTAAACTTCAACAATAGTCTCTTATTTTCAGTCAAACACAAGTTTTTATTTTGTATTTAGTTTGCTTCAGTGTTATTTTGGTATCATTGAGATACACTGAAAAAAATGATACTAAATATTTTAAGGTAAGTGGTTGCAAGCAAGCTACATTTTAGCTACATTTTAATAAGCAAATGTAGTTGAAAGTTAATCAACTAAATTTGTTTATTTAAATGTATCTAAAATAAAATTGATTGCAGCCACCTTAAAAATAGTACATTCAATGAATAACTTTTGTCAGTGTATTTCTGTTTTTATTAATATTTTGAACGGGCAACATTTTCATTTTACATTTTTTATTAATTCTTGTCTTTTTTAATGTCTGTATAGTTTTATTTCATTTCAGTAATGTATGATAACTTTCCTTGGCAAGCTGAAATCGAATATTTTTTATTTTCTTATTTACTTAGGCTATTTATTTATTATTTTAGGTTAAGTATAATAACCCTTTTTAGTCTATTATGGAAGTAATAATAATAATCTCAGACAGAAGCTGTATTCTTCACAGATACGTGTTATTTTCAAGAGGTACAAAATAACAGCGAGTTGACAGCAGACAGGGTCACTCACATCACCCTTAAAACTGCACAGCACAAGACCTTAAGAACTGACCTGTCTTGTTAAAATAACGATTTAGATTAGCAGATTAGGCTACTTCATCTAGCAGCACATCAAAGACATAAATTCACAATTCAACAGAGGGAAATAAATAAATACAGGATTTTTTTTAATAAACTTGGCACTTTCAGAAACGCAAGATGGGAGTAAGGTCCTCTAATCAATGTTGAAGAGTTGGGTGATTGATCTTTCAAGTGTCTCCAACAATCAACGGTTTTCAAACTGACAGAAGACCCGATACTGATTACATCTGGCTTCTGTTCAAGTGTCAGTTAATTACTCGAGGCAAATTACTAAGAACTAAAGAAAAGGGATGGAAGAGTAGTAACGTCTTTATGGACTGGAGCTAAATACCTTGTGGAGGCACATTAGCCTCAGTAATGACTCGCTAAACACGCTTCAATCCGAGTCTAATCATTAGTGCGCATGTCGCCCCCTAGTGAATGACACACAGCCTACAGCACACATTAATGCTTAAAATGTCTCTCAAGAAGAGATTACTGGGGTGATTCATCTGACAGAAGATAGACAAGCCAAGAGAGCTGAGGATAAGTGAACAAATCTCAAATTTTATAAAAGAAATGAAATAAGTCGAAGTAATATGCCTATTTATCCCTTTAGTATAGAAATGAACATGGGGAAAGAGTCCAAATGAAAGGGTCATATTAGAAACGATGGCTGTAATTTTACATCTGCTGATAATCCCTGTCCTCCATCGCTTACATATGCCATTCACAGCTCGTCTCGCACCAATATCTCTGTGGAGGCACCAATATTGCTGACAGCTGCAGGGCTTCCAGACTGTTAATGACTTAATGAAGCGAATAAGGCAAGGTCCCTGTGCCCCCTCCAGCTGCAGTAATGAGCAAAGTTTAAACATGGATTACTCCTCCCCTGGGCCCTAACTCACATTCATTCTCCAAGTAACAAGAGACTGATCTGTGACATGCCGACAGATTAGATCAGATCCAGTCTTTGTTCTGAGCTCAGTACGAAAGCAGTGTCAAACTCAAGAACATGTTTATTGATGGATGAAAATGCATGTGAGAATTTCAAAGGTCAAATCAAAAGTGGTTAAAGTTGCCTTTAAAGATGACATCGCTTTTGATGAAACGTGCAAAGCTTCTGGAAGCAGATTAACTAAGTATTAGTAAATAATAGTCAGCTCAATAATAATCTGCACATGCTAAATCACATATTACTGAAGATGGTGAGATATTGATCCATTGCAACTTTACAAATTTTGATTAATAAGAAAAAATAAGTATGGTAAGACAGGGGAAGTTGCCCCTTTAAGAACAATGTGCATTTATTTAAAGTTGTAAGATATTTAGAATCTGTATCTGGTGATACAACTACCAATGTGTTATATCGAATCACTCATTCATTTAGTACGTCTTGTTCGTTTCTGTAGGAGCCATCTCACCCTAAGGGTCTAAGATTATCTTTTTACTTATAAATAAAAACTCATTTTTACTCCACAAATCCAAACATGTGCACCAATCCCTCATTAACAGATCAATTAACCTCAAAACTTTTTAGGCTGTCTAAATCTCACAAATGTTAATATTAAAATAAAATACAATTTATATAAAATAAAAAATAGCATAGCCATTTATGAAATGTGTTTAGATTTTTTACCATCTACGGTCAAGAGATATATATATATATATATATATATATATATATATATATATATATATATATATATATATATATATATATATATATATATATATACACACACACACACACCTACAGGTGCATCTCAATAAATTTGAATGTCGTGGAGTGTTATTATTATATGTAAATTATTAATGCAACACTTTGTTTTGCCCCCATTTTTCATGAGCTGAACTCAAAGATATAAGACTTTTTATCTCGGCAAAGGAGAAGTGTTCACTAACACATATTTAGACAGATTTGTGATCAATATTTGAGAGAAATAGGCCTTTTGTGTACATAGATAAAGTCTTAGATCTTTGAGTTCAGCTCATGAAAAATGGGGCAAAAAAGTGTTGCGTTTATAATTTTGTTCAGTATATATATTTTTCTTATTTCCTAATAACAAAGATAAAATAATAACAAAGATTTTCTTCGCCCACTTAGGCCTAAATTTCTGCCTTTTTTATATTTTATTACCTTGAAATGCTTTTTTTCTTTTCTTTACAATATAGGGAAATTTGTTGGGCTGTAATGCCCAGGCAACTTGCAAAATAGTAAAACCAACATGACAAAGAATCGTGATAAAATCGTGAACTGTGATTTTCCAGAAAAAAATAACAAATGAGACATTCTTGCCATATCGCCCACCCTTAACTTGTTACAGCTGTTTGGCCGGTGCTACAAAACCCTCGACTTCGACGCAAAAAAAGTTAACATACAGCCCTGCACATACATACAGGTGTATCTCAACAAAATAGAATATGGTGACATGCCAAACAGCTAATCAACTCAAAACACCTGCAAAGATATCCTGAGCCTTCAAAGTGGTCTCTCAGTTTGGTTCACTAGACTACACAATCATGGGGAAGACTGCTGATCTGACAGTTGTCCAGAAGACAATCATTGACACCCTTCACAAGGAGGGTAAGCCACAAACATTTATATCCAAAGAAGCTGTTCACAGAGTGCTGTATCAAAGCATGTTAACAGAAAGTTGAGTGGAAGGAAAAAGTGTGGAAGAAAAAGATGCACAACCAACCGAGAGAACCACAGCCTTATGAGGATTGTCAAGAAAAATTGATTCAAGAATTTGGGTGACCTTCACAAGGAATGGACTGAGGCTGGGGTCAAGGCACCAAGAGCCACCACACACAGACGTGTCAAGGAATTTGGCTACAGTTGTCGTCTTACCTGGGCAAAGGAGAAGAACTGGACTGTTGCCCAGTGGTCCAAAGTCCTCTTTTCAGATGAGAGCAAGTTTTGTATTTCATTTGGAAACCAAGGTCCCAGAGTCTGGAGGAAGGGTGGAGAAGCTCATAGCCCAAGTAGCTTGAAGTCCAGTGTTAAGTTTCCACAGTCTGTGATGATTTGGGGTGCAATGTCATCTGTTGGTGTTGGTCCATTGTGTTTTTTTGAAGTCCCTGCACCTGTTTACCAAGAAATTGTGGAGCACTTCATGCTTCCTTCTGCTGACCAGCTTTTTAAAGATGCTGATTTCATTTTCCAGCAGGATTTGCCACCTGCCCACACTGCCAAAGGTGCCAAAAGCTGGTTCAATGACCATGGTGTTGGTGTGCTTGATTGGCCAGCAAACTCACCAGACCTGAATCTCATAGAGAATCTGTGGAGTTTTGTAAAGAGAAAAATGAGAAGCAAGAGACCAAAAAATGCAGATGAGCTGAAGGCCACTGTCAAAGCAACCGGGGCTTCCATTACACCTGAGCAGTGACACAGACTGATTAACTTCATGCCACGCCGCATCGATGCAGTAATTCATGCAAAAGGAGGCCCAACCAAGTATTGAGTGCATAGAAATGAACATACTTTTCAGAAGCCTGTCATTTTCGTTTAAAATATCCTTTTTTATTGATCTTATGTAATAATCTAATTATCCGAAACACTGAATTTTGAGTTTTCATTATCTGTAAGACATAATCCTCAAAATGTCCAGAAATAAAGGCTTGAAATATTTCACTCTATGTGTAATGAATCTATATAATATATGGGTTTCACTTTCTGAAATGAGTGACAAAAAATATTGACCTTTTCACGATATTCAAAAATGTTTAGATGTACATTTACAGGTGCTGGTCATATAATTAGATTATCATCAAAAAGTTGATTTATTTCACTAATTCCATTCAAAAAGTGAAACTTGTATAATGTATACATTCATTCCACACAGACTGATATATTTCAAGTGTTTATTTCTTTTAATTTTGATGATTATAAGTGACAACTAATGAAAACCCCAAATTCATTATCTCAGAAAATTAGAATATAGTGAAAAGGTTCAATATTGAAGACACCTGGTGCCACGCTCTAATCAGCTAATTAACTCAAAACACCTGCAAAGGCCTTTAAATGGTCTCTCAGTCTAGTTCTGTAGGCTACACAATCATGGGGAAGACTGCTGACTTGACAGTTGTCCAAAAGACGACCATTGACACCTTGCACAAGGTCATTGCAAAAGAGGCTGGCTGTTCACAGAGCTCTGTGTCCAAGCACATTAATAGAGAGGCGAAGGGAAGGAAAGGATGTGGTAGAAAAAAGTGTACAAGCAATAGGGATAACCGCACCCTGGAGAGGATTGTGAAACAAAACCCATTCAAAAATGTGGGGGAGATTCACAAAGAGTGGACTGCAGCTGGAGTCAGTGCTTCAAGAACCACTACGCACAGACGTATGCAAGACATGGGTTTCAGCTGTCGCATTCCTTGTGTCAAGCCACTCTTGAACAACAGACAGCGTCAGAAGCGTCCTGGGCTAAAGACAAAAGGACTGGACTGCTGCTGAGTGGTCCAAAGTTATGTTCTCTGATGAAAGTAAATTTTGCATTTCCTTTGGAAATCAGGGTCCCAGAGTCTGGAGGAAGAGAGGAGAGGCACAGAATCCACGTTGCTTGAGGTCCAGTGTAAAGTTTCCAGTCAGTGATGGTTTGGGGTGCCATGTCATCTGCTGGTGTTGGTCCACTGTGTTTTCTGAGGTCCAAGGTCAACACAGCCGTATACCAGGAAGTTTTAGAGCACTTCATGCTTCCTGCTGCTGACCAACTTTATGGAGATGCAGATTTCATTTTCCAACAGGACTTGGCACCTGCACACAGTGCCAAAGCTACCAGTACCTGGTTTAAGGACCATGGTATCCCTGTTCTTAATTGGCCAGCAAACTCGCCTGACCTTAACCCCATAGAAAATCTATGGGGTATTGTGAAGAGGAAGATGCGATATGCCAGACCCAACAATGCAGAAGAGCTGAAGGCCACTATCAGAGCAACCTGGGCTCTCATAACACCTGAGCAGTGCCACAGACTGATCGACTCCATGCCACGCCGCATTGCTGCAGTAATTCAGGCAAAAGGAGCCCCAACTAAGTATTGAGTGCTGTACATGCTCATACTTTTCATGTTCATAGTTTTCAGTTGGCCAAGATTTCTAAAAATCCTTTCTTTGTATTGGTCTTAAGTAATATTCTGATTTTCTGAGATACTGAATTTGGGGTTTTCATTAGTTGTCAGTTATAATCATCAAAATTAAAAGAAATAAACACTTGAAATATATCAGTCTGTGTGGAATGAATGTATACATTATACAAGTTTCACTTTTTGAATGGAATTAGTGAAATAAATCAGCTTTTTGATGATATTCTAATTATATGACCAGCACCTGTATGTGTGTGTGCGCACACACACACACACACACACACACACACACACACACACACACACACACGGCTATATAAAAACCCCAGCTAATGCATTCTACTCTCCTTTACCTCAAACAATAAATTATGCCTAGAGGACAGGAGGTTTAAAATTTAAATCAATTAATTATTCTACACAAGGTACACCAGGGAAGACTGAATAAGTAATTGCACCTTCATTACTTTATAATCACTCAGAGTGAATAAACCTAACCAAGAAATCAATAATACACTGAGCAACATGCTGTTGTGACTGAGACCAAAACAGAACAATTTATAAAATATGAAAATTAATCAAGACAGATAAAAATGTAAATTAAAAGATGGCGGTGAAAGACAAAGAAACAGGGAGGGACATCTAATTATAATCAATGAAATGATCAAATAATGTTAACCACTCAAGACGTCTTGCGGAAAGACATGGAAAAGCTTTTAAACAGCGTGAACAAACCCCATTATGCCAGCCACTCTGCTAGTGCATCAAAAATGACTAATTACGCCATTTGAGTCTTTCAAGGGGCAATCCAGCTGGAAAACTGTAGCCTTAATGGCTGATTTAAATTCACAAGGAAAGCTTGCCAAAAAAAAAAAAAGACCCACAGATTACTGGTTAATTTCAGCATGAAATTAACATGGATCTGGACTGACATGTTCCTGACATCTAATGCTAGCTACAAAAGCATGTGGCATTTGACAGCAAGACTCAAGAAGTGAACACATAATTTAGGGTCTCATCAGGTATTTATTCTTTAAATTTATGCATGAGACAAGTGATTGATGTACATATTTACAAGGTTTACACAAAAACTGAACAAAGGTAGTCCGGGTAGCAGGTGTTGCTTGTTTATTAGTGTATATGATCATAAAATGTATAAATACGAGTCAGGCTCTACAACTATACTCTGCATTTAAAGTGACCTTGTGATTAATGTAATCCGTCATATGCATCCACAGGTAATTCCCCGAGCAGCTCGTCAAGGTCATCTTAAAAGAAACATTCACAAACACAGATGAATTCTTAAATGCACACACTCTTCACAATTCAAAAAACAACAAAGCATCTTAAAAATAAAAAGCTACATTTTCTTTCCCATCTAAATTCAAACAGATAGTACAACTTAGCACAGTATACCACCCACTGTTTGGAACACAAATCATTATTTGCTGAAATGTAATAGAGTCTAGTGAATTGTGTGATAAAGGCCATTAGGATAATTGCATTCTATTCCTATCTGAAAATCTCACATTGTATGTTCAAACAAAGTGCAAACGATGTAAAAAATTATAAATGAAGATAAAAACTATGACGAAATTTATGCCTCGTCAGTTCTCAAATACACACAGCAGTCCAAATGTCTATGGTGTAGACTAGAGTATGTCATGTAAATACAGTTGGTTATGGCCTAAGTGAACAGGTGGGTGAAAACTGAATGCGTGTCAGTATTACATGTATTAAAGGGACAGCGTTCCTAATTAAATACCTATCTGTGTCATCAATGTTAACCAACAAAAGATGTTAAATAAATAAATACTTGTTAAGTAAACCTACTGTATCTGAAAAAAAGTAAAATTTCTATCTCTACCAAAAACGATAATGTATTCTACTTTTTCCTAATT
Source organism: Gymnocypris eckloni scoliostomus (assembly GCA_027564155.1). NCBI lineage: Eukaryota > Metazoa > Chordata > Actinopteri > Cypriniformes > Cyprinidae > Gymnocypris > Gymnocypris eckloni. Next base: position 13,509,601 of record CM050415.1, on the reverse strand, counting down.
CAATCCTTGATTCAAATTTCTCATAAGCTTAATTGATTTGGTCTAAAGAAAGAATAATTAATTACTATTTTTTTTGAAGACTACACATAAAATAGCTACCAAAATAAATGTTGGTAACTGCAGTTTGACTAAAAGTAATGACTAAAAGTTGACACAAATGCAATGACTTTTCATTGACTAAAACTATGTAAGACTCAAATGACTAAAATATGACCAAGACTATTAAGCATTTTCATCTCGAGATAAAGACTAAATTAAAATGCCTGCTAAAATTAACACTGGGTCCGTGGTGTAAAACAGGTTGGAGACCCCAGACTTAGGGTGTTTACACTTGGCAGGTTTGGTTCAATTAAAACTAACTCTGGTGTGGTTAGTTTAATTAAGTGTAAATGCTGCCATTCATACTTTGGTGCGCACCAAACAATCAGACAGAAACCAATCTTTTCAGGTAAAATTGTGAAAAAAGGTAAAAAGTCGGTAAAAATACAAGGAATGCATTTAGCCCAGCACAAAGCAGTTTTAGATGTTAGGTAAGTTTGCAAAATACATCATAAACACTGTCTAATCAGTTTGTGATAATATCTATTTGCCTTATTTGTATCGTATGTTTAGGTTTGTTGCTAACCATTACAGTGAGAATGTCAAGTGAATCACGTCTAGCGGTTACATTTTCTTTTTTGGACTGGTCCAAAAGAACCAAACGTACACCCTTAGAGCAAGAAAAAGAAATCCGTCACTCCACTCACATATTCTGTTACACACCAGCTTTCAGCCAGTACATCTCTTTGAGACTAAAACATCACACTTACTTGTGTGATATTGCTTAATTGATGATACTCCAACATACACACCTGTGTCCCATGCTGTGTCTCCTGTTGGTCCGGACACTGTAGGTGCTTGACAGAGCTCATTAGAGACAGCTGCAGAGTCTAAACCATCAGGAACCCGATTTTCCTCAAACAACTTTTCACTGTCGTCTTCGTCATCAAAGTGGAGCTCCATCAGAGAGACCGGGCCTCCTGCAAGCCTTGTGGATTCACTATGCAATGTAAGCTCCTGCATGTAAAATGGAACAACCAGGGTGAAATGAACAAAACAAAAGACACCACCACACATTGTTTAAGGAATGGTTTGGAAAGAAAGCATCTCCTGAGGACAGGTAATTCACAAACAAGCAAAATGCTGGAGACCATATGAGGCTCATTAAACACCTGGAGAAAGGCTTTAGAAAATACAAACTACAGAAAAGTACAAATAAACTGGAGAACAAAAGGTGACTCACCAGTGGAGAGTGGGATGGCTGGGAGTTGTGGAAGACCCCATCAGGTGGGTATATCCTGAGAAGGTTATTCGGTGTGACATTCAGGTAGTGATTTCGGTGTGACGGTGAAAACACACCCACCTTTAGAAATAATGAGAATTATGTGGACTTCTTGCCTCATTAAATAGAAACAAAGAAGAGGCATGGTAATGATAGAGAAGAGTGAATGATCTGGATCTACAAATACCATAAGGACAATCTTGTAATGCCCACATAAGCACCACAGCTCTGCATGAGCTAAGCCAATCTAAATATATATTATTTTTCATTTGATAGTCTATAATGAGATCTGAAATATAGTTACTTGTTTGAGAAGTAACACAGCTCCTGTCTTGAGCTCTCCCAGTCTTTCCTCTACCAGGCGACGATGAACCATGCCCTGCATCTCACCTTCACAGTGCAAAAGATAAAACAGAAAAAGAGCAATCAAAATAGACCTCTGAAAATAAGAGTGCAATCAGACTAAGAACACCAGCTCAGTCAGTGTCAGATTTCAGTCACTGTGATTGTGCGTGAGAGTGTGTGTGTGTGTGTGAGAGAGATTGTCACCCATATCACAATGGAGAAACATTTTTCTAAATAGTTAAGCAACTTAAATTTCATTTTATATATATATATATATATATTGAATGTGTAGCCTAGTGAACCAAACTGAGAGACCATTTTGAAGGCTCAGGAAACCTTTGCAGGTGTTTTGAGTTGATTAGCTGTTTGGTATGTCACTATATTATAATTTATGGAGATGAATTGGTGGGTTTTTGTTAAATGTGAGCCAAAATATCAGAATTAAAAGAACCAATTTTTTCCTTCAGTCTGTGTGCATTGAATTTATTTAATACAGGAGTTTCACAATTTGAGTTGAATTACTGAAATAAAATGAACTTTTCCACAACATTCTAATTTATTGAGATGCACCTGTTTGCATATATAAATATTAATTAATATTATAAAAAGCCAAAATAAGTACACAGCATACAAGCACCCTAGCCTCATGACGTTTCCGCAAAATGGTGGTGACTGAAGCAACTCAAATATAGTTTTCATTTTGTTTAGTCACTGCCTGGTGGTGTATATACCCTAATTATTAGTACCTGTGGGATCTCTGAAGACGGCCTTTGCATCTGCATGTGTGTGTGTGATACTCTTCAAGACGACAGCCATGTTAGGGACCTTATTCTTAGCTAGCTGTCTGAGAGCAGCCTGGAGTGAGAAAGCGATAAGTCACAAATAAGCACCAAAGAAAAACAAGAGAATAAGAGAAAAGAAAAAGCATAAGTTGCAGCACAGCCTCAAGGCCATTGGTAAAGAATCAAGTGAAAAGCTAATCAGCATTTGTCAGCCTAATGAATATTTAACACACGTGTACCATTAGCAGTGGATCGTTATGACACACTGGGCAAAACACATTAAAATTACATTAACAATCACTTTAAAGTGACTGATGACAACAATGATTATGTTTGTGTTAATCATTTGGGGAGCAGAGATTCCTCATTTGTCCCGATTATAGCCATGGACTTCCACTTTAGGCATAAATAAAAGAAAACATATTTATTGTACAAATCTGGATAAAAATGAAGAAATCTGCAGACTAATAAAGTTCTATGCTTAACAATATTTCTAGCACAAACATTTAAATAAGCTCATTTGAGATTTCTGTGTAGCTCACCTTGCGGAGTACCATGACAACACTGTAAGAGTGCAGAAAGCAAGACGGATTGTTCTCGTCCAATCCCATCTCAGTCTTCATCACTGCCCACGGACCCCTGCTGAACTCCTCTTCCTCACTCACCTGAGAGCTGGAAACCTGCTGTGAACAATGGAAACTTGTCTGATGAGTGCAAGTTTGGGAGTATGTGTGAGAGAAAGCGGACCTGGGAGCAATTCCACACAACTGTAGTGTTTTTTTTTAGTTTTAAAGGAGAATGATTCACAATATTTTGATACCATATTATATAGTGCATAATTTGGCATCAGCTGAGATCGGAGATTTAATAATTGTTGATGCACATTTTTTTATTTTTTACTTAGATGCCATCATTGAACACTAACCAATTGAATAACACTACTAAATATAATACTTAGAATATATTTAAAGAAATATCAATTTTATAATGTTGTGATGCATAAAAAGTCCCCTTTTTTTTTTTATTCAGCCAGAATTGGTGCAAACATTCATTCTTTACTTTTAAGTAATGGGTGTTTATATAAAGGTGTTTCCTTACATAGAGAATGTATTGTGTTTCAGTACTATTTATATTTTTTTTCTATATTGTGAAATAGCTTTTAGATTTGTGTACATTGTTTTCACTTTAAAGGGATGGTTCACCCAAAAAGTGACAATTCTGTCATTAATTACTCAACCTCAAGTCGTTCCAAACCCAAAAGACCTTTGTTCATCTTCAGAACGCAAATTAATATTTTTGATGAATTCTGAGAGCTCTCTGACCCTCCTTAGACAGTTGTTTCATCGTTGTTTACGTTCAGTAGAAAGTGCGTGCATGCTGAACATAAACACTGCTGATTACGTTCTGGGGTACTCTCCAAAATGGCAGAAGATGTTAACTTGGGGAGAAGAATAGCTGAATAAATTGTGTTGTTTTCTTTGTGTACAAAAAGTATTCTCGTAACTTCGTAAAATTATGGTTGACCCGATGTCATATTGACTCCTTTACCAATGTCCATGCTTTGTTTCTGTGCATTGATCATGGTGATATCCTTACTGTCTACGCAGGGCCTAAGAGCTCTCGGATTTCATTAAAATTATCTTAATTTGTGTTTCGAAGATGAATGAAGGTCTTACGGGTTTGTAATGACATGAGGCTGAGTAATTAAATGACAGAATTTTCCTTTTTGGGTGAACTAACCCTTTCATTTTAGTTCAGATTTTAGTAATTCTGTTATAAGCTTGTCAGTTTTATCTTCAATTTATTTTTATTTGACTTGTAGTTATGGTAATTTAAACAGGGTAGGTGATTTCGGAAAGGCTAGTGACAGCAAGCTAACTTTGAATTAGCCCCAGATTCCCCACCCTCCCTTCAAATCACTCTGCAAAGCCACACCTACCCTAAAACTTCAGAAAGCTCCAAAGTGATTTCATTCAGTTGGCAAGAAAACATTTAAAATTGTTGTTTACGTTTGATCAGCCCTTTTTAATCTAATATGTATATATTATTTATCAACTACAAAAAATATTTTTGTTTAGCACAATTAACATACTTCACTTCTTAACCGAGCAACAGCTCCATGTGCAGGGGTTTGAGGAACTGCCACAACAATGTCATCAAGACTCTGTTCACTGGCCTACAAGACAACAAACAGAAATGAAACCATGCAAATTTAAATATATCAAAAATACAATTAGTCAGACTCATTCATTAGAAAGCAGTGGAAATGTCCAGCTTGCAGGGTACAGAGCAATTATAAACATCAACATTTTTTAAAGAGAAACAGCCTTGCAGTACACCAAATAGCAGATCTGAGCAGTAAATATGGTGTGAAATTAACAATAATAATAAGCTAAAATAGCGCTTGGCTGACCTGCAGTGGTAATGCTCCTGCTGGGCCAGGAAAACGACGTGCTTTGGCTGGCATCATGCGGCTCGGTGGTCTCTGAGGTGTCTTATTGGCTGCAGACACCAGCTGGACCAGGTGATTGGTCAGGACAGGCGTGTTGAGAGCACGAGGTGTAAATGTGGAAAAGGACTCAGTAGTGGAAGACACAGAGTGGAAAAGAGACCCTCTGGGCTGCAGTGGTGTCCTCGGTGTAGAAGCGCCCCTCTGGCACTGAGGTGACACAACTGGAGGCCTGGGAGTCACAGGTCTGGGGAATCGCGGGGCTGGTGTAGCAGGACCATGCATGTGATTTGCATTCCGCAAAGGAGTAGATGGATACATGGGGCCTTGGATGGTGGACACAAATGAGGTGTTGACTAAGGGCTGTGTTATTGACACTGAGGAGGTACCACTGAACCTCCCATGAGAGGACACTTCTGGTGCCGACGGCCTCATGCGTTTAGCGGGTGAAATGTTGTCCAGGGGTGCAGCTGGATTATTTTGTGGCTTAGAAACCATCTGAGGAATGCTATCCAGTTCCTCCAGATCCACAGCCCAGTCGTCAAAGTCATCCTGAGGAGGGAGGTCTCTCTGCGGTACTCTAAAGGATGCTGGGGGTGGAGGGTTTATTGGGTTAGAGGAAGGTTGCAGCAGGGATGACACAGACGCTCTGAGAGAAGAAACGGAGGCAGAGCTTGACTGACAGCAAGGCATGAAGAGATCTGGTAGGGCATTGATAGTGCCACATGCTGGGGTACGTAGAGACAGAACAGCACCAGATTCAGACGCATTTTCCCCAGGGCCTGATGACAAGCTAACAGAGCTCTGCTGTACATGCAACGATTCAGATGATGATGCTACAGCAGGAGCTGTAGAGGATGCATGCTCTGATGGACACGTCCAATCAGCTTCAAGCAAATCCTATAAATGAGAAATTATGGATTACAACCAAGCAAAGATGTGTGTGTGTGTTGCAATTTGTAAATACCGAAATATAAGTTATAGTCTCGTCATATTATTTCTAAGCACATTATAAAGTGTTAAGTTAACATGCAAGTGGCATTACTCAACTATAATATCACGCTTTAAATGCATTTAAAAACTAAAAGTAAGTTAAGTTACATTACAAACCTCATCATCAAACTCTTCTCCAACGGTGAACAAGCCCTTCCATTTATTACATGCCTGTATCAACAAACAATAAATATCATCATTAATAATCAGTTTACATAGTTGTTGGTTAACAAATTAGCTAACTTCACGTTAACGTTACCTGTATGTAACTTATAACGTATAGCTTACCATCGCTGTCATGTCTGTTCGGTTAACAAGAGCAGATATAAAACGAGCCAAGCATCGACTGTTAATGTAAGCAACTATCCATTGAAAGTTTTGTTCTCATTTAACATTGAAAAACACCGAATATGCATCACATTATATCCGATTTTTACACCTTTCGCGCCGTCACGTTCAAACACGCACAGCGTGCGTGACGTATACAGGTCACGTGTTTTGTTGCCGCGCTCAGCAGTGACGCAGCGCCATCTGCTGCATGTGTCCTCTTTGGGTAAATAGTAGTATGCTGAGGGGGAAAATTGTTTCAATTTAGCCGAGATTATCGGCAAAGGCGAATAAGATATTACTTTAATTTACACATTTTGCTAATAGCACCTAATACCAAGCAAATGGGATCTATATTCTTCTTCACTGAGTTCAAATTGTATCTCCTTTTTATTACAGCAACTGCTGCCGCTAAAGCTCAATGGACTATACTGTTCAATCAGATGTAGAGCACTCATCAAATGTGTGGATATGCAGATATTTCTAAACGTGTAAACGAGTCTCTCGGTAGTGACAACTATAAAATAAAAACTATAAATTATGTGGCTAGGAAAGTTAAATTGTTAATTAACAATTAATTAAACACAAGTCTGCAAAACTAAAGAAACGACAAAGCTGAGCTTATAACCTCCATAAATGTATCATTCACACCGATACATACCGAGTTAATGTTGACTTGACCATAGTTTTAGATAAAAAGCGAAAAACATTGTTTAAAAGTTTCCGACCATTGAAATGTTAACAGAAACAACTTTGTAAGTATGACAATTACTAAGCTTAAAAAACTACTAGAAATATATAAAATAACAAGATTACATAACTTAAATTAGAATGAACTGAACATATAAAAAGCCTACTACTATGTTGTATTATAGTACTATAATAAAATATGTACTACAATGTTTATAAGTGTATACGTTTATTAACATTTGAGTATATATCTGCTGGTCACTTGAATCAGGTGTTAAAGGGGATACCCAAAATATATTTATTTAGTCATTTAGCAGATGCTTTTATCCAAAGCGACTTACAAATGAGCACATTATAGAAGCAATCAAGACCAACAAAAGAGAAACAACATGCAAGTGCTATTACAAGTCCTGGTTAGCCTACCGCAGTACACGTAGGAAGCTTTTTCTTTTTAGAAAACTAGTATGTAAAATATAGAAACATTACACTTAGTGTTAGTTTTACAAGAAAAGCTAGAGTTAGAGAATACATATGCAACTGATAGAGCGTCAATTTTTTTATTTTTATAAAAAGACCAATTACATAAAATTAATTTAGAGAGTGTTAGAGTTAGAGGGTCAAATAAAGATGGAAGAGATGTGTTTCTAGCCGTTTCTTGAAGATGGGTAAGGATTTAGCTATATATAATGTTGAGGGATACATAAGAGCAGGATGCTTATGCAAAGTGACCTGCAGACTAAATAAACAGTAAACACAAACAGATTTAAAGAAAGGATGTTTTATTTTCTTCCCCACAAACAATAGAGGTGCCATATTGTTAAAACAGTTCTAGAACTTCTGGAACTGCTTCTTGGCTCCAGCTGCTTTGGTGACCTTCAGGACGTTGAACCTCACTGTCTTGCTGAGGGGTCGGCATTCTCCAACTGTAACGATGTCACCTACGGTCACGTCCCTAAACAAATGGAGAACATTACATTAGTGAAATTCAAGAAACACATTCAGTAATCAAAACTTATACAAATATCTCCCAAACTACTAATAATCCCCAAAACCTTGAGGGCAAAGAATCATTTTAAGCATTATCTGCTGCATCAGTAATGCCATAAGGCAACGTCGTCAGAGCCTTGACAGACTTGGAAGACCATCGTGAGAATAAACATCATTTGCAGCTCACTACCCATTTAAAGCATGTGTTCAAATCCACAAAAATGTGCAGCTCATAAAAGCGCCAAAGTATAAATTTTACCTGAAGCACGGGGAGAGGTGGACAGACATGTTCTTATGCCTTTTCTCAAAACGGTTGTACTTGCGGATGTAATGCAAGTAGTCCCGTCTGATGACGATGGTCCTCTGCATCTTCATCTTGGTCACCACACCTGGAAAAGGGTGACTACAAATAAGTTCACATACACTGTATATCAAATGGCCAGCATTAGGGCTGCGCGATATATCGAACGCGATGATCATGCACATATCGGCAGTAAAGCCGGTTCCGTGATTAATAGTAAACGTCCATCACTTGCTTTCAGATGGAGCGGCATTTAATACACCGAGCCATAGATCACTGACAAGCTATGCAAATATTGCGTTCACAATCGCAGATGAATCGCCTTCGATTATTGTGCATGATCATCGCGTTCGATATATCGCGCAGCCCTAGCTAGCAAATAGTATCTTCGATTTCCAATAATAACTAAGATACAACTAAATTAGATACAGGGAAGCATCAGTAAAGCCATTAGGCATTATCCTCAAAACCCCAAGGGCTCAGAAGACCATCGTGAGATAAGACATCATCTGCACCCCTGACAAAACTACAAGTAGCTAGCAAACTACAAAAACTTACCGGACAGAATCCGGCCTCTGATGGACACATTTCCAGTGAAGGGGCATTTCTTATCAATGTAAGTTCCAGCAATAGCCTGTGGAAGTAAATCACAAGAACTTTAGTCATTTGAACTCGGCTGAGGTTACACAATGGTAGCATTTTAAACTGCATCAGAATTGCCAAAGGCAGTATCCTCAGAGCTCTCTTGGAGTCTAGGAAGACCATCGTGAGAAAAAACATCATCTGCAACTAAGGTTACACTTGTATGCGAACACAAGCTCACCTCTCTCGGGGTTTTGAAGCCCAAGCCAACGTTTCTGTGATAACGTGGGAGCTTCTCTTTGCTACTTCCTTCAACAGCCAGAACCCGCTTCTTGTTCTGGAAGATGGTGGGCTGCTTCTGATAAGCCCTCTCGTTCTGAAACACCACAAGCACAGAGTCAATCATATTCCTAACAAACAAATACATGTGCTTGAATAACGTTCATAAAGATACAGAACATACAAGTCTGATTAAGGTTTCCACTGGACAAGCTGGACTATTAGTTTAACCTCACCTACACCAAACCAGAAGAACTTTAAGAGGCAAGTGTTTTCACAATTAAAAAGCTATTATAAAACACTTCAGTGAGTTGATGCTGCATCAGTGATGCCATAAGGCAGTTTCGTCAAAGCCTGACAGACTTGGAAGACCATCGTGAGAAAAACATCATTTGCAGCTTCATGCTCGGTTAGAGCACGTGTAAGTTACAAATCCACTAAGTGTCTATAAATGTAATTTACCACTCATTAAGACAGATTCAGCAGACAAAATACAGCTATTTTATTTATATCATAGCTTGAAACTAAATAAACAGCTGCATGTTTAAATAAAAATCACTTTCTTCTGGTCGGACAAGGCAAGGCCGCTCGCCTTCCCGTTCATCAACGCTTCCTACCCGTTAACCGGAGACGAAAAACACATATTCTAGTCTCCAGTGTGATCCATTGCGCCATGATTGCATCCATTGTGGTTTCTCTGCTGTTTATCTACCGGAATATGTGGTTTTGCGCTTAAGTTTAACGTGAAATCAATCGCGTTTTCACGACCACGCCGTTCAGACTCGCATACCTGTATGTCCGCCATCTTCGCCAGCCGAGTCGTAAAGAGGACTACACATGCGCGAGACAGACGGAAGAGCGTGTTCCACGGACGTGACGACACACCATGGGTGGGGCCGGAGGCCACAAACATTTTGTTTTTGCCTGTAACCCGTGTTTATTTAATTATTTACATTTAAATAACTTAAAAATCGCTTTACTGACACCGTGTGCGTCATGTGGTTGGTTACCGTCTAATTTCAGTGTTGAGAAGGTATTTAATTCTTTAATCTCTCATATTTCTTTAACGTTACCAGTGTTGGGAAGTAACTAGTTACAAGTAATTAATTACGCAATTTAATTATAACATAAAAGTGCATTTTAATCAGTTACTGAGAAGAATTTTTTATTTAAAATACAGTTACTTATGAAAATGTTAACGATTACAAAGGGGTTAACTTACATTTTAATTTCTCACACACACCCACATGCAAATGTATTTAATTTATTTCATAAATTACAGTGACTGCTCTAAAATACGAGACACCAATGTTTTCAGGAGTTTAGGACACATGCTTATTCGAAAATATTTGTATTTCCTATTTGGGTTTATGTATATGCTTTATTACTTTAAGACTAACTGTTTTTATTTCAAGCCATTGTTAGACGCCAGTGTTTCCTGTGATAACTATGCAAAGATATGATTTCAAAAACCGTATCAAGCTATTTCTTGTTATGATTTAAAATTTGTATTTAACCTCATAATGATCTGAAAGTAAGTAGCTGTGCTTTAAAATGATCGATGAAGGATTTCTAAGGTGACAGTAATCAGTGTTGAGTACTACTGTAAGGTTAACCCTGCCTGGTTTACATGTTTGAAAAGAATGATGAACAGTTGGAAACATTATACATTTTGAAAAGTAATCAATTTCATTACTTTAATAAAGTAATCGAAATAATTGCACTACTTATTACATTTTAAACAGGGTAACGTGTAACCTACAATTACATTCCCAAAGTAAACTTCCCAACACTTTACCATGATGTAAATAAAACCTGTTTGTTTAGGTTCACATTTATTGTAAATATCATAACCTATGTTTGGGCATACATTCAATTCAGTAAAAGTAGGCTCTGAAAGAAATTTAATATTGAATGTGATTCTACGCAGATGGAGTAAAGATAACCGGTTAACAATAGTTACTTGTCAAGTAGTAATAGGAAAAAAATAGCCTAGTATTGAATTAACCCTGTAATAAAATGTTAGTCAAAAATAAAATAAACAATTGAACAGTTTACTGAACCTTTAGACAAAAAAAATTAAATGAAGTTTGCATGTGTGTGTTTGATGTGATAATGCGTTTGTGGCTATTAGTGTAATTTAACGAGAATATTTAACTCATACTTGAAGAGGAAAACACTTCAATTACATTCTGAAGCCCAAACTGAGCAAATATGCATTTTGGTGCAAATGCTGTTCTGTTAGCTTGTAATATAAATTACCTTTTTTTAGGATTACTGATACACTACTGCCGTTTGATTTGTTATCTATTTTAATTTTAGATAAATTATGTATGCATTTAATATGTCTTTATAGGTGTTTTTTTAGTTTTAGTTTTAATATATTGTATTTATTTTAGTAACGTTACTTCAACATACTACATGGAAATGAAATAACATATATATATATATATATATGGGTGTTTGGCTTAGTGTCATGTTAGAATCATTTTTATACTCATACCTTTTGTTGTTTTAATATTTTGAAATGTTTTTAGCTTTATTTTCGGTTTTCATTTAAATGTTTAGTTTTGAAATGTTGTATGCATTTGTCATTTTATTTAATTTCTCAATTTTCTTAAATGTGTATATATAGTATTTATAGACTTTTAACTTATAGTTTTAGTTTATTTTTTCTTATTTGTAAGTCGCTTTGGATAAAAGCGTCTGCTAAATGACTAAAAAGTAAAAGTAAAGTAAATGACGAGATCTTTAAAACATGTCAAGAACGTTTCCTCTAAATCATTATTATTATTTGAAGTGTGCCGCATCAGACTCGCGAGAGACTTCCTTCCTGTCCAAGAACTGACGTCACGCAGCGGAAGAGTTTTCACTTATTTTCGTGCTAATATGGCAGCGCCGTCGGGTGAAGGCGATACGGGTAAGTGCCGCTTTCATGTTCAAATGATGATTTTCGCCTGTTTTCCCGATTCATAATTCAGATGCCCGACAGAGTACCTAGACCGACGCTTTAATGTGTATTAGAATGGTATTTATCATGCTAACGGGGAGTTTGCTCAGTGCCGTTCACTGTCACAACACCGCTGTCTGTCTGAAACATGTCTGTACACATACCGATCACCGGACGATCCGGCGTTCAGAGCTACAGATGAGACGAGCTAAACAAACAAACCACGGTCTTCTGGCTGTATCCCAAAGTGAGCCGTTTACCCAAACAACATTTTTGCCATCACGAGCGTTCCAAAATAACGTATTGTTCAGAACGCGTCTATGATGGCCAGAAATGCGGTCTTGGTAGGCAGCACGCTATTTTTGAGACACAGCCTCTGCGCGCTTGTGTTGGCTGTGCACACATGCCCCGATACCGCGATGTTGTTGATTTCCAGAAGAGGTGACATCATCGTTTCAGTGCTGATCTGTTAGGAGGGGGGAGTAAACACTCATCATCACAGCTATGGCTGGTCATTTACAGGTCTCGAGATGAGTTGCTGTCGGTTTAAAGGTATAGTTCACAAAAAAAGGTCCCCTTTGTCGCCTAATCATATGTTGTTCCAAACCCGTATCACTGTCTTTGTTCTGTGGGACAGTAAAAGAGATGTTAGGCAGTGTAACACTGCATCATCTTCATATAATGAACGTGAATGGTCCCCAAAGCTGTCATTCTGCCCAACATCGTCACATACAGGTTTGAACCAACATGAGGGTGAGTGAATGACAGCATTGCCATTTTTGAATGAACTATTTATTTCAAATTCTGCTGCTGTATTAATAAAATAGGCCCTCCATTTGTATTATGGCAGATCCTGCTCCTGGAGGGACGGTGTCCAGCAAAGTTTAGCTCTGATCCCAGTTACACACACCTGAAGCAGCTAATCAAGGTCTTACTTGGCATGTCGGAGACTTCCAGGCAGGTGTGTTGAGACAAGTTGGAACTAAACTTTGTAGGACATTGGACCTCCAGGACTGAGTTTGGACATCCCTGTATTATGGGGTCAAATTGAGATATATATATACTTTATATCCATATATATATAAAACGTGTGGGTGATATGACTGTAATCTTAATTCATAATGTGAGTAATTTTATTTCACAAATATACATATGTTGTTGCATTTCTGTTGTAATTGTAAATGCAATTGAAATATCACAATTATTGATACAGCCAATTATTAAAGTAAACAATTAAATATTCTGTAATTAAATAAGATCAAATAGATAACAAATAATAGGACATATGAATACAATAGAACAGTGGTTCTCAAAGTGTGGTACGCGTACCACTAGTGGTACGTGAGCTTCCTCTAGTGGTACGCAGAGGAATCTCAGAATTAAATATAAAATATAAATTTGGCGTGTCCACCAAAGCGATTTTTTTATTGTTTTAAATGGGAGCGTCCTTTTCTCGCTGAGCACTCGGGCGTTTTTTTTCTTGGCACCGAGAATTTAAGAATGTTAGCACTCATCACTGTCACTTTTTAGTCAGCTAACCAATCACAGTGGAGGAGGGGCGGGACTAATACCGTCACACCCTGCTTGTACTACGACTGAACAGCAATGGAGAAGTTAATATTGCTTGTCTCTGAGTATTTATGTCTTTACCAGATGGAATTGCCGGAGTACAATATTGTTATGAAAAATAATCCTTGGATAAACATTTCATTCGCGATGCGTCTGCCATATTACTTCAGCGGATATTCCATATCATAGCAACCGCAGCGTCTCGAAAATACGCTGCCCTCTCAAGCGCTCACACCTGGGTGTTTTCAGCTGGCTTTGGTGGACACGTGGCCTGATTGTTGTTACTTGCAGCTACATATACAGCCTGTGTTTTTTTTTTAAATCAAATACTTTTTTATTTAAAAGTGAAATAAAAACTGTACTGTGCTTAAAGATTAAATGAAAATGTATTGTAGCTACTTAAAGTTAAATAAAACTAAGTTACTGTACTTAAATGTTAAGTATGATACATTTTCATTTAATCTTTATTTAAGTACAGTTTTTTTAACATTTAAGTACAGTACAGTTTTTTAACTTTTAGGTACAATATATTTTAATTTAATAATTACATTTTTTATTTACGTGGAAGTAAGCACGGTGCAGTGTTCATGTTCAAACTGTGTATTTACTATATTTCAAGAGGCTGACAATAATAAATATCCTTATAAGGATTAAAACTGATTCATTTTTTTTTTTACTGTGTATAGTGCTACTGAAACTGAAAGTGACGTGACATATTCGGAATTTGTGCTCTGCATTTAACCCATACAAAGTGCACACACACACAGCAGTGAACACACACCCGGAGCAGTGGGCAGCCATTTATACTGCATTTTAATGTTGGTCATAATGGTGGTACTTGGAAAGCCAAATATTTTCTGAGGTGGTACTTGGTGTAAAAAGTTTGAGAACCACTGCAATAGAACATAGACACGAAGGAAATTAAATGCTTTCATTTTTTAGTAGGTTAGTGCAACTATAGTGTAGAAGTTGAATAAAGTTTTCAGTCAAAATGTATTTTATTTTTATTTTTTTTTCTTCCCAAAATTGTTCTCCTCAACCACCACAATATATAGTGAATATAATATGTCACCACATAGACACATTATTTGTACAGTTTTACAAAACAGATCTATCTACAGATGCGCATTTATGACCCTAAATGATAAAAAGGCAAAACATTTAAGGAATAGTGTTTCATGCAATTTAAATAGGTGTCAAATAAGTTAAATTAGTTATAAATACTTAAATAAGACCTGAAATTGATTTTGTTTCCAAGCTGCTTACTTTAATTTCTAGGTATCTGTAATGCTCAAAATGCTATCTAGGTAGGCAGCGCACTAGTTTTGCGACACAGCTTTATGTATTGTTCATGTTAAATGAAGATTATTTAAAGTTTTTTTTTTAATATTTAAATATGTGAACTGATATATTCAATTAGTTGTTTATGATACGTACTTAAGGGATTTAGCTTTGTGAGTCTCTTTCTCCATTAGACATCTAATGCATATTAGTTTCTTTGTATCAACTTTACTCACCAGGAAACTGAAACCAAGTGTGTGCTGCATTATACATACACTGCTGAGTCATGTCACAAACAATATGGAACGATTCCACTGCCCGATGCTTATCTGTTCCCTTTTAAAGTCACAATGCTGTTGTTAGACCTGTGTATTGACTTTTGTACTTTAGTTTTTTTATGCTGAATATAGTTTACATCCATTATTTTTTGTTTACTCTAAGTGTCTTTCCTCCTGATTTTGTATTGTTTTTAATTACTACTATTATTTCCTGTATTTGAAGGCCTTGCCATTGATCGGACAATTGCCTTGGGAGGTGCTCTTCTCAATAAGTGAGTATCATCTTATCTCTTTTTCACATGTTCTCTGTGTTCGTTTTGTTCATTACCTCGGTCATCTCGTCCCTTCTCTCACAGCTTCATCTATGAACGAGTTCTTCGCCATGGAGACAGAGAAGCTGAATTAACCCGAAGTCAGCTGGGTGCTGTTGAGCTGTGTGACCCCAGCCATAAACGTCTTGCACAGTGTTTGCAGCAGATTGGAGATGAGCTGGATGGAAACGTGCAGCTGCAAAGGTAATGGATTGTGGACATCTCAACTGTCTCTATGTATAGAGCCTCCTGCTGTGCTCAGAAATGCCCACTGGATGGCAATGTGCTGCAACTCATCCAAACCTCTCCATTGTCATTTTGATTTAGTATGTTAAATGACACCACTCTTCAACCAACTCAAGAAGTCTTCATGAAAGTGGCCCGTGAGATCTTCTCTGATGGGAAGTTCAACTGGGGCAGAGTGGTGGCGCTTTTCTACTTTGCATGTCGACTTGTCATCAAGGTGAAGACCTATAAGCTTAATCTTTTATCGAAAAACAATGTTTTGATGTTTTAAATATTTGTCTTTCTAATTCTTGTACTCCTAGGCTATTTTAACCAAGATTCCTGACATCATCAGAACCATCATAAACTGGACTATGTCCTACATTCAGGAACACGTTATTAACTGGATCAGGGAACAGGGTGGATGGGTAAGTCTTGATAGTGAATTCCTTGTGAACTCAGTGACTTCCTTAAAATCATGTGAAACATCGGGTGACGATGTGATATTTTAACACAGGCCACAATGACCTTTAGCCAAGTCCACTGACACCGCGATAAACAAAATGCACAAAACAACATGAACATTTAACTTCCGTAATGTGAAGCAGAATATATAGGCTGTACTGTAGACATAGAATAACATTCAAAATTATAAAGCCATACATACAGTCATGGCCAAAAATATCGGCACCCTTGGTAAATATGATCAAAGAAGGCTGTGAAAATTAATCTGCATTATAAATCCTTTTGGTCTTTTATTTACAAAAATCACAAATCCAAAAAGATAATCTTTCATTGGATAATAAGAATTTAAAATGGGGGGAAATATCATTATGAGATAAATGTTTTTCTCAAATACACGTTGAACACAATTATTGGCACCCCTAGAAAATTCTTATGTGTAAAATATCTCATATTCACAATTTTAAGCACTCAGGGAGATTATGAACATGAAATTATTCAGCCATGGCTTCCTGTTTCACAGAAATATAAATAGAAGGGAAAACAAAACCCAAATTCCCTTAATCATCCATCACAATGAGAAAAACCAAATAATTTATTTCTAATGTGTAGCAAAAGATAATTGAGCTTCATAAATTAGTGAAGTGGTTTTAAGAAAAGAGCTAGAGCAGTGAAAATCCCCATTTCCACCATCAGAGCAATAATCAAGAATTTCCAATCAACATAAAATGTTACAAAACTGCCTGGAAGAGGACGTGTGTCTATATCGTCGTAATGCCCAGAGGAGAGTTTGAGTGGCCAAAGACTCTGCAAGGACCACAGCTGGAGAACTGCAGAAAATAGTTGAGTCTCGTGGTCAGAAAACCTTTAAAAAAATGTAAAACATCACCAACCGACATCACCACATGTTGTTTGGGAGGATTTCAAGAAAAATTATCCCACCTCATCCAAAAACAAACTTCAGCATATTCAGTTATCAGACACGACTGGAACTTCAAATGGGACTGGCTTCTATGGTCAGATGAAACTACAAAATTAGCTTTTTAGCAGCAAATACTCAAGAGGGGTTTGGTGAACACCGGGATAAAAAGTACCCCATGTGTACAATTAAATAAACTGCTGTATTTTTTATTTAATGGGCCTATATTTCTGCTGGAGGTCCTGGACATCTTGTTTAGACACATGGCATCACTGATTCTATCAAATACCAACAGATAAAAATCAATAAGTGACTGACTCTTAAATCTTAATCTTATAATGGGCCATGTTTGGATCTTCCAACCGTACAATAATTCAAACACAAACCTCAAAAACAACACAAAAATGGGTCACTGAGCACAAAACCAAGCTTCTGCTATGGCCTCTGCTATGGCTATTTCAGTCCTCTGACCCGAACCCTGTAGAAAATGAGTGAGGTGAACTGAAGAGAAGCACCGTCATGGAGCTGTGAATCTAAAGAGTCTGGAGTGATTCTGGATGACAGAATGGTCTCTGATCTCATGTCAGGTGATCTCTAACCTCGTCAGGTATTATAGGAGAAGACTCAGAGCTGTTATTTTGGCAAATGGAGGTTTCAAAAAGTATTGAATAAAAGGGTGCCGTTAATTGTGTCCAATGTGTATTAGAGAAAAATATTTATATCATAATATTTCCCCCCATTTTAAATTCTTATTCTCCAATTAAGTGATTTTTTTAATAAAAGATCATAACAAAGCAGATTAATTTTCACAGCCTTCTTTGATCATATTTACCAAGGGTGCCAATATTTTTGTCAATCACTGTAGGTCATATATTTTTGGTAAGGACACATTCAATTGATCAAAAGCGACTAAAGACATTTACAGTGTTATGAATGATTACATTTTAAATAAATGTTGCTCTTCTTTCCATTTATCTAAGCATTTGTTTGTCTGTGCAATTATTTACTAATTTATGTCAGCATAATAATTGTCAGCAAACAAGACAAATTGAAACTAAATTAATAATCCATGGTATTTATTTAAAAAAGTACCATGAAAAGTATATTAATTTCTTTTTAAATAATGACGAATATGTTTACACTAGAGATCACCCGAATCCACTGCTTCAAATAAATGATCCGTCCGCCACCCACCCGCACCTATATTTTTCTCTGATTTAGATAACCGACCCGCTCCCGATCATCACATTATAATTATTCTAATTGGACTAATTCTTAGTTTTGCACAATGATCTGAGGAATGGATGTTTCATTTTTAACAGCAGATTCAGTGATATGAGAGCTGATCTGTGCATCACGTCTGCCGCGCATTACGGCTCCGACGCGGCCACCGGAGCTGGTCTCGGTCGCTCTAGCTTGTTTTTATACCCATAGATATGTATATAATACACCAGCCACGCCACGGCACGTTTCAGAAACATCCCAGAATCTCGCAGTCTCGTGAATCCAGTTGCTTCGCTCCTGGTGTGATTTGGCACCGCACGGAGGACGGAACAAAACTTCACCGGATCCGTAAGGGGTAACGGTACCAGGCTAATACAATGATAATAGGCTGCTTTTAAACAAAAATGTAATTAAAAAACTAAAGTTCTTCTTTGGCCAGATTATAGTCTACTACACTTTCTTACTAGCAGAAAAACACGCTTTACTCCATTCAAACTTCATCTGGAATGCCACTGTATCTGTCACTGCAACTTCCCGAACAGGCGAACACACACAAAAATTTAATCTGTGTCTGTCTGCCTGATGAAAAAATTAATTTAAAACACGTTCATATTTTAGAGAATATTTGCATCACTAATGATTTCTCATCCACCCGTGACCCACCCGCAATTAATTAGAATGTATTTTGTATTACATGACCCACCCGACCCGCGGATCACTAGTGTACACTAACATCAATTCGTGATTTCTTTTTACTTGGTGTCTGTACCACACGACTCATTAAGAGAAACTTTTTAAACCATTTGTATAAAATATGTAAATCATTTTTGAGGGGAAAAAACGAATACAATCCTAAGAACTTAACATGAAAGCAGCTTTTTTTTCTTCTATTTAAAATAGTTTTTTTTTAATCATTGAAACAATCAGAAATTTCATTGAACCTAATACATTATGATAAAGTATTATTAAAGGGTGACTTTATTCTTTCAGACAAATACAGTTGGAGTTATATATAAAAAAAATGTCCTGGCTCTTCTGAGTTTTTTAATGGCAGTGAATTGAGGTCAGGATTTTAAAGGCCAAAAAAGTGCATCCATCCATCATAAAAACTGCTCCACACGACTCCAGGGGGTTAATTAAAGTCCTTTTGAAGTAAAGCGATGCAGTTGAGTAAGAAAACATTAATATTTGAAAGCGTTATAAACCGTAATCTCTAGCTTCTGCTAGCTGTTGTACGTGGGTTCAGGAAAGAGTGGTGTTCCAGCGGATGACTTAGGTGTAGCGTAAGCTCTGGTGAGGATATGCTAATTTCACGAAAAACGAGTTATGTTTACATTAAAGGAAAACCAGTCACCATTTGACTTATATTAAAATCCTCTGACATTTTTCTTTATAAATCCTGGTTTTGTTCTTCTAATTGATGACCAGAGTTTTGTTTTGCTCTCTCTGCGCTTCCGTGTTTGTCACTTCTCATCGGAGCTTCGCCTGCGTCTCTCGCTGGAACACCGCTCTCTCGTGAACATGAGTGAACGTGTATGACAGTTAGCAGAAGCTAGAGATTACGGTTTATAACCTTTTAAATATAATTACTTTTTTCAAAAGTAAATTTGGGGGTAATTTTCATTTTTGGGTGAACTATCCCATTAAAGCATTTTGTTTATAAAAAATTTTTTTTTTGCTTAATTGATTAATAAATGTATTTATTTGTTTTAATTCAAGCTAAATATGTGGTCAAATTTTCCTTTTTTCTTCCTCAGGAGGGAATCCGCTCCTATTTCGGAACCCCGACATGGCAGACTATCGGTGTTTTCCTGGCCGGGGTGCTCACCACAGTAGTGGTGATCCGTAAAATGTGAAGACTGGCAGGAAGGTGGAGAGCAAGAGAAGAGAGTTGAGATGATGAACAGAGAGTGAAACAGAACCAGAAAAAGAGAACAGAAAGATGAGGGGGGAAGAGGAAAGGATTTGGAGTAGAGATGCAGAGAAAAAGACAAATAAGAGCGTTGAAAGCGGCCTCACCTAATCGAAAGAGAGATAGAAGGAGGAACGAGTGAAAGTCAAGCATGATGCAGATGTCTCGAGCCACTCTTGTTACTCCTGAGCTTGTGCTCTTTCTCATCTACAACTTTAAACCTTGATAGCATTTGCACTGAAAAGCAGAGAATAATGCGTAAAAGTTCAGGTTTAGGCTTGATTTGAGCTATTTATTTTTAGTTTGGGCTTATGGGGATAAGGCTTATGGCTGTATTTGGTATGTGATTTAATCTGTTGACAACATTGTCTCAATGCAGAAATTTCTCATATTAAGTTAAGTTCATATATTATGTTATCTTTATTTTTTGTCCTACAGTCAAAATTACATGCGGTAAATAGTTAGTTATAAATGGAATTAATATATTATTATTATGATAAAAGAATAATTGTATCTGTCTTTTTTTAGCACACTGTCATCTGAAAGAGTTGGAATGGGCTCAGACTCTATTCTGCTGATATTTTAATTTCATCTCTCTTCCTCATCCTCCTCGTCTTTTTTTTCACGGTCACCTCTAGTTCTTCACGGTAGAGACTATGAAATATCTGTAAGGTTGATTGTACTTGAAGGTTTAGCTTCTTAAGAGTTCGTGAAATGTTTGCAACAGCGTTTGAGAAGTGCAGCCAACCAATCAGTGCTCTGGTTGTGGTATGTGGGCGTGTCTTCGTCAGCAAGCCCCTCCTACGACAGGGATGGACAATACTAGTGACTCTTAAATGCATAGAACTTCTCTGAGCCATGATGATCGTGTTTTTACAGAACCAAATATTTTCCTTTTCAAATTCCTTTTGGATTCGACAATCTGAAGACTTCAGATTCGTTTGGCTTGAGCTGGTGCACACATTCGCTCTTGCAGGACTTACAGGCCGATTCGTTGAGCTTCTCCTTTCAGCAAGGTCTTCTCAGTACTGTATTTTTAAGATGGTTAGCCAGACCCACAATCCTACTTTTACATGCAATTGATCTTTTTTTATATACTTGTTTCTTTATCTTTTGGTTGTTTGGGTACAGTTTCATCTTTTATTTTTGGTTCTTTCGTTGACAGTGCCTTGGCCTTTGTATGATATTAGCCACCACTTTTTCATCTTTTTCTACATCTTTGTAAACTGGTATAAAATTGTGCACCCTAAGGCTGGCTGTCTGCTGTGTGAGCCCATCAGTTTGTTTTGTAAGCGTAAAATGAAACAATAAATTGTGTTTATGGATTTCAATATAAATGTGTGATTTGATTTTGGTGGAGAAACAGTTACTCTTTATTAAAATGGTCATATTTTAAAGGATCAAAACTAGGGAATGGACATACAGGAGTTATGTAGTAAATGTTAAATAAAAATGATATCATATTTGAGAGCTCGGCTTCATCTGAGTTTCTTTTAGACGGCTTGATTAAATGCATCCTGGGATGTTTCTAACAGTATTAATGAAGTGCACATGTATGCTAGACACTTGATTAGTTGTTACTGTCCAGGACCAACTCATGCTTTAAACATCTCTCTCATTCTCTGGGAAATCAGTTGTCTGGAAATTAAATTAGAAGCATTTAAGTGTCAGCTTTTAGATGAAAATGTCTTTAAAATCATGAGAAACAATTTCAGATCGTATGTGATGCAGTGTTTTTAATGTTAACTAAAACTCTTGTTTTGTTAAGTAAAATAAAGCTGAAACAATGTAAACATTAGATGATTAACTTAAAAACTAAATTGAGAAATGTTTTAATAGGTTAAGTGTTAAAATGAAATAGTAACTTTTCTTACACAAAAACCGAAGTAAAAATAAAGCTACTCGATTTTTTAAACACAAACTAATAAAATGACTAAAGCACAAAACCGGAACTAAAATTAAGCTCAAAATATAAAATTTGAAGTTGTAATAAATAGTACTAAAATAAATGTGTGTGTTTTTCAGGTTACTAGTTTTAATAGTTTCAAATTATTAATGCAATAAGATCATGCGTGGAATGTTTACAAAACACAACAATATTCAACATCTCATTAATCACAGACAATTGGGACAACTGCAAAACAAGTGTATTTATTGAATGACTCTAAAATACAGTTCTTAAAAAGGAGATCAGTGGTTATTTCAAATTGTGATGTACATCTTTATGTCCCACAGGTAAACCGTACTGACATTAAAAAACTAATTCATAAGTGCTCAAGGTTTAAGGCATATATACTTGATCGACTAAATGCTTTGCAATCTTGCCATTAATCCTGAAATGACTCTTTGAAGGCTTGCAATGATCTTCACAACACAGCACAACATAGTTAAAAACATCAAAATACTGAGAATGTAAACCAATAATATAACAATGGCTCAAAAGTTTGGCTAAGAGGCACAGATGAGATTCAGGAATACTAATTCATTGCAATGGTATTTTGACTTGAGCAAAAAGCTTGACAGAAACTGATGGAGATGAGAGATCAGTCTCTAGTCTCCAGCATCCCCTCTCTGATCCTCCAGCTCCATGGCAGTTTGCAGCAGGGGTTGTGTCCGTACTGATGATAGTGGCTGGAGTCAGGGGCCGGGACACAGCGCAAAAACAGGCTGTTCTCTAGGACCTCTTTGTCATGGGGCACCAAGCAACCATCCTCTGTTTGCAGACTGAACACGTTCTCTGAGATCTACACGAGAGAGGAGATTTTAACCTCTAGCAAACACAAAGAGTAATGCAAATAAAGCGTGTTTTACACACACACACACACACTTACCTGATCGCTGATTCCTCTTGCAACGTGGCCTACTTTCACTCCGGGCGTCTCCCGAATATGAAGGCATTTCCCGTCAAATCCCCAAATATAAACATCCACCCCTGAAGAAACAAAGCAGATGTAAGCATGGCACAAATAACCCTGAAAAATGTCATCTAAAAATATCTCATACCAACAGCATGAGTGAACAAGACTTCTTGTAGCTTAACGGTGTTATGTGCCAATGTGTGACAGATTTATAAAGAATATACATACTTAAATATGGGATATGTCCATAGACTTGCTGTTTTTGTTAATATTAATAAAACTGTTCTTGATTTAATAAACATTTTCCTGACTATACATAAGTCATTACTTGGAAAAAACTGAATAATTAACATTTACTTCACAATAGGTTCTTTACTCTTTACTATACTGTTATGTCTTAGGACGTTTCTATTCAAAGAATCCTGGAAAATGTATAATGGTTAGTTTCCACCAAAATATTAGGCAGCACGACTGATAATAAAATCAGTATATCAGAATGATTTCTGAAGGATCATGTGACACTGAAGACTGGAGTAATTCAGCTTTGCATCACAGGAATATGTTACATTTCAAAATATATTCAAATAGAAAATAGTTATTTTAAATTGTAATAATATTTCACGATTTTCCTGTTTTTAATGTATTTTTGATCAAATAAATGCCGCCTCAATGAGCATAGAAGGCTTTTAAAAAGCATTTAAACTTTTCTAACATTGCAAGCAGTTTGGTATCATGCCAACTCTTTGGTTATGTAATGATGCTTTGCATTTCTCTAAAGTAATCAGGAGTTGTTCACACACCGTCAAAGCAGCGGGGCGGGGGATGATGTGTGGCGGCGAACAAGTCCCTACTGAAGCTCTGGCCATCTTTTGGCTGTTGTAAGAAAACACGCCTGAGCTAAGGTCATCACCAGGACCGACTGACCAACGCCCTGAATCCTGGAAGAAAAAAAATACTTTTGAGTATACAGTTCTGAGTTGCTTTACTAGCAAACAACAGGTGATGGTTTTCAGGAAGTTAACCGTCACTCAATATCCTTCTAATGTATTTACTAGACATGTATCAGGTTATGGGGAATTACA
This sequence comes from Gymnocypris eckloni scoliostomus, assembly GCA_027564155.1. Taxonomy (NCBI): domain Eukaryota; kingdom Metazoa; phylum Chordata; class Actinopteri; order Cypriniformes; family Cyprinidae; genus Gymnocypris; species Gymnocypris eckloni. The sequence continues at coordinate 13,485,474 of CM050415.1, read as the reverse complement.
GGCTGCCTCATATTCAGCATTCTGAACGTGATGCTTGAGGTGGTTTACCTTCTTGTCCCAGTATTCTCTAGTGGAAAGCAGCTGCTCCTGTTGCTCAGCAGAATGAGGATGGGAAAGACTGCTCACGTAGAAATCTGCAGAGTGACACAAGTGTTATATTCTGCAAAGCTGCAGTTCAGATGGCTGTAATCACAAGGAAGGATATTGAGCCTCATTTATAAAGTGTGCGTACGCTCGGATTTGATATTAGAGAGAGCGTACGCTCTAAATATGCCATGTCATATTTGTAAAACTGGCTTTGACGTGGACATTTTTGAGAACATTTTTCAATTTCAGATCAATTTTAGGATGTTTTCTATGCAACATTTTATAAATGAGGCCCATTTAGTTTCCATCCTCATATTTTTGATGCTAATTTTGGGATATGGCACAGAAATAAATGCTAAATGACACCAAAGCGTGAATAAAATATACATAAATTACTATATGAACACATTTACCAAATAAATCCTGCAATCTCTTGAATAATTCCCATCTAGAATATTGTTTATTCTACATAATCATTCAAAAGTTTGGGGTTGGTATGATTTAGCTTTTAAAAGGAGTCTCTTATGCTCACCACGCGGTATTTATTTGATCAAAAACACAATACAAATTCTGAAATGTTATAATAATTTAAAAGTTTTTCTGTTTGAATATACTTTAAAATGTAATTTATTGCTGTGATGGCAAAGCTGAATTTTCAGTATCATTATTTCCGTCACATGAACACATGACACATCACACGATCTATCAGAAATCATTCTAATTTGCTGAAAATATTTATTTTTATGATCAACTTTAAAAATAGTTGTGCTGCTTAATATTTTAGTGGAAAGTGGTAATTCTTTGCCGATCTAGTGTTATTTTGTAACATTATATAATTGTTTTTACAATCACTTTTGATCAATTCTTGCTGAACAAAATATTGTTTTTCAATCTTACTGACCCCAAACATTTGTATGATAGTGTGTTTTAATAAATTAAGTGGCTTCAAATTAAATTTCTATCATTTTATGTCATTTTTCTCAGAAGTGACAAAGGAAACAATTTACTAATTGTTTCTTCGATTTTCTACATAAATTAAATTCACAACTGGAATGTAAATATAGCTACTATGAGTCTGAAGAGCAGTGTAAAGCTGGCCGCTATGAATATGACGTGATCAGGTGATGGCGGCTCACCGTTCAACAGCTCTTTTTCCGGCACTGTTGGTTCTGGCTCGGTCTTTTTGATGATCTGTGGCTCAGGTGAAGTGGTTTGAATGTGGAACAGTGACTTCGGAGGAGAGTGGTCATCGTTTCTTGTCTCCTCTGTCTGTTTCCACTGTTTTACCTTGTCTGGCTTATTACGTTCCCCATCTCCCGCTCTCCTCTTCTGCTCTGAGCTCATCCACTGCAGCTCAGAGTCATCAGAGAACGTGGTGTGGTGGGATGTGGTGGGTGTGGCTGAATGGGCGGAGTCTGGATTCTCTGGCTTCCCCAGTGGCTTCTGATAGGTTCCTCCTCTGGTGGGGCTGTGAAGTCCCCCCACTGCAAATAAATGTATGACTTTTTAATTGGGTCACATTTAATATACAGCCATTTGTATGTGTTTCATGGTTATTTATTGTTACCTTCTTTAAGTGCTTTAGCAGTTTTAACAAAGAGTTCTTTGGCAGAGGCTCGTTTGTTTGGATCTTTCTGCAGTCCTGATCTTATGACATCTTCTGTAAAGGAACTGCAGTCATGTGGGACTTCCCTCACTGGCGGAGGCTCTTGTGCTATCTGTCAGCATGTAAACAAACAATACTTTGTAAGTGTTTGGTGAATGCAAATCATGTAGTTTTCACAAAACACTAATTCAAATTAAATGTGGCTTATTTAAACAGTTTCCAATCGTAGCTAACCTTGAGGTATAGTGGGTGGGAATAGTAGCGGGTCCAGGGATGACAGCCGTTGAGCATGTGCAGAAGCATACAGCAGCTGCTCCAGATGTCTGCTTTTGAAGAGCGCGGCTCACTGAGCACAATCTCAGGAGCCATATGAGATTCTGTGCCTTTCAGACCTAAACGCATACAAATTGAGTTGGTCAACTCATGTATGTGTCTGTGTTGATTTGAAATATGTGTTTGAAGCTACAATTAAATGTACTTACTCTTACAATAACTAAACCCTTGTTTGTCCAATCTCTCCGAGTAGCCAAAGTCACACAGGAATGCATCTTTCCCATCTTCTGACAGCAAAATATTATCCGCTGAAAATAAAACACAAACATGAGAACACGAAGTAAGCTCAAATGTAATGTCAGCCTACATTGGTCAACAGGAATGATATAATCAACAGGAAAGTCAAATATGAAGACATTTAAAACCATCATTTAAAAGTTTGGGGTCAGTAAGATTTATTTTAATAAAACACATGAATTATTTTATGCTGCAAGGATGCATTCATTTGTTCAAAAGTGACAGTAAAGTAACATATATTGTTACAAAATATTCAAATAAATGCAGTTCTTTTGAACTTTCTATTCGCCAAAGAATCCTGATAATATTTATTATGGTTTACACAAAAAATATTAAGCAGCACAGCTGTTTTCAACATTGATAATAATAACAAATGTTTCTTGAGCCCCAAAACAGCATATTCAAATTATTTTGTGATATTGTGAAAAACAAATTTTAATTTTAATAATATTTCACAATATTACCATTTGTACTGCATTTTGATAAAATAAATCCAGCCTTGGTGAGCATAAGACAATTAAATACATTCAAAAAAATCTTACCAACCCTAAACATTTTCTACCCTTTGGAAACACAAACACCCATTTTTGAGGCTTTCTGATTGGGAAAGGAAGGCTTTAGTTCAAGGCCATCCTCAAGAGCATCTTGATGCATCAGAATGAGTGCTTCTGCTTCAAATTGATCATAGTTTCCTTCTATATCCATAACATTCAGTACATTGACATTAAACTTGAATAATTGACTTCATTAACTATAGGTAAGATTTCAGAATGGGTGCAGTACCTGTAAATATTGTACATATACAGTAGCCTGAAACTATACTACTACTAGTTTACATTAACTAGTAACCCGTACAAGTCATTTCAAAGGCTGTTTTATTGCATCTATTTTCACAATACAATACTGTTGTGTTGAGTCATGCTCAAGTAGACTAGCAATGTGTATTTAGAAAATAAATATGTTTGCAAATGGGACATCTCTTCCCATAAGTCTCTACTCTAGAACTGGCGATTGAACGGTTCCAGGAAAAGTTAAAATTGGAGTGTGTGAGACTTTCGGTTTCTAAATTGCAAACCACAGCTTGTTGACTGAAGAAAGAAATACTGATAATCAGACTATTTGAACAGCAGATGGTGCTGTAGATGTCAGAGTAGAAAGGTTTGTTTTACTGCTTGCTTGAATTGAACTGCCCTTAATCAATTTGAATGGCTGATAAAGACATAAATCTGCTCATTTACTCTCTCGGGTCCATCTGCATTATATATGGTCAGTTCTTCAGTCAGTCTAGTTTCTTTCTCTTGATCTCTCCATCTCTTCACCCTCCCCTCCCCTCATCTGAACTACATGAGTCATGCTGTGGGAAATTCCCAGCCCTGGGTTGCTCACATTGTACTCTGATCTCCTTTCTCTCTCTCTCTCTCTCTCCCCACAGGTGCTGTTTATTTCACCCTGTCCCCGGAAAAGCAACTAAAGCCAGCCACAAAAGACAGCATTAGAATCAACTTAAATTCCTCAACAGCAACTCTATAGTTCTTTAAATTGCTTATGGCTTTACATAACATATTTTTTTAAATGTGTCATTTGCTTACAGTGTTTTCTGTGGTAACTTTGAAAAGAACCAATTCATGAGGCAATTTTATTGCACAAATATGTCCATCAGTTACAGTGTTTACTGTTATTCAATGTTATTTTTACACTATTATAGTATTTTTTCATACTATGAATTAGTTATAGAATTATATATATTCAGTTTTAATTTCAAGGTTTAGTAATAGTGTTATGTGCTTTTGTCATTGTTATCAAATTTTAAACTATTTAGTTTTAGTAATTGCATTACTTAAACTTAAACCTAATAAAAATTTTGTCCGTGGCATATCTGAACATATATGTGGAAATGTGAGATTACAAGGGTTATTCTATTTCACAAAAAAGTTTCAATGTCTTCCACATTTAATCGCAATTGCTGTTCAGAAGAAACAATTGCGATATTAAGGACATCTCACTTGTGATTTTTCATTTCTCAATGCAGTTTCCAAAGAACTGTGATCCCAAATAAGGCAGTGCGAACAAAAACAAGAAAAAGTCCACTTTCCACATACCGTGGAGACTTTAAATGTCAATTTCATGTCATCTTTCCACATAAGTGAAATAGGGACAGTCTGGATTAGTGAAGAGAGGACAGAAAAATGCAAAATGCTTACGCTTTTGACTTTTTAAGACTCCACGTAGCTTCCACCCCTCTCAACCAATCAAATGCTTCAATGGCATTTTTAACTATCCAGCCCATATTCTGGACATACCTTTGATGTCCAGATGAAGGATGCGCTTCCTATGCAGGTGGTTTAGTGCCCCCAGTACTTGCTGAAGGTAGTGCAGGGACAGATCCTCTGGCAGGCGGCCTCGTTCCTCCACCAGCTGTCCTAGAGAACCTGAAGAGAGTGCAAAGTCATCAAACATATCCATCTCTTCAGAAAATCAAAACACCAGAAATGTCAAATAAGTAACCGAGAAACCGATGAAGGAATAAACAGGTTGTTTGTTGTGTCTACACATATATTAGCGCTTCTGAGCACTTACTGGATTTAAGGTCCATGAAGAGGATGATGGAAGGACCTTCACGCACCACTCCAAAGAGATCCACCACCTGAGGAGACTGCAGGGCACTCCACGAGCCCACCTCCTCACTGCTGAAACTCAACAACGGCACCTGAAAACACACACACATGCATCTACGGATCAACAGACAGTAACTAGCATTTGAATGCCAGCAGTACAATCTGCCGGAATAATAAGATGGGTACAAAAGGAGGGCACAAATACCTTTTTGGCGGCACACATGAAGCCGGTGCCTTTGTCTTTGATGCTGTAAACCTCTCCGAAGGAGCCCTGCTTGATATCTCTACAGCGTTCATATTCCCGTCCCTCTTTGTACTCATAATTCACTGGTTGTAGCCCCTAAAAAATGGATGCAAGATGTTGATGTCAAATGATGTTATGGATGTTGATTGGCCAATGCCGTTATCCAGCCATGTTACAATAAACAACATAGTGACAAATATAAAAACAGCTGCATGCATTAACCATTTAGATTACCTTTACCCTCATTTACATACTCTACATGATAATGTTAATACATACATTTGCATCAATTTTTTATTTCTATTTTTAGACCAAAAAAAAGTATGTACATTTTTAATCTGAAATTTAAATATGGTTTTCTGTGTGTGTGTGTGTGTGTGTAACTAAACTACCATTAAAAAGTTTCGGGTCTATGAGATTTTTTGTCTCAAGCCAAGGCTGCATTTATTTGATCAGAAATATATAATATTTTTTTAAATATTATTACAATTTAAAATAACTTTTCTATTTTTCTATTTAAATATAGGTATTTTAAAATGTAAGTTATACCTGTTATGGCAAAGCTGAATTTTCAGAATCATTACTCCATCCTTCAGTGTCACATGATCCTTCAGAAATCAGTCTAACGTATTGATTTTGTGCATTTGTTCATAAAAAAAAGTTGTATTTCTTTTATTAATGTAACTTAGACCTGTGCAGTACATATTTATCAATCTTTCATTATGTACCTTTTAATGTTGTGATGACTAAATAAACTACTTTGGCTATTTTAAACAAATTATGGCATCTACCATTTTTATTGGTAAAGGCCATAACTTCAATACTAATTTATCAGTTCCACAGAACCACTGAAAATGTCTAATTTCAGAGCACATGACATGCACAGTAATTTTGTGAAGACGTTTTTTTTATACTGTTTGCTTTTATACTGTTTGCAAGGAAACTCCCTAAGCAGAACTAGGCTGTGAGGTAAACATGAAACCCTGCTGAACGTAAGAAAAACAGGAAATCAAGACCGCAAGTCAATTTCTGGCTGTGTGTATACATGCATGCATGTGTGCTTGTGTTTCTCACTCTCTCTCTCTTCCTCTCTGTATTAGTAAGCTTATGTAGTCTATCTGTATTGTCTTTCTAGAGGAAACAGGTTGCGTGTTCCTGTATGACTTATTGGTTGTGCACTTGTATGTACATTTGTATCTTTGCGTGCAAGAAAACACATCCATGCATCACGCTCTTTCGGTATGAGTTCATACATGTGTCAATTTCAGCATGCTTCAACGTCTTATGTTTTAAATGCCATTTCAAATCACCTCTTTGAACAGGATCCCTTCATTCTTGTCGCTCTCATCTCTTTCGTCCTCATCTCTCTCCCTCTCCTCTCTCAGCACCTCTTTGACAAAGCCGTATGCAAAGCAGCGATCTTCACTTGTAACAAAGTTCCTCAGGGCTGTAACAGCCAGAGGGCATTCAGTCTCACTCCTCAGGGGAGACTTCAGCTCCTCGCTCTCCTGGCTGTAGCTCTTGCAGGAGGAGAGTCTGTGTAAGGAGGTCCAATGGGACTCACACCCATAAGAGAACGACGGGCCCTCTGTTTCCTGCACGGACACCCTCTCCGTGCTGAGGCCAATGCTGCTGTACGTACTACTGCTGTTGTTGCTGATGCACACTGGATCTCTAACCTGAAACGACAGGACACAACAAAGTTGATTGGACTATTAGAGAGAAAGCCACTTGAAAAGTACTGCATAAAATCAATATTAGTAAAAAATCTAATTTGGACCTGTAAATCTGTCACTTATGTCAAGTGCGTCAGGCCTCTAGGGAAAGCTAAAGACAAGCTTTGTTTGACTCAATACTTAGCTAATCACTGAATTCCCTCTGAGACATTGTATAAACACAGATGAGACAACAGTCTAGTTTTAAATCAACAGGTAATCTTTATATATATTCAGTTGGAAAACAGTGTGCTTTCTACCTAGGTAACACTTTTAGACATCAGCAAAACTACGCTGATGAGATACAGAGAAAACCTAAGGCTGTCTCACAAGCATCCCTCATGAGTTACGTAATGCCAGGGTGCACTGTGCTAAGATCAGTGAAAAGTTGCATCCAAAAATTATGAAGTAGTAAATAACCATTTTTATATTTACTACTGAACAGTATCAACATAAATTGTGTCGTTGTATTAAAAATGCACTAATTCAGTCAATATTAGATTGCACTTTGTGCTTATTAGTTTTAGACTGTTATCTTAGCAAAATGCTAATGTCAAATTCTGCTGGATTCATTCATTCTGCTTAGTTCATTATCAGGGTTAAGGCCTGTTCACACTAAGAACAATTACTATAATGTTAAATGTATTAGCGTCTGCACCACTTTCACTTTGACTGACAATGTTTTTAATGTTCATTAGCTGGAAAAAATGTCTAAAAGTTCTTCCAATTATATTAACTGTCATTATCATTAGCTGTGGTGTGAACTTTCTTACAGAACTAGAATGATTATTAAAATGTTACAACTATAGTTATTTTAAAACCCATATTAAGTCTGTCTGACATCACACATGCCCTTTTCTGGGTCCAAATCCTTTATCAGATCCCAAAAGCAAATAACAGTCCATTCTAATTGTGCTACACTATTACTGATAACTCAGATCCTAACCTTTATCTTCATATGGAAATCTAATTTGGATAAAGAGTGATTTATCTATTATTATTAGTGTCCAGGACAAATGCTTAGCTTGGCTTGGACCCAGAAACAAGATTAGATATGTCACAATTGAACAAGTAATGTCCTTGACATGAACGACCCTTTACTTAGTATAAAGAGGATTTAAATAGTAAATATCACAGCAGCATATTAGGTTTTGGAACAAAGCCGTTGAATATATATATTTTCCTGAACTCAGAACTCAAGCTCATTTGTGTAATGCCCTCCTCTCAGCTCTACAGTAGTTACAGTATTTACAGATAATTGGGTCCTAACCTGAATGAGAGATGAAGAAAGGCACTCGCCGGTGTCCTGTTCTGGCACTCTGGTGACTCCCACGGACTCACTCACTTGGCTTTCCTTCTCTCCCCGTTTTCGACGATGTTTCTTACGCCGTTTCTTTCTGGGCCGACTGCAAGAGATGACTCCAAGAATCGATTGGGAGGAGATGCTAAAATGCAACCCATTTTGTGGTGGAAAATATTTGTCAGAAAATAAGTTAGTTGCCATGGTATATTAAATCCTGGTATTAAAAGAAAACATGATGGAACACGCGTTTGTGTGACAGTCACATAAGACTTTACCTGCCATTGGGGCAGAACTCCTGTGAATCCTGGGACTCACCTGTAAAAATAAAGAAACAATTTAGCCCAAATGTATATTTGGATAAAACACTGACAAATCAGAGAATTCAAACGAGTTTTATCTGTTTCAGTCTCAGTACTTACACTCTGCCTGAGCAATAATGGATTGTTTCTCGGTCCTCTGCATCCACACATGGTCGGCAGTTCCACGACACACGGCGTTCAAGATGACGCTCATCGGATTTGTTTTGTCCCGCTCTCCTCCTTTGCTCTCTATGCGAGAGCCCGCTGGCCCCGAGCTGGGGCAGTTGAGAGCTTTGATGTCCCTTTGGTCCATGGGGGAGAACGGGACAGTGGAGTTCAAAATTCGTACGTTCAACATCCTGAAATTCTATGAAACGAAGAAAAAGATCAATAAATAAAGATCAGTGTCATATTGCTCATTCGACAGGAGTAGCATTGGATGTGTATCACTAAACCTCACAGTAATTAAATACGGTCCGTTGTTCTCTCTTTGTCTCACGCACACACACAGCTCGATCATAACCGTTTTGTGGGAAAAAGATCCCACACACCTGGCCTTCACTAACCGGTGCTGGTTATGCTGTATGGGAGGGGAGGGTTTTTTCTTTCAAATACAGATTAATTAAATCTTCCTCTAACAGTGATTGGTCACAAAGCCTGAACTTTGTACCTTCTAAAGGCAACAGAGGACACTGCTCTCAGTGGTTTCAGTCAACACAAAGACTCTATTTACATTAACACTTCCTGCTCCTCAAAGTTGATCTGTGGAGCGGGAGGAGCCACTGAGGGCGAAACATGAGCCTTCTACTTATCAAAATGAAGGTGGGTGCTTCGCAGCTCACACCACCGCTACTGTGTTTTGACACTGTTTGATGGGACGATGTTGTACAGCCCACGATAAAATAAGCTCACCAGTATGACTATAAGGACTCATTTTGGAACTGAAAAGTCCTAATTTAGAACATTATATCAGAGCATTATCTCTTTACAAAAGTAAGTTAGCTTGTTATCATAAACTTAATGTCAGTGACTTCTTCTCACTATTTCAGTGTGGGTATATGTGGGAGGTATCAAAGATCTTTGTACGCATAAAATATATTTTATCCTTGTTTGACAGATCTATGATACATTTTCAAATCACATTCCTCAGAAGGTGTGGTTCAAATATTTTCTTCTAGTTCCTTATTGTTTTGAAATACAATAATGCTTTTGTTAATGGGATGTAGTATGTATGAGAAATAGCATTTGCGCCTTGACTCAAGCAGTAAACGTTGGCCTGTATGTTACCTCTTTTAGACATGAATGATGCAATGATGGCTCAAAGCGTGCCAATCACAATATCTTAAGGTTGGAATATATTTGAATTTTGCTGTGATTTCTGCCTGATTTCTTTCTGACTGATTTGCAGTCTGAAGTAGTTGACGCTAGTTGCCAAAAGAGAGAGCCTACCTGCAGATTTGAGTTGACAGCATTCACAGAAAATCACAGTTTATGATAGTGTCAGACTTTGATTTCTTTCACTTCAGACTCTGAATGATTAATATTTAGATTCGATTTTAGAACATATAGGTATATGTTTTCATTGTCAGGCATCTGCTAGCAACAAAACATGTTTCTGCATTAGTTTCTCATGATCTCAACTATTTTAAAATCTGGTAATGTATGACCTTCAGCCGTTTAGTGTATTATGGCCGGGGGTTTTTTTCATCTATGACTGTTTACAAAGTTGGTAAGTGCATGATGCCTAGTAGGGCTGTGCGATGTGGACAAAAAAAAACTATCACGATTTCTTGATTTTTTTTTTCGATTTCGATTTTAATCATGATTTTGACACAAACAGATATGCTTTACAGTTATAAATGCATTCTGTGTGAATTTGAAATATATTTCCAAAGGAAACCAATTAGACCTTTCTCAAAAAGTTGTAACATGTCTCTAGAACAGACATATGGCAACATATTATATGTATATGTGAGTAATCAAATCCAACAAAACAACATGCATTTTTATTTTGGCCACCAAGTCCTTATCCTGTTCTGAATTCATCTTCCCTGTTTCTTTAGCATACTATCTGTCTGTATGCCCGGTCTGTTCTGGCGCTCAATTTAGGCGCGCTGCATTCTGATTGGTTCGGATAGCATACCGCAGGAGGTTGGGGCCAGGGGCATGGAACAAATCGTGCTATAAAGCGATTTAGAAATCCTGCAAGCTCAAATCACGATTTTATTTCGATTAATCGCACAGCCCTAATGCCTAGCATTTTAAAATCGCATAGTGTATTCCAGCCTTCAGAAACTGTATAGCAATAACTTAAAACTACTCAGAACACCATAGCAACTTCGAAGAATTAAGCCGAAAATCACTCACAAAACCTTAGCAACCACACTCGCATCCACTTATATTACTCTAGCATTGTGGTGGCAGGCCCTGCAAACAGCAACCACATTTTCTTCTTTCTAGTTTTAATAAATTTGCTATCAATGACCTAAATAACATTGCATTTCTAAAATGAATCAAAACGGCAAATTGAAAAATGTAACTTATTTGTAGTGTGATAATTATTCCAAAAGGCTTTCACAATTTGAGTACTCTAAAATCTGAACAAGTAAGTCTTTTTTCCATTCAGCTGGAAAGATCTGCACAGCCTGGAGAAACTCTACAAGGTCTCACGCAGTTACAGCATGTTGCATCAGTGAGCCTTATATGACCCCAGTTAATCTCTCCAACACCCTCCCTTCCCCTCTCTCTCTCTCTCTTATACCTCTACACTAAGAGAAAACAGGCCTCCATCTCAAACCAAAGTCATCTGTGTAGATGCTGCCAAAGGCTTATTGGCTGCAAGGAGTCGAATTCTCCATTTTGATAGCTAACAGAGAAGCTGTTACATCATCCAAATGACTTCAGGGAGCACTCACAGCACTGTGGGAAAATAAAAATCCATCCGACAGCGTTTCATACATGAGCAATGGAAAAATGTTGCAAGAAAGTCACACAGTCAAGCAACCTGTAGTTCCTCAAACATTCCTCACGCTGAGAGCAGCTTCACATGAGACCGAGCAGAGACGGACATCATGAGACTGGCACCCTGCTTAATGTCCTTTCCATTACAGTACAACCATCTTCATCCAATGATGATTAGCAAACACTCACCCATTTTAATCAGGCACTCAAGAAAAATCAAAGGAGAGAGAGGAAAACGTACCGCTTTTTAAATGCAGCTTCAAATGCACAGAGCAATGCATGAGAGATCTTGTATGGTATGATCCAAACACTCGTTTACTAACACCAGCCGGTCCCTCCTCTCTCTCTCTCCTTTGTCAGCTACACCTCTGACGGTTGATCCCGCTGGCTCTCTGCCATGTTTAGAGCAGCTGCGCTCTGATTGGATAGAGCTGATTTACGGGAAATCATCTCCATTTCCCCTCAATGCGCTCCCCTCCTCCTCCTCCTGAGGCTGCAGTCCGGCTCGCAGTAACTGCACCTGCCTGATAGCCTCTTATTCTTTAAGTGAACTTTCTCTTGTACAGATAGATCTACCTCAATCCCTTCGTTTCAATTTATGTGTGTCTATGTTTTTAGCATTTATCATCTTACAGGGATAGTTCACCAAATTAAAATCATGTCATCATTTACTCAGCCTCATGTCATTCTAAACCTTTATGACTGATAATCTTTGTGGAAAATAAAATATATGTTGAGAAACCAATGTTCTTTAAAATATCTTATTTTATGTTCCACAGAAAAAGAGAAGTTTCAGACTACACGAGGGTGAGTAAACAAGGACAAAATATTCATTTTTGAGTGAACTATCCCTTTTTTACCTAATTCTTTCGTGAAAGATGGCGGGCATCGCTCAACCAAATATTGACAGATTCTACTGGTAAGCAGTGGCATTTAAAATGTCCAATCTGTATTTTGTTTAGTGGGTTGAACACCTTATCAAATTGAGAAAGGTCAGATCTTGCTCATCTACTGTAACCTCACAATTCACTGACGTCAAGATGTTACTGGATTTCAATATCAAAGCCTACATCCAAAATGCTGTCGTAATATGCTACTCAATGCGCAAAGTAGTGCTGAAATGATTAGTCGACAATAAAATATTTCTGTTGTCGAGTAGTCGTTTGATGGTATTTAGTGTTGCTTTTAGTTAAAATTACAACTTGATTTTCTGTTATAAAGCAGCTCTCCAGTGTGGAGCTAGCTAATGATAAAATATTTTCAATAGTTTGGGAAGTAAATTAATTAAAGTGGTAGTTTGGTTTGCAGAGATCAAAGCTTGATCTAGCTCAGGACTGTTTTGGTTATCATGACCCTATGAGGTATTTAGGGCTGCAGCTAACGATTTTTTTATTATTATTATTGTCGACTAATCTATCGGATATTTTTTCGATTAATTGACTAGTCTATCGATTATTTTTCCTTTGATGTATTTGTTATTTTCTCATCAGTTGATGAATTATTTAGTTAAACGATCAATAAATAAAAACAGTAAATTCTGCTATTAATCTTTTATTTCATTCATACCTTTTCTTATAAATAATGTTTTACAAAAATAAATAATAACAATAACAACAAAGAAAGAAAGAAAGAAAGAAAGAAAGAAGGAAATAAATAAATAAAATAACAATAAGTAAAGAAAGATAATAACAAGAAAAGATAGAAAAAATAACAACAATAAATAATTAATACAATGAAAAATGAAAGAGAGAAATGAACAATAAATAAAAAATTATAAAAGAGAGAAAGAAACATAATACAAATAAATAAAAAATAAAAGGGAGAAAAGAATAACATTAAATAAAAATAAGAAAAGAGAGAGAAAAAAACAAATAAGAAAGAAAGAAAGAATTACAGGGCAATAGAATATGCATATTATGGTGCATTCTCAGTTCTGTTTGGGACTGACAGCAGTTGCTTACAGGGGAAAGACTTGAAAGGTTTTATTTATTCAGCAGATTAAAACATCTGCTTGAATAATGAATGAAGCTGTATATGAATGAACAGCTCATGTCACAACTGCATTCTAGAGCGACAGAATCAAAAATGGCGTCATAACACCGGGAAGTTTTATCACAGCTGACAGCCCGTTTTTAAATCAATGCTCCCAGTCAAGGCTTGTCCTATCTATCACACAGTTAAACAACTAACAATGACTTTAAAAGCTTTTTAGCAAGTGCAGAGAACGCGTTTGGTGCGCATCTAAGAGCTCTCGCCAGAGCACTGACAGCAGCTCTGGTCCGGTGGATCTTAAGATGAGCGTGAATCATTTCTCCTTCTCCGTCTCTATGAGTGCATTAAACCCGTCATGATTATATCGGCAACTCGATGTCCCGTGCTGTTCCGTTCATTCAGCGCAGCTTTGAATGCGGATGTAAATCCTGACAATGTAAAGGCGCCAGTTCGGCTATATATATGCGGTTCTGACAGTTGTATAATAATAAAATCCACTATGAAGTGAAGTGATGTTGCCATACTAGCCTTTACCTTCTGCTATAGAGTCTTGTTTGTGTTAAACATGGCAGAAAAACTGTCTTAAGTTGGGATAACTGCAGGCTCCTGCAATGGGCGTGGCTAAAGGTGTGACGCATCGACGCACTCCATGCTAATCGACATATTTTTATAATCGATGTAATCGATGACGTCGACGAATCGCTGCAGCCCCAGGTATTTTAATAGATATATGTTGTGAATAAAATAGTTTTATAAAAAAAATGAAGCATCTTATCATTTACCTTTATTTTGTTTCTAATCCATATGACTTACAAAATTAGATGTTGGGCAGAATGATGTCATTCAGTTATTTTTCATATAGCTAATTAAATGGTGATTAATAAGTTTCTCTGTCTGTCATCTAATATTGTTTGCCAAATATATCTATTTATATAAATGAATTGGTAACACTTTTACCGTAAAGTGTTATAATGTATTATCTAACATGAATAAACAATACATTTATTACACTATTAATCTGTTAATGTTATTTAATACATACAGTTGTTAATTGTTAGTTCATATTAATTCACAGTACATGAACTAATGTAAACAAACACAAATTGTGATTTTAATAATGCATTAGTAAATGCTGAAATTAGCATTAACTAAGATTAATAAATGCTGTAGAAGTATTGTTCATTATTAGATCATGTTAACTAATGTAGTCAACTAATAAAAGTGAAAGTGACATACGACCAAGTATGGTGACCCATATTCGGAATCTGTGCTCTGTATTTACTCATCCAAAGTGCACACACACAGCAGTGAACACACACACACACACCCGGAGCAGTGGGCAGCCATTTATGCTGTGGTGCCCGGGGAGCAGTTGGGGGTTTGGTGCCTTGCTCAAGGGCAGCTCAGTCGTGGTATTGAAGGTGGAGAGAGCGCTGGACATTCACTCCCCCCCACCGACAATCCCTGCCGGCCCGAGACTCGAACTCACAACATTTGGATTATGAGTCTGACTCTCTAGCCATTAGGCCATGACTTCCTTTAATCTTAACTAAGGAAACTTTATTTTAAATTGTTAGCAATTTATTGTGCAATAATTGTAATCAATTACATATGTGACCCTGGAGCACAAAACCAGTCATAAGCAGCACAGGTATATTTGTAGCAATAGCCAAAAATACATTGTATGGGTTAAAATGATCAACATTTATTTTATGCCAAAACATCATTAGGATATTAAGTAAAGATCAAGTTTCATTGAAGCTTACTTTTTTATTAGTAATATGCATTGCTAAGAACTTACAACTTTGGACAACTTTAAAGGTGATTTTTTCCATATTTAGATTGTTTTAGCACCCACTGATTCCAGATTAGTAGTTGTATCTCAGCCAATGTTAACTGGAGTGGTGTAGATTACTTGTGGATTATTGTGATGTTTTTATCATCCTAACAAACTATACATCAATGGAAAGCTTATTTATTCAGTTTTCAGGTGATGTATAAATATCAATTTCAAATTTACCCTTATGGCTGTTTTGTGGTCCAGGGTCACATATGATTTTCAAAAGCTGAAGTGATTACATTTATTTGTTTGTTAGAATATGTATCAATATTTGTATGTATATGTATCAACCCAATATTTTAACTAATTGCAAAAGCTGAATAATCAATCAAAGTCTATTGATTAACCAGTGAAATAATCGATGACTAGTCGATTAATCATTCTAGCAATCGTTAGATTAATCGATTATCAAAATAATCATTTATTGCAGCCCTAGCGCAAAGCTAAGTTCAATAACTAAAGTCCAAAGTATACTTGTTTTTTTACACGTATAGGACATGCGTATAGTGCAAAGTACTAAGAGGTTAATCCAAATATAAATGTTCCTGATGAAAGATGAAAAGAAGCAATTCTCATAAAATATATGTCATAAAAAATAGCAGCTAGAAAAATGACTGTCCTTAAATGACTTCTATTTACACACCTTGCTTGTTTTATAACTGGTTTGACTGCTTTACTGAATTGTTTTCAAGTTATAAATAACTTTGTCAGCTAAAAGGTATGTCAATACAAATAAACAATATCGCTATTTTCTCTTTGAATAATTTTTTTTATGACATAAAACATTTTTCAGAAGTTACTCTATCATTCAAAAGTCAGTATGTTTGTTTTTGTTTTAATAAGGAAATAAAAAATTCAGCAAAAGATTTAATAGATCAAAAGAGACTAATTATTATGTTACAAAATATTTCTGTTTCAAATTCTGTTCTTTCAAACGTTTTATTCATCAAAGAATCTTGAACAAATGTGCTATGGTTTTCACAAAAATATTAAGCAGAACAACTGTTTTCAACATTCATAACAATACAAATGTTTATTGAGCACCAAATCAGCATATTAGACTGATTTATGAAGGATCATGGCAAACTTGACTTTTTTTGCTGTATTTTTGATCAAATAAATACAGCCTTGGTATAAGCACAAGACTTCTTTAGAAAACAGCTTACCGACCTTTTAAATGGTAGTGTATTCACATAATAATCGCACATCTGTACGTTATTTAAAGCAAGAAAACACAACTAGCAAAATCAATTTCACACAGCAAAAGTTTTCTAGGCACATTTGTCACAGTCAATTAATGTTCAGGCTACTACAGAACCGGACGTCATGCCACACCCTGCATCTGTCATTTCTAATTAACAGTTTAGGGAAATGGTGCGGTTTGGCTTATAACGCTCAGACAAAAACTCGTTATTGGACGTTAACATTTCTTCAACGCATCAAAACTCACAGAATGTAATTATCAACAGATCTGAAAAAAAGTAGACATGCAGGCCAGGTTCTGCATTTTTTTTTAAATGTCAAAAGTTTTTTTGCAGAAGTGAGAACACAGCTACAAGCAGATGAGGAAGAAAACAAAATGACAGACAGTGGATTCAATGATCTATGGCATACAGAAGTGTGGATGTTTCGGGCAGCTCAAACAGGAACAGTGTGGTGTTGAGGCCAGGGACAGGGCCGAGAAGAAAAACACACATGCTAAGAGATATAATAACAGCCTTTTACCACAGAAATGTGTGACAAAAAACATTGGTTTAACCTCCGGGAATGTCCATTTCACAATGACTGTGTGTGTGTTTGTAAGACCAGACATCAGGCATTACATCGTTTTTATCACTTCATAGACAAAAGTACTGAGTGGTAAACGGGTTTTCTTGGAAAAGGTGACACTTGGGTGTGTGTGTGTTTGTATAGGAAGCTCCATCACTTAAAAAAATACTATATAACCTTTAAAACTACTGCATTTTCACTTTACACATTCAAAACGATGGTTGAAATACAAACTGGTTGAAGCATGAAAACCAATTTTCAGGTGAACAGGGTAAAACTAATAAATATCACCCTACTTTCCCAGCTAATTAAATCAGATTACATTTTTTCATTTAAGTTTTCTGAAATTTTATGTTTACATGCAAGTTAGGAAATATCTTAAAAATGCACTAATTTGCATAAAATATTTCCAAAACAGATACAGAAAATTGGATAAATCCAGGTTCAACATTCATGATTTACTTTGTTGGCATATTAGATCAATCACTCCATAAATCAGAAAATATTGCCAACAGCCAAGGTCATTTTTTTTTATTTAATATAAACCAGGCGAATAATAGATGAACAACAAGCTTGGAATAAAGATAGGAATAAAACTGTAAAGCTTGGTGTAAGTGAAGTGGGGAATGGAGATAACTGCTTCAGTGCATGTGGAAAAAAATCATTTTAAGAAAAATGCTGTTCAAGATATCTTGTTGTAGTTGAAATATACAGATGCAAATAAATAAAGGGGAATCAATTAAACACTTGAATTTGTTTTTTGGATGCTTGTTTTTTACTAGTCTGAAAGAATGTGTGTTATGGAAACAAAATAGCCTCAAAATTGGCCAGAGCATGAAAACAAAAGTTTTGCTTGTAGTGTAATGCCTTAAAGGAAAACAGATTGAAACACACACACTGAGACTTAAACAGTGACTCACCCACGCCCCACACACATGAACAAGATGCCTTTGGCCTGAGTAAGTCCCGCTAAAGTCTAAGCTCAAGGACCAGAGACCTGCAAGTTCTGGAGCTATTGCTCAGCCCACTGCAAACACAGCCCTGAATACCTGTCAGGGGCCCCTCTGCACTTTTGCCACCAAGAGACAAACAATACACAAAAGGCTGTTGCTATGATACACTAATTCCATCGCATTCAATAAATGCTTTCGATGACACACATTAAACACGTGATGATATACTTTTTCATTATGTATACTGTATATGAAGGGGATATGAATTATACTACATTAGATAATTGCACACTCAAGGCAAATTAAAAGTTGAGTAACTGTAATGTTACATATACGAAGCGAAACTTTTTCACATCCAAGAGATTTGTGCAAGAAAATTATTTTCCTAACTACTTTATTTCTTAATGATCTTTTAGACATTTATATTAAACAATCTTTTGAGAGTTCGTGAATTTTTGCATGAAGAAAAAACTTAAAACATTTTAATCGATGAAAGGCAGACGCGTCTAACTTCCTCCTTCGAGCCTCCGCCATTTCGCACAGAATCAGGAGACAGTCTTCCGAGACGGAATTGAGTGAATTAATTAAGCTCGTGTCCCTATTAAACACAGGCTTTCGGCACGGACACTATACGGGTAATTCAGTAAAGTTAAGGGGACTTACCTTAACTGTTATAACAAGGCAGGAGAATGTGTCTTGTGTCGGACGTTGTCGAGCTATACTGATCGCTTTGAGGTGGGAAGACGGAGAATGCGTGTCAAATCCTAGTAAGCTGCCTACATAGACAGCATGCTTGGGCGTCAAAAACGCGTTCACGCGCTGTCTAGATAGGCAGTTCACTAGGTTTTCAGACACACGAATGTGACATCACGGCTGAAGATTCATGCTGAAAGTAAAGTTTTCTGAAAGCAGTTGAGGTTGACGTTAAATGGACAGATTATTGTATCAAAACTGTTTTGTGAATTTGAATTAATTAAAATTAAACTGAGAAAAATGCAATAAAATAACCTGTATGATCTCAATGTAGAACATTTTAAACTTTCATTTTATTCACTTGTTGGGGTAGTTTGAGATATTTTATAGGAAATAATGTAAAAGTGACATGGCCTACCCACTCATACCTGTTCAAACATGTAGGACAGTTTCCACGGATTATCTGACCGCATTTGAACTGCGCTGAGGAGCCACATCAGTGGTTTTAAAACGTTAGAAACTTTCATTTTAATTTCATTGTTAGGCAAATAATGGATCTGTGCACAAATCTTCAGTTTTCAGTAGTTTTATGTCAATGTTTTGGTCTACAGCACCATCTACTGGTGCATTGGCACCAAAGTTGGAGGAAGAACCATCTCATGAGAGGATGTGGAAAACATTTGAAAGTAATATAATTTTGAAAATGGGCCACAGTCAGCCAGCCTGGGAATCCTGAGGAATGCTTTTATCACTTGACCAACTTGACATAACTGTTTCCTTTGCCTCGTCCCATCTTAGGTAGAATAAGATAATGGATTGGATTATGCAGAATTTGGTCTATGATCAAATGACCTAATCTTTGACTGAATTATCTCATCATTTGTATGATGATTTTATTTTGTTGTACATAGGTTTTGGATTAAACTAAAACCACCACAAACTGTGTTTGCCTTTCAGCTGTGAGAAGAATCACTTAAAAAGATTTGATTAGCTAGAGCAATGCTGCGAATGACGTTTGTTGAGCCACATCAATCATGTGTTTTAAAACTGGTGATGCCATACAATTACATGCAATAAATACTTCTTGTGCAATGAACATTTCGCACACCAGCATTTGTCAGTTGTGTCTTATCGGACTGACTATTATAATTTATACATTGAAGGCCTTTATGGTATATACTAACTTAATACCTATGCTACATTTACATTTATTTTAAAATATCTTGTAACAGTTCAACTATCGGTGAAATGTTTGAATTATCATAGTACTATTACATTAATGTTGTTGTTGTTGTTTTATTTTTGTGTAATTCTGGAGAATTGAGAGTCAAGAGATTTCCACTTGATTCGAAGTTTGTTATTTATTTATTTATTACTTTTACAAGCTTGTGAGACAATGTGATTTTTTTGGGCACCAGAGGGGGCCCTCGCAGTAACTAACAAAAGACAGCTGATACAAAGCATAACATGAATGATACATGCTATATTTAAAAGCATTTATACAATATATCGTGATAATAAAAGTGTGATACAATAATACAAATAAAAAATCTTAAATAACAAACTGAGTAAAATGTGTATTGTTAATGAAGTCCAATTATTATTCGGTCATCCATAAACAGAGTTTTAAGATGTTTATATAAATAGTACTAGCAACTGTAAACCACATTTGAAAGCGTATGCGTAAATGTTGTAAAAGTGTCAAGAATCATTTTTTTGCTATAAATGCACGGTATTCCTACACTCTGCCACTCATGCTAGCATGAAGAACAAACACCAGAGATAGTTAAAATGCTTTATTCCAGAGTCAATGCGTTGGAAGTACGATGCTCTTATGTGATTGGACAGCTAGCCCATCAATCAACAGAGACGCGCTACCATTGGTCTATCGCTCATCCGCTTACTTCACTGGGCGTTTCGGTCAACAAAGGAACAACAAGTCTAAAAACGCAGGAGACGAGGCGAGCAGGAGAGAAAATGGCCGACAGATTCTCTAGATTCAACGAAGAACGTGATTTCCAGGTAAAAATACTACTGGAGCTGCACGTATCTGAAACATGTTGGATAACCTTGCGTTTTGTAGAGCCGTGCGTCGTACAGTTTGGTAGTATTTGTTTGAGCCGCTGAGCTAGCGCTGCCTCTATGACACTACAACAGCGCTATCGTCCCAGTTTAGCAGTGACGAGCTCGAGACCAGTGAGCCGTCCGTGTCGCTTTCCAGATTACCTCATACATTTTTAAGAATTTCCAATGAATATCCAGATGGCTGTTGAAGTCTGAGAAGTGTCGTTATTTGACCCCTTGTGTTTGACGGGATATGTTGTTCACTTGAGAAGGGGTTTTGACGCTGGTAGGATGACCGCAGCTGGCCTGGCATTGAGAGATAAACGTCTCAGTCAAAATGATATGAGCAAATGTCTCATTTACTAACGGCCACCTGACTGCGATATTAATTATTTGAATGTAAAATATTTGCTTGTGAAGCTTCACAATCAAAAGCTTAGTTTTGTAGTTAAAGCTCTTTTTAGTCAAAACTGCTTTAAGTTTGCTAGGACGTTAGCCGTGTTATCATGTCCTGCGTGTGCTCGCAGTTTTGGCTATATGTGAATAATACAGGCATTGTTTTGTTTTTGTCTCAGACTGACTCTCGTCTTGCACAATGGCATGTTTGTGCTGTATTTTGCATACCCGATTTGCAAGTTATGCCAGCTGGTATAAAGACTAACGTTACTTCCCTGTCAGTTACAAGGTCTGTGCTCAATGTGATAAGAGAGATCCGTTGTTTATTGCCTTTTGCTGATGTCAGATGAGTGTTGGCATATTGTGATTTAAAATTTGTATTTATTTATTTATTGCCAAACAACATAATTGTCTGGAATTTCTTGGTGAGCACAAACACCTTTACATACATGCATAAATTAATCCAAACACAAAGACCTTTACAAATTATTCCAATCATTATAAGGAATGAAATAGAGATGCATAAGTGCCAGAAGAGTTTAAGGCATGGACCATCCTACAATAGGTACTGGTCAAAAAGGATGCAGACTTGGTTTTAAAATAGTTTTTTGACATTGTTTATTGAGTGATGCATGTAACATTTTTTGTGCATCTTTTTTTCTTGAGGAACAGTGTTATTTGTCATGAGGATTTCTTAATATAATTCTTTATGGTCCTTCTGGGAAGGTTCTCTGCTGATTTATCTAGAGGCTGGGATAGTTTTGTCCCGTACTGATGTGTAGGCAGATGGGCCATGATGTCCAGCCCCATCTGAAAGAAGGGTTTCTAAAACCACCCAGTTTGGGCTATGCATGGGCTATTGGCAGGAACAAACAGGCTTTTATTAGGGTGCCCACAAACCGTGTGAAGCCCTCACTTTAGATTAGAGCCAGCAGCTAACTGAGAGCTTTGCCTTGGCCATTTGTCAGGGGCTGGCGACAGAATTAACAGCATTTGTTTACTCTTTAAACAATCAGTAATAGTGTTTGGACACTGTGGTTGTTGCTTTTTTATTTTATACAATGTCTAGTTTTACCAGCCTTGTTAAACTAGTGTTCAGAAGTTTGTAGTTAGTAAGATTTCAGTACTTGTATATAGCAATAACACATACCATTTGTCAGAGTAGAGACATAATATATTACATACATTTTCTGTTTAAAGTAAAATATATTTTTTAACTTTCTATTTATTTAAAATTCATAAAACATCAATCAGTCTTTCACCAAAAATAGTTAAGCAGCACAACTTTTTTCAACATTCTGAAATATTTTTGAGCAGCAAATCAGCATAGAATAATTTCTGAAGCATCATGTGACACTGAAGACTGGCATAATGGCTAAATTAATTTAGGTTGAAATTAATATTGCACAGTATTATTGTTTTTACTGTATTTTTGAGCAGCGTTGATGATCAGAAGATACTTATTTTATAAACATTAATACAATATTGAGCAGTAGTGTATATTTTGTCCTAATCAGATTTATAAAAGTGTTAGTGTTGGTAGGGGTGTGAACCTACACTGATCTTACGGTTCGATTACGATTATCATGTCATCGATTTGGTTCAATTCGATATCACGATGCATCATGGTGAATTGACAAATTTTGTGAATAAATACAAGCAGTCAGATATATGAACTGAACCTTTAATTTTACCTGCTCAAAGAAAACACTCTTCTTGAATATAAAAACATCAAACAAAACTAAGTCTGGGGACAGAAGACAACAGGAGCATTTAGAACAAATGCACAAACGTAAATAAAGTTTACTTCACTTCTGAACATTCATTCATGGTTTGCGTTGCACAACGTCTTCAAGCACAGACGAGTGTGATATCATATACCTCTGTAAATATATGCAATTTCAATTCATGTCTTGCACACTTATATGCACTTTGAATGGAATACGTTCGCTTCGAACTGGAATCATGGTGGAATATCCTGTGATATTATCTTGGCTGGGCATTTACAATCGAAATAAAACAAACATCTGAAGCGATAAGAGTAACGTACAAAATGTGCTGAGCGGGGGGACACGAGGACTGGAATTGGGAACCGCTGATTTACACACAGCGTGTCTTCTCCAGGTCGTGCTTACCAGGTTGTTCATAAAAGCCAGATGTCGGCTTTTGAAGTAGTTGGAGCATTTTTAATAATACGCGCACTCGCGTCTCGCCTCCCTCCGCCATTGTATGCTCCCGTGACAAAGCATGTATGCGACAAATGACATCAGAAAAGCTTCAGTACATTATAATCGGTTATTGTCTATTATGGCGCTTTTCCACTGCATGGTACGTAGGGCTGGGCGATATGGCCAAAAAAATTATCACGATAATTATTTTCATATCAGTCGATATCGATAATTATCACGATAAATGTCAAATCTTTATTTCTTTCAAGTTTAAAGCCAGATTTTTGCTCCAAAGTGAAAGTTTTAGAAACCAGACCATTCATTTTCCTTAACACAATAATTATCTAAATAGATATGTATTTATTAGTTTCTGCACGTTCTAATGAGTTGATATTGTTTCAAAATCAAGAAACCGGTTTGGGTTACTCATAATATGAATGATAATAATATCACCTTTTTGTCTCTTAGAAATACACATTTGATCGTACCAGCTTGTTAGGATGCAGTAACATTGTTGTTCATTATCAAAATCAGTAACATCTTTACATCTGTAACATCTGTAGCAACCTCAGTTTTATATGGTACAATGTATTCTGACCAAGTTTTATTTTTATTAAGCATTGGTCTCCTAGCATACATTTAAATAATGATAAACAGTTAAACCACACATAAAACATCTCAATAACATGGTCAAATATATAACTAAATGGTTTTAAGTAGTCTATTTGTTTGAAAGACAGTAGTCTAAAACCATTCAGTATAAATGTACACATGCTATAGCTGCCTTAACCACACATACTTACTATAATTATATACCATTACTCCTGTAATAATATTAAATGTGAATATCCCACATTTATTACAATACCATAGTGCAGTGAATGTTACTACTGTAAATCCATGGTAAATAATGGCGATGTGCAGATTGAAAAGCCTTCCTGACTGTCTCGTTGCACAGTGTTTCTCCTGTTCGATTTGGTTCTCACATCGATATCGACTTAAGCGGCGCTGCACAGAATGTGAATAGTGTATGACATCAAAGTACGCGAGATAAGAGCAGATGGATCCTATGCTTCGAATGGCTCTCGCGGTGGTTTGATGTCTTACACCATTCTGTGCCGCCGAAGTCGAACTTTAAAATCACTGGATCTCACAGCACTGCTTAGTGATCACGTGACGAGTAAGCGCATCTGCTCTAGTGAGCTCGCCGCGGCAGATTGAACTGTGATTCGACGGATAAAGGGTCCGTGTGGCGCGATTCAAATGAGTCACGTGGTTTCGTTCCGCTTTTGGCGCATAAACATTATATCGAACATTTTCTAACTTTTATATCGTTTTAGAGGAAAATTATATCGCGATAATTATCGTTATCGAATTATCTCGCCCAGCCCTAACGAGGACTGGTTGGCACGTGCAGTGCAGTGCGGCTCAGTTTGGGTCGGTTTGCATTTCCACCGCAGTTTAGTACCGCTATAGGTGGGCGGGATTATTCAGCGTCGTTATAATTGCGCCCGTGTCTCTACTGTCTCTACTGCCGTGACATCATGTGCGCACAAAGAAAGGAGGAATAGTGTTCTTCACTCGGCATGTGGATGTTTTTAACAGCAATGGAGGTCTATGAATGCTTGGGATTTCAGCAGCAGACGGTCTGTGGTGACAGTGACACGGGCTGTAGAGAAGGAGAGCAGAGATGTTCGTGCAGGTGTGCTGCGTTACTTGATTAGTAACTATTCATGCAGCGTGTTCTGTAAAGTGAATTATCAATAAACTTTTGAATATTTCAAAATGTACAATGTATCCCTTGTTTTTATTTACCATTAATGGTTTGTCTTTTGCATTAATCAGGTTCATTACGTGCTCACAATGATTTAATATAGTCTGGAGGTACACTTATTCGATCAGATTGTTTTTAATTGTAAAACAGATACAGAGGTAAATAAACAGAAAACATACTCTGAAAATATAGCAAGTTCAAAAGTAACGTTATACATAAGGCTTTTTCCTTGACGTCGCGCCATCAAGCTCTCACTGAATCCGCTCCTCGGCTATCAACGAGAAGAACATCTGTACTTCCTCACAACAGACACTGCTATTTTGTGGTTGATGCAAAATGTGCGTTTGTTTAAACAGAAGTTGCGTCCGATCCTTCGCTGGCTGTGCTGGTTTAAATCTAGCGGGTAGGACTGTAGAGGAGGGTCTCGTGTCAAAGTTCATTAACGCAGTAATGACGATTTTCTCCAGCCAATCAGTGATCAGCAGAGTTTACCGTCACGTTTTGGTAGCGGTGCGGCTCGCTTGGAACCTCGACCGAAGTGGTACTAAAAAAGTATCAGGTACCAGGTACAGTACCCAGTGGAAAACCCCCCAAAAGTGTGCCGTACCATGCAGTGGAAAAGCGCCATTACTGAACCAATACCGAATCGTCCTCGTCTGCATCGCGATGCACCGTATAAATGATTAATTTCGACACCCCTAAGTGTCTGTTATCAAAAGTGAAATGAACAAGCAGAGCTTTGCATTCACAGTGCATGTTAGTTAACCACATTATATATTTATAAAAAACTAAAGTCAGAGTTCATTTGGAGCATTAACATTTACAAACTGCTGTGAGAGAATGAAGACATGAGGACTCTTCAGATGTTTTTGTTTAAGAAAAAGCTCTTTCGTCTTTGAACATTTACATTTCTGTTTATTTTCAGTTATTTAACTTGAATTGCATAGAAAAGGACCTATACTTTGCCATTAAATTGAAATCACTGGAGAGATTTTAAATCATTTTATAAATAATACAGAAATAAACATTAACAAAACAACATTCGCATCTAGGCATTTGATCAAATTCAGTTAAAGAAATTACTCTTTAATCTGAACTCTTCATGTATAACTTTAATATTTTAACTAAATGCAAAAGAAGAATAATCAAAGTCTACTGATTCAGCAAAATAATCGAGTAACTGTTCTAATAACCGTTAGATTAATCGATTATCAAAATAATAGTTTGTTGCAGCCCTATGTGTGAGCCTGAAGAGGCTAAATAAGTCCACCAGTATTGGTTTGAGTTAGGCTCAAGTCTATCCATGGAAAGTCTGGGCATGACACCATGCAGTTTCAGGTGGATTGGTTCAGCGTTGCAGTATGCTGTTTGCTCAAGGTTATGATGTCTCTTATTGGGTGATAGAGTATTATTTATCTTGGCTGTGGCGGTTTCTCTCTCCATGTTTGGTTGTGTTTTCTAGCTGCAGCACTGAGGTGTGTGCAGGATCTACGAGATGAGTTGCAGAACTTGGGTTGTGTGAGTTCAGCTTACAGTCTGATGAATCACACTACATGATCTGAGCCGCATGTTCTGCTTGATTGATCCACAACAGAAAAACTGTCAGTCACATTTCTGCATTGTGCTCTTCTCTTGGCTGCAGTTAAACAAGGGTTATGTGTGCATGCTGAAAAATGAAAGTTCATTTAAAACCCTTCGGTTTCTTTCCGCTTGGAGCAAAGCCTCCATGTTGATTTCTTTTCACTTGATATTGATCAATGTACCCGATGCCATATCCTTTCTGTTCAAAGTTCTACTGATATGAGTTCAGCTCTGGCTCCTGAGGGGTCTGGACTCAAACTGTCACTGATCCTGCTGTCGCCGGGCAGATGTCTTTGCTACCAGCAGACGGGATGAGACTAAAATCCATGCAGGATGGAAATTTATTTCCCAGAAAGGTCTCCCACAGGGGTGTCACCGTCTGCCTCTCATTTCCTTCAGGATTTTTTTTCTCAAAATTAGGCATTGATCAGTTCTTTTAGTCCCAAGTTGAACGGTTGTATTTTTGGGTGAGCGGTTCCTTTTATTACTATATACATTTTAATGTTATTTATCTGCAGTCAAGTTAGATTTTTCTGCAGTCACATGTTTCTCCAATAAAATTTCACAAAGTGATGGGTAAATGAGCTGTTTTGATTTGTGACGACTGCTGAGTTGTGAGAGACATGGAAGTAGTATGTTACCATGAACCGCAGATAAATATTCACTTTTATTGGTCATATTTAACTGCTCAATGCAGCAAATGACCAATCAGAATCTAGTATTCTAGAGAGCTGTATAATACATGAGTGCTGCCCGCAGATAGTAGATGAGCAGTGGGATCATACAGACCTCTCATAATGAGTCTGACCCTTGTCATCAGCTGTTTGGTGAACGTAAAGCAAGCTTTCAACCGGGACGGCTGCTCCCCTGATGTTTAACCGAGTATTTTTTTTGTGTGTGGATGTGAGTGCGGAGTGTAAATTCTCAGAACAGGTGCTGTTTCATGCCTAACAGCTTTAAGCAGTGACTCGGGTCAGAGTTTAAACAAAGACAGCCTTAGAGCCACCGATTAGATGAGAGGATATATTAGCCTCATCCTTCCTTTGGGGAACGCACCACATGCATCTGTCATACATGGTATTGCTTTGCTCCTCTGCATAATCCTTCTGCCTACAAATCTCTCCTCTCTAGCACAGTATTGCTGTTCTGTTGCCACAACACTGTGCTGTGTCGGAGGGCAGGAGCATGTCAAATTGTGACCCTGCTGAGAGAGTATTTTCTTTGCTTGCATGTGTAAGAGTGTACAGTATTCTTGTTGGATGTATGTAGGAGTATGCTATTGAATATTGTTGCAACGAATAAATGTCAAAAGCAACCGTTGTATTGAGTAAATGTATTACCGTGTTCTTCAGAATCTAGTGGCCAGTTCTGGTCTTAGCGGTGTGTGTTTGTCATTGGCTTGTCATTGGGATGTGTTGACTCCCTGTAGCAGAGGCTCGTGATGGCACACAGAGCTGGAGAGTGATGGTGGTGTACAAAAACAGCTGACAGCCTTACCTCCTTTTAGCTGCTGTCAGTCTTTTGAGTGGTTTCTGTTTGTATTAAATCAATTTCCTATCTACTCATTTGCCATGATCCTGTAATTCATGTGCTTTAATATTCATATATTAAGATGAAAAGTTCCAGGTGATTTCAAAGGTTAAACTCGCTGCATTAAATAGATTAAAAAAATTATATGAGATTTGTATATATTTTTTTTTATCAATCTTTAATCATTTAATCCATTTAAACCCTGTGACTACTTATTAAATTCAACCTCAAGCTCACATTCAGATCAACAAATGGTCTTCACCCCACTTTTTTTTGACACAATCAGATGAACATGACAATATGGGGAAAAACAATCTGTCCCTGCATCCGTTTCATTGCATACTTTTAGACTGGTCTCTAGTTGATATTGTAATAGACCTACGGTTTAAAAGGCCAAAGAGGTCCAATGATTTGGATTTGAGCTGTGGCATTCGTAGTACACTGTAAAAAAAAATCAAGCGGTTTCTTTCAACTAATTAATATTTAGTAAGTGGTTCCACGGAAATTTGACATTCAGTCAATTTCTGACTTCAAAGTGTTATCTGAATTGTTATTTTTTTAGTTGCCTCAACCTTTAGTGAACTAGTTTTATAGTCCATTCAACTAAAATGTTTTAATTGGTCAAACATTTAGAAGACTACAGCAAGTTATGTCAATTTAAATGTAACCGTTTACTCCATGTTTTTTATGTTACCTCAACTAAGATGTATTATTTGGTAGGGGTGTAACGATACACGTATTGTGTATCCTGCGCTTCACGGGCAGTTCCAAATGGAAGTGATCATCTCTATCCCCTTGGAGTGGAGACTTTGGAGTGAGCAGGACACGTGTGTGTCATTATGTTGTCTTTTGGAATGGTTCATTATTAACCTGGATTTGCATAGCTTGTCAGTGAACAACGGCTCTGTGTAGTAAATGTTGCTCCATGTGAAATCATGCACATGATGGAAATTACCGCTGGTTACAGGACTGGCTTTACTGACAAGATGCGGATTAATCATCACATGCGATATATCGTGCAGCCCTACTGCAGTGACCTGACCATCTGATCTGGATACAGACTCGGTGGCTAACATTCACCTCGGAATAAGAATGAAACCACATGCCACTATAGAATAGTAAAGCACATTATAATTGTAGGAAAAACTCTAAACATTTACACACATTACCTGGAATGAAAACAATAAACTCCTAGTCTTGAAAGTACACATAATATGTAGTTGCAGTGGAGCGGTCTTGGTCACGTGCCAGTGTTTGATGGCTTGGAAGAACTGACTGGGTTGCATCAATCTTGCAATGATGATAAAGCACTAATGACACCTTTGGCCACACCCTGATGGAGAAAGAAAAGTACATTTTAAGTTCAAAAAATGAAATTATGCCTTTTAAATCATTTACAATGTATCGATATCAGTTAATTAAATTTGTGATGAAACAGCTGCAACCTTTTTTGGGCACAAATCAGTACATCAGTGCATTTGTTTTGTC
This sequence comes from Gymnocypris eckloni scoliostomus, assembly GCA_027564155.1. NCBI lineage: Eukaryota > Metazoa > Chordata > Actinopteri > Cypriniformes > Cyprinidae > Gymnocypris > Gymnocypris eckloni. The sequence goes on along the minus strand of CM050415.1, from coordinate 13,455,825 downwards.
TCAAGATGCACACCAGTAATGTTTTAATTTTCTGAGCGTGTTTATAAAAATTACTTAAATGTCATAATTGAACTATAATCTAATCCTGGTTTACTTTTATATTTAGTCATTTTGCAGATGCTTTTAAAGCGACTTACAGTTGGGGAATACATAAAGCGATTAATCTTGAAGAGGCAAACAGACAGAGGAAGTGCTCATAACAGCAAGTCTCAGGCATTGTTCAAATAAGTACAAGCTAGCAAGGGAAGGAGAGAAAGATGAAGATTTAGAAAAAGTGAATAATCAAGTTTTCACTCTATTCACTAGCGAGTGGTAAAAGATAAAAATAACAAGAATAAAGGGAGTAAAGTCTAGATTGACTGACCTATCTTTCATAGAGAAAAAGATGAGGAGGTGGATTGGAGATCACTCCTCCTCCCTTTCAAGGTGACCTCATTTTTGTTCTCATCTGATTAAATTCCTGCTGTCGGAATCGAGGCAGATAAATTATCTGGTTATTCTTGAGTTTAGCTTTGAGCATGAAGCCAAAAATTGGTTAACAAAAACTGGATGTCTCTGTTTTGGTTGTTAATTTTTGCGGTTTTTGTATGTAATTAGATTTTTAGAGGGAGAAACACTAATGGGGCATATTTCATTCTAGCACATTTTATTAACATGTTATAAAAGTTTACAGGAAATGCTTGCTCTGCTGTAATCGGTCATCTTCCTTGTCTCTCTCTCTCTCAGGGTGGAAATCACTTTGACCAGTATGAGGAAGGTCAGTTGGAGTTGGAACAGGCGTCTTTGGACAAGCCCATAGAATCGGTAAGGCCACACACCTCACTTTGTACTGTTGACTAGAACTCTGCTTCTTGTATGTGAGAGTGTGGATGATTGGTCCAGTCAGGGATAGCCACACCACCTCTATGGTCAGCCCCTTCCCTTATTTTAGAGATGGTCAAATCACCTCCTTTTCAGTAAATATGCCAGCACTCCCTTTCTGGAGGGCACCGTAGACCCCTTCCCTGATCTTCACCCCGCCTTCAGTGAACACATCTGGTGTCATCACCTGTGTGACTGTATAATGAAGACACAGGTGAAGGAGATCTGTTGGATTGTACCAATCACTGTGATCAGCTTGCTGTTTTTTTTTTTGATCACAGATATGAGTGAGTATGGATGTGCTTGTGTGATGTGTTAGATGGTGTTCCAGAATAAAGTGTTTTATTTGGACACTTGTTTGAAATGTGAAGTGGATGGCACACTGTGGAAAACGTAAACAGTCATGCACATACAATATATAATTTACTGACATGTAGATTTTGATCTGTTACCCATGATGGCTTAATTTTATGAGTAACAGTCTTATGCAAGGCCGTTTCAAAGTACAGACCTGGAGTGTTTGTCCGTGTGTACATGAGTAGGTCCCTCTGGCTGTTGACCTGGATGAGCTCGATTCAGCTGCAGTGTAGGAGGATGCCAAGGGCCCTCGTGATAGCCACAGTACATCCAGACCACAGCACAGACAGCCCTCTTTATTTAAAGGTTGAGTTATACAAGTTAATAGAAAAGGAGAGGCTGATTACAAATACAACAGGTTGAACAAAGAAGATAATACACTATAAATTAACCTAGCGATCCAGAAAAGGCCATTATATATTTTTGATATGCTACTGTTCAAATGTTGTCAACAAGATTTGTTTTCAACAAGGATGCATTAAAAAAATGTAAAGTGACAAGTGTAAATGATCAAATTTAAAGACTTTTAATGTTGCAACAGTTAATTTTTTTTCCAAATAAAACTTTTCATCAAAGAATCCTGAAAAAAAATCATGGTTTCTTTCCACAAAAATATTAAGAAGCACAACTGTTTACAACTTTAATAATAGTAAAAGCAATGTTTCTTTGAGCAGAAAATCATCATATTAAAATTATTTGTGAAGGATTATTATGTGACTCTAACAAACTGGGGCAATGACAGCTGAAAATGACATTTTAAAATATATCAGAAAAATGTATTATTAATTAACGGTACCCTTTTATTAAATACTTTTTGAAACCTCCATTTGCCAAAATAACAGCTCTGAGTTTTCTCCTATAATACCTGATAAGGTTAGAGAACACCTGACAAGAGATCAGAGACCATTCTGTCATCCAGAATCACTCCAGACCCTTTAGATCACATGTCAAACTCAAGGCCCCGTGGGCCAATTCCGTCCCGCCACATCATTTTATGTGGCCCGCGAGAGTATATGATTGTTTTAAAATAAAAATCTATGCAGCTTTATATTGTAAATTGTGAAAGTGCGTATCAACACCACAAGTGCATATGATATACGCAGTGGTTAGGATTAGGGGTGTGGGGTTTTTCCGTTGATGATGACTGTGTGGACAGCTCAAAGGAATAAAGTGGACCTCAAGTGCTCCACCGATGGAAAAACACGATATTACAACTAATTTCTGCAATTCACCAGCTGTGGTCCTTGGAGAGTCTTTGGCCACTCAAACTCTCCTTCTCTCCTTCTCACCGTCCTCTTCCAGGCAGATTTTCAACATTTTCTATTGATTGGAAATTCTTAATTATTGCCCTGGTGGTGGAAATGGGAATTTGCACTGCTGTAGCTTTTTTCTTAAAATCACTTCACTAATTTGTGAAGCTTAATTATCTTTTGCTGCACATCAAAAATATATGATTTGGTTTTTCTCATTGTGGTGGATGATTTAAGGGAATTTGGCATTGCTCTCCTATTTATATTCCTGTGAAACAGGAAGCCATGGCTGGATAATTTAATGTTCTTAACCACCCTGGTGTGCACAAAACTGTAAATATGAATGGAAATATACTTCTCAGATATTTTACTCATAAGAATTTCTAGGGGTACCAATAATCGTGTCCAACGTGTATTTGAGAAAAACATAATGATAATGAAAAAAAGCATAATGAGATTTTCCCCCATTTTCAATTGTTCTAGTTCAATGAAAGGTCAGATTCTTGTGATATAAAATAAAACATCAAAAGGATTAATAATGCAGTTTTTTTCACAGCCTTTCATATTTACCAAGGGTACCAAGTACAATAATTCTGACCACCTGTGTAATATACATAGATATTATGTATAATGTGATACAGATTAAAAAAGAATACATCTAAATGATTGAAACTCTAGCTGAGACAAATCTGCTTATGGTTTGCTTCTGTAATCAGTAACTAGTGTATTAAACAGGCACACCAAATCTAGCTGCAAATGCTCATGCTGCATAAGCCACCAAATAGAGGTTATGCTGTAAGTTTGACGTTGAACTGTAATGGGCCCTGTTGTTCACTCTGTCCTCCTGCAAATAGACTCCCCTAAGCATAAAAGACAAAGAAACAAAACTGCCCCTTCAGAAGATGTGCGTCAACTCTCAGAGCTAGACTTTAATACTAAAGGACAGTCATCTATGCACACAGACATCCAGTGGTTCAATTAAAGCGCTCCATCAGTGTATTAACTCTGAGTCAGACTTGAGGCAGAGGCAGACCTCTGTTACACAGACACGCCACCAATTCAATTACGCAACTGGTCTGTGTGTCTGCTCCATTTGATTCTAGCTAGACTGACCTGATTTAAATATGAACTACTCAGTGTGTCGTCCACTTCACACAATGGAGCTAGAGAGAGTGTGTGTGCGTTTTGATTGAAAGGTGTGTGTGTGTGTGTGTGTGTGTGTGTGAGCACATTAGTGCCAAGTCTCTTGTGTGTTTTTGTTTTTTGTGTAGGACAGTTTATTTCAGATATTTTCAGTATTGTACACAACTTGGGGTGTTCGACATTTCTCTCCTGCAGCGAATTGGCCCCAATTAGCTAAGCAGCTCTGACCCGGTTTGTATCTGCACGCTCTGCTCTCCTCCTGACTCTTTAGGGGCTCCTTGTAACACTTTCTCACTCTCTCTGTCTCTCACCTCTTCTCTCTCTGTCTCTCTCATCATTCTGTCCCTCTTTCTGTCTCTCCAACACAGTGATTCGGTGTACAGTACCCTCTGTCATTATGTGCTGGCATGGTGCTTGTGCAACTGGGACTGCATTTTTCGCTGACTAGGCATGTAGATAATATCGCAGGCAGCTCTCGTCTCTGTCTTTGTCTCGTTACTCTGGTTCACTCTGTATTTCAGGGGCTTGCATGCCTGATGCCTCTCCTCCTCTCCATCTTGTCCTTTCTGCTCCAGTTACACTCGGACCCCATGACTAAGGCAAAAATATTATGTAAATTCCCCACAATTTTCGTTTTTTTTCTATTCTATTATCAGTTTTTGTAATATACATAAAAATCAAGTTAAAATACTGATGACACCTTTCGTGGCTAAGAGTTTTCTGTCCCATATAAACATCTGCAGTCCTGTCTTTAAAAACAGGTAATCTATTTAATGAGAAAAACCCTGTTTGTATCGAAAGGACCATTTTTCCATGTGCATTTGTGTCTGGGCTCAACAATAAGGAAAAAAATGTCCCAATTGAGCCAGCAATTAGTGGAAAATTTTAACATTAAATTGTATGTTTTTTTTTTTGTGAATGCAAATGACATCACATTGCCTAAAATTGTAAAGTGTTACTTATTAATTAAAATTAATTAAATTTTATGTTAATTAAAAATATATTTATTTTTGGCATAGGATAAGTGAAAATGTAAAATGTAATCCTTTTAGTTGAGTGTGACACTTGACATGGTGAAAGTTATGTTAAAATAAGATTTAAAAATATTTAAGTAGCATGTGTTGGCCTTTATTACTAAAGTTTTTGACTTTGAATTACATTATTATGTCCAGTAATCAATAATTTTTTAACCCAAGCTGTAGAAGCATTTCGTCAAGATACTCAGATTTCATGGTCAGATCTATTCTGTATTGTTTGGAACAGCCACTGTCCCAGAGTGCAGGTCAGAAGGACAGGAGAGATCGCAGGAGATGTGGCCTGGCTGCCTGCCTGAACCAAATGATTCCTGCTCCTGCACTATTGTCTATGGAGGGGTGTGGAGAGTAGAGCTGCCACACACAGTGTTCGTGAAGAGCAGAGACGCTACACACTGCAGAAAATGATGGCTATCACTGTCAATTTTTTACACTTAGAGTATAATATATAGTTCATGTTTCCTCAATCGCACAACAACATCTGAGCTTTTATTTATTTGCCACCCGTTTTCCTGTTCTAGATCTAGCGTGTCAGGGCTATTTTCCACCAAACACCAGTGGTTTATTTATATCACAGAAGTCCTAGCAGCTGGTCTGTGGACGGTGACAGCCATCGCTGCATATACAATGTCCATAAGTATTGAAACAGTAAAGACAAAATTGCTCTGTTGCTGTGGAGTCAAGACATTTGCAAATATGATTAAAAGATGAATATGAGACAAAACTACAGAATGTCACATTTTATTATTAGCCGTTTCAACACAAAAAATTTTTTACCAAATAAAAAGAACAGCACTTTTAGAGTTCATCCCACTCATTGATGTGAGCGTAAGTATTGGGACAGTTGAACATAAGGCAGATATAAAAGATTAAAAGCTATTATTTAGTTGCAGATCCCTTGCGCACAATCACAGCAGTGAGTCTGTGACCCAAAGACATCACCAGACTCTTGGTCTCATCCTTTGAAATACTTTTCCCAGCCTTTATTGCAGCCAATTCCAATTGTTGCGTGTTTTGGGGAGTTTCTGCCTTTACTCTCCTCTTCAGCTGGTGAAATTCATGTTCAATCAGATTTACATCTGGAGATTGACTTGGGCAATCTAAGACTTTCCATTCCTTTGCCCTTATACATTCCTTGACCACCATGCTTTACAGATGAGGCTGTATGCTTGGGATCATTTGCAGTTCCCTTTTTTTCTCCACATTTTTGCTTTTCCATCACTTAAATAAGGTTAATCTTTGTCTCATCGGTCCATAAACACAGTTCCAAAACTCTTCTGGCTCACCGTTGTGCTTTTTTGCAAACTCTAATCTTGCCTTTCTATTTTTGGTGCTGATCAGAGGTTTGCATCTAGCTGTGTAGCATCTGTAATTCTGTGTCAAAGTCTCCTGAGGACAGTAGATTGTCAGAGCATCACCCCAGCTTTCTGGAAGTTGTTGGTGATTTTACAGACATGTTTTTTAGGGTTCATTTTCACCGCTTTTATGATTTGTCTGTCATCAACTACTGTTGTTTTCTCAGTCGATCAGGTGGTTGCTGGTGTCGCTGATGGTTTCTAAACTCTTGATTTCTCCATGCCCTTTGTTTTTGCTAGAGATCTTATTGACTTTTATTTTAGCATCCAAATTGCTTGCTTTTCTCTCAAAGTCAGCTCCCTCGTCTTCATCCTGGTTTTGTGTGTCATCACCGAATGCAAGATTCAGAATACAGAAGTAATGGATATAACTGATACGATACATTCTCTGCTTTTAATACCTGAAGAATTAATGCAACGACACATCTGATCACTTAGAAAGACCCGTGGGGCAACTGTTCCAATACTTATGCTCACATCAGATGAGTGATGAACTCTAAAAGTGCTGTTCTTTTTTTTTTGTAAAACATGTATGTGTTGAAAAGGCTAATAATAAAATATGACATTCTGTAATTTTGTCTCATATTCATCTTTTAATCATATTTGCAAATGTCTTGACTCCACAGCCAACAGAGCAATTTTGTCTTTACTGTTCCAGTACTTATGGAGAGCACTGTGTGTGTGTCTTGTTTGAGCACTGTTTGCCATGCACTTGTTTTTCCCATGCCCCTCCTCTGCCAATCATTGTGTGTGATCTGTAGGCAGCTAGAGGTCTGTGGTAATCGGGATCTGCTCTTATTTTCCCATATGCCTTTATCTACTCATCCCTCTTCTTTCTTGCTCTCTCGACACCTTTGTTTGTTTGTCTGTTTGCATGTTAAGGCAGTAGCATTAGTTTCTCTCACACACACACTCCCCTTCATCTTACTATGTATCTCAACACTCATCTTTCTTTCTCCTGTCCCCTAACCCAAGGAGATGTGCACTGGGCAGTGACCGAGTCAAAAGACAAACATCACATAAATAACATGTATCACAAATTGGATTATCACTCTTGGTATGAGTTCTCTAGAGGTTTCACTTTGACTACTGCAGGAAACTCAGAATGACTACATTGATACAGCAGAAAATACAATCGTCAGTCCTGTTGTATACTGCTACGTATGGTTATTTTAACACAATTTGGTTAAGCATTTTTAACCAAAAGCACTCCCTTAAACTCCCGGTCAGAATGCATTGTCTTTTAGGGTTCTGGAAACTCACAGCAATGGTGATATGAGCTGTGTGACTTCTGAGGGGTTTAAATGCAGTTGTTGTTCACTGGAGCTGCTCCCATCAGTTTTGTGGTCTGGGTGAGAATATTAAATATTAAAAGAAAATATAAAAAAATAAGTATTTGAAGTCGCCATTCATTAATCAAGATTTGAGGACTAGGCTACATCTGCACCTTTAAGGCCTAAGTATACTTCTTTTTTTTGTATGCGTACGTTAGCGTATGCCTTGCAAAGTATACTTCATTTGACTCGTCCGCGTACACAGATGCTCGACGCATGCGCTTTGCGCCAAATTGCAATACCTCTCCTGGCCTAGTAATAAAGATTACAGTGTGATGAAGAACACGGAAGAAAAAGACCGGTAAGCACAGCGGAAAGGCTAGCCGTGACCCAAGTATTGCTGCAAGCTACCGCTTGGGAAGCCGGACAGCATCTAAGCTTATTCCAGGGGTGTGTGAAGCCATATGTTTATGTAGTTTTTCTTCGGCTACCTTGTGAATCGATACCCCCACGGCAGCGTTTCCACCTTGCGGATAAATTAATTACTGCAAGAGAGTCCAATGCGCATGTGCGACCTGCGCGTACAAAGTCAAGTGCACTGTACGCTGTCTCTCGCATACGCGTACAAAGTGGAGTATACTTTGGCCTTTACTGGACACATTTATTATACATACGTCTTTTGGCTGTTGTGTAGGTTCCCCTGTTGGATTATTTTAGTCTCTGTTGTGACCGATATCACAGCTATCGTGAGAATAAAAAAAGGTCTTTGGTTACTTGTTTATACCAACAGTGTGAACAAAAATTAAAGTAAATTAAGTAAATAGAGACTGTGATTATATATCTCACTGGTACCACAATTAGCCACTTAACAGGGCAAATATTGACACCTGCATTCTTCAGAATATTCACTTCACACAGTTTAGCTTTGCAAACACATGCACACACATTCTCTTAATGAAGCTCTTGGTGATCTTCTGTATGAAAGTTAACCCCAGGAATGTTCTGATGGAAAGGTCAAGGTTTGCCATTTCGAGACGGCACTGACCTGTTGATGCGATCCTATCTGCTTGTTAAGCTGTGATTAAGCTGCGGATCCAAGCCACCACTCTGTTTGAGTTGAGAATCTCAACAGCCGTTAATAAGGACTTTACATTTATAGCACACATTTAATTTAAGCGTTTAAAAACATACAATGTCAGAGTAAATCACTCGCATATGTGACTAAATCTTCACTCTGAGATATATATATTAAATACACACACACACACACAGTTTCCATCTTGTGGCAGTAAGGACGGAATGTGCTAGATTACTCTCTCTCCTTCTTTTTATAAGCACACTGATGCAGCACCAGCTGTCCAGGTCCCCACCCCCCAAAAACCTTGGCTAGCCCAATACCACACCTTAACTTGGTAACACTATCCCGCTCTGATCTCTCTGGCACTTGTTGGTTGTTTCTTTGTTTAAACGACTGACCTTTTGGTATCCAGCTGTAGAGCTTGAAGGTCAGCTGGAACACAGTCACCTTATAAATAGTTTCATCATCAGCCACCACTGGCTGACTCCTACAGTTATTTGATTTGACAAATTCACTGGTCACTGTTCCTAGTGTGGTTATGTCACTTTAAGGTGGTTTATATTTCCAGTATATCAGCATAATAGTTTTTAGGCAAATCTAGAGCCGATGCGGTCTTATTTTCACATTTTTCTTGGACAGAAGCACATTAGATTCTAGAAATAGGTGATGGGTGAAATAGGTTTTATTTACAAGGTAACACGTTTTTTAACACCGCCATTGTGAGTTTCCCAAGCATCAGTAATGCACAATATAAAATGTCAAATTTACTGTGATCTCATTCTTCTAGACTGAATTTCAGGTCAGTCTTAATGAAGCTGTCACAAATACCTACACATTGGAAATCCACTCGCTGCCCTGCACATCTGTCCAGTTTTAATTTAATCCCTCCTTCCTCTCCCTCTCTCACTCCCGCTATTACTATGTTGACAACATAACTCTCTGTCACTCTTTTCTTGTGGGAGTGTATCTGTTTGGACAATATAACATTATTTGTTTTTAAAATAATTTTATATGAATGAACTGCCAGTTAGTAGATGTGTGAATTCACTGTGGTAATGTAGTGAATCAAAGAGTAGAAAGCTGTAGAGATTGGCCAGTTTCTTCAGTTTGTGTGACGTTTGACTGTTCTTTTGACAGCCCAGGGTTTAAAAGCCAGGTTCGTATGGACATGTTTTCACTCCACTTGCACTGCTGTTGGATTCTTCGGCGTGGTTGCTCTTCATCTGTCTGTTTTATTTTAGTGCATTCATCTGTTTGTCCCCACAAAACCCACCCGCCTCCCAAGTCTGCCTGACACGCCACGCCATTCACGGGGCCGGTGATTGTCCCCGAGCCACATTTGGCTAATTCTGGCTAATATGAAGGATTAGACTAAACAAAGACAGCTCAAGTTCTGTTTCTCTTGATCTAATGGTTTCCTGTTTGTGAAAGAGGAGTTCACCAATGCTGTGTAAAGTGCTCCACTCAGCAAGAAGAGGTAATGTGAGGTCAGCTCAACACACACTCTATTTAGATGCTCCACCAGTCCTCAGTATGATGAAATGCTGTGTTGTTAGCAGAGGATGCTGCAGAGCCACTGCATTGCAGACCTTTTGGGCTGGGCTTACTGCAGGCGCATCTGCACTGCTGATAAACCAAAGATCCTGGGGCTTGCGCTCTTTCGATGCTGCAGACTATCGTCTCGTCTGTAAGCAGTGAGCTCATGTGTTTTCTGATTCATTTTGTTCTACCGTTGTATTTTTTTTAGGTACATGCGAGGCCCTCGCTGCAATTGGCCTCATGCTGGTCTTGATGTGCGCTCTGTGGCCTCCTCTGCTGACTATAAATACAGAAAAGGAAATGATCATTAACACATGGTCTTGTTCCTTTTTATCCCTGTAATTTGAATTAAAGAACATGAACAGAAGTGTTTGGATGTCCAGAGGCCCAGAGGGAATTTTGCCCAAGATGAGCCATTCGTGCAGCTCCATGTTCACAGGCATATATGCAATGAACTGAAGATTCAGTATAGATTATTTTAACACATGTAAAAGGAGAGATCAACGTTAATTATTATGGCCAATAAGATACTAATTGTTATTATTTGGGTATGGTAATAGCAAACACGCAAAACTCATTTTTAGTAATTGTTAGTTCTGCTTTTTTATATAACAACAATAATGCTAGTTGTTTTGAGATACACACTACTATTCAAAATTTTGGGTTTTATAATGAGTCTTCAAGTCTGCATTGTTATAGAAAATGTATATTTCAAATAAATACTGTTCTTTTGAACTTTCTATTCATCAAAGAGCCTTGTATTACTGTTTCCTCAAAGCTATAATGCAGCACAACTAGGGCTGGGTTGAAAATTTAGATTTTAGTCAATTCTCATTTTAGTCAACTGATATTGTGAGCTCAATGCTGCTTTGTGTACAGCGTTACCGGATAAACAGCTATTTTAACCAGTCTAAAAGCTGCACCTAGTGGCTAAGAATGAATTAACATTTTCATTCAGACCAATGCGAAAAGACAAACAAGTGGGCGGGCAATATGCTAATGTTTCATTTTGATGTCATCATGAAACGGCTTGGTATTCGTTTTAAAAACCTCTCGTTTCAATGATTCAGAGTCGACTCTTTCTTCTGAGAGACAATAACTTTATACACAGTGCACTTTCAGATTGAAAACTTTGCAGGATGTTTTCATTCACATAGAGCTGTTACACACTGCATGAAAGGTAATTTTCAAAAATCCATAATAGGGGCATTTTAAATCATAAAAATCAATCTATACTGTTTTCAGTTGATGCGTGAACAAAACTTAATGAAACATTAATTGTAGCACTCCTTCAATCCAATGAATTGCAATAAGATTTATGTCTCAGTTTTCAAATTTTATGAAATTCATAATCATATCTTTTATCATATCTTCTTCTTTACCTCACAAATTATCAGTTACTGATATCAATATCATCAAAATATCAGTTACTGCACAAATTAACCATGAATGAACATCAGAAGATGTTGAAGAAAATGTGACGTAATATTTCAAAACACTACTGTTTTTACTGTATTTTTGATCAAATAAGTTCAGTCTTCATGAGTATAAGAGACTTCTTTTAAAAACATTAAATTTATTGAACCCAAACGTTTGAATGCTAATGTATACAAATACATTCACAAAGTTGAATTATGCAAAAAGCAGTGCTCAGAAGAAAATGTAACTTCCATAAAGTTCTGTTTTAACGTGTGCTTTAGTGTAATATCATTGTTGGGCTCTATTGTTTAGAGACCTATAAAATGGTGTTATTGGTTTATGTAACAGCTAATTTTCATTCCCTTTTGTTTAAGGTAATATTAACTGAGGAGATGGTCTTTTAAAAGTTTGCCACAGGTTTTCTCATTTCAATCTAATATGATAGCAACCCAACCCTTAGGCTAGTTGGGGTCTTCTTAGGAGGCCTGTTGCCATAACCCCATTAAATAAATTGAAAAAATATAATCAAATCCCAGTAGCAATCTTAACACCAAAGCAAAGAAAAGAAATGGAGTAGCGAATTGAAGCACTACTTAAAACAAGGATTATTGTTCTCCAATAACAGACAGCATTTTTATGAAATGAGTTTTTTTAAATCAGCATCCAAATTGGCCAAACTGTTGAAGGGCGTGACAAACAATTGGCAGCGCTAATGGAAAGTGGGTGTGTCTTGTGGGGGTGATTACTCCCTCCCTACCCATAATGCTCTAAACTAGTTCTTGCTCCACCTCTCATGCAACACTCATGGCTGCTCCATCTTATGCTTACCCTCTGTAGGATTGTGACATCTGTTTAGATGACCTTGTGCATCACCGCTCGTCCTCATTTCTAACAACATCCTGAGCTTTCTGCTGCCCTCTCCCTCCCTGTATATGCTTACTACTATACAGACATGACTAACACCGCCGTTTCTTTTTTTTTTAAGTGGTTTAACAAAAAGCTGCATGCTGGTTAATGGTTTTTTGTTTTCACCTATTAATTTTTTGTTCATAATGTCCTTTATTTTGGGTGTGCGTGTGTGTGTAGAGAAGTATTTTTTCTCTCATTGCAAGTTTGTTATATATATTACCCATATAGTTATTTTTCTTTATGCTTGGATCAGATTAAAGCTATTTGTCATGACTTGAATTTTTGAATTTCATATTTTTCTTTCTATCTGTCTGTTCTTTTTTATGAAGCATCAGATCAGTATGTAAAATGCGAACGCGCACTCACACACATGCAGATCGGGCCTCTCAATGGTAACCTGAGGCCTCCCTCTCTCTGCACTTTTCTTTTTGTCTCTTCATAAATCTATCAATCTACTTCTCTGACTATCTCGCTCCTCGATCTCCTCCTTTCACTCGTTACAGCTACATGCTGTATGTTTTTTGTGGTGCCTCTATTTTCATGATAATGAACTCACAAAAAGCTTGAGAAAGTTTTGGGTTTTTATGTGTATGCAAGCTCTATGTCTTTATTCCTTCCCCCCTTAGTTGTTTGTGTATTAATCTCCCTCCCCGAGATGGTTTGTATATGTATTTGTTTCATGATACCTATGTAACCGTACGTCCCTCCCTCCTTTGAGATTGAAAGTGAATTAGTAGACTGAGATTGGTAGCATTTACATTCCTTTTCATTTAGCTGTTACCTCCACTAAAGACCCCTTTATATGCTATAGATTAGATGTTAGACTATAGACTTTAGGATGAAGTAGGGTTAAATTAATCCTGCACAGAAACAGATGTGCCTTATTACAGAGCCCAGTGACTTTTCCTCCTCTTGTCCTTTCTATCTTCCTCCCTCTCTCTCTTCCGCTCCCCAAAAGGAGTTTAAAGGGGTAGCAGGTGTTGCTAATGTTGATGACAGTGAGTGAAGATGTTTTGACAGTTGTCTGGCTACCACATGTACTTGTGACTGAGTGTGTGCGTGTGTGAGGAAAGCACTTCTTATTATTGGAATATTGTGGTCTTTCTTTCCTCTCTTCCTCACATCAGGATAACATTGGACATCGGCTGCTTCAGAAACATGGCTGGAAGTTGGGTCAAGGCCTGGGCAAAACCATGCAGGGTAAGCAAGCAATAATATCTTTCAAACTCAGTCTCTCCCACTCTTTCTCTCTCTTGATTTCCACCCAACAGCATCGATGCCGTATGGTTGATCCGTTGTAAAAAATGTTTTCTGTTTCTTTTCTGATCTCTCTCTCTCTCTTTCTATTCTGTTCCAGCACACCCATTTGTAGTTCTCATTTGTACTGACATGGATGTTTCTATGAGGAATGAGTTTGTTTGGACTGTAGTGTTGCTATATACAGTGAATGGGGGAAGACCGGGTGAGATGGATAGAGGAAGGAATTGGTAGAATGGCATGAGGTGGCATCAGATCAGCATTGAGTGTACTAGCTTTCCTGTGGAGCATTGTGGTCTAGAGTAAATATGGACACAAGATGGGCATTTTAGTTATTTTGTAGTTGAGTACTGTAACACACCACAATTAGATATTGATTAATTAATCCTCCTTGGCTGTTTGGACTTTTATATTTTTTTATGAGAATGGTTTCATTCAAACTTGACTCTTTTAGATGCAAAAAAAAGCAAAACGATAAACGTCAAGGTCATTTAAAATAGGTAATAAAGCCACAAATTAACTGTTCATTTAAAATTAAGCAACCATGGCAAATTAATTGGAAATACCCTAACACATTTGTTTTGTTAATATGAATATCAATCTCTGTATCAGCCACAAAATTGAACAAACCCAACTGTGAAACATCCAGAGTGCAAAAGATTCATACCCACCCAAAGTCACCCCAGTTTAGGAGGTGTAAATAAGATATTGTACTACTGACCATTATCGAACAGCTTAGGGGAGTTAAATTTCATTACAGAATTTAATTTTAAATAAATAAGGGATTGATTCAGTAGGAAAAGTTAAATTAATTTGCATTGTCCAGATAGTGTTTCTACTACTTGACTGCTCAGTTTCTCGTGAACTGAGAAACGGCCCTTATATGGACAGACAAACCCTTATTTGTATGTAGCCCAGGATCAAAGAGAAACCAAAAAACAAACTCATGAGGTCCTCTCGATCATACCAGATAAAAGCATTCATTCGCTTTGTTTTTTTTTGGAGTGCCTTTGAGGAAGATTTGCTCTTTAATTTCCTTCTCCTTCCCTCGGTCCTCTCCCAATTCCCTCTTTACTTTCTCCCCTGCACGTGACTTGTGGCCTGCAGTATGTCAGAGCTGCTGTATTAATGCAGTCTTTTTGTCTGCGTTCAGTGGTTGTTTGGTTTGCATGTGTTTGAGAAAGTAGAATAACATTCATATGAGCCATTCTTCCCTGCAGAAGATCCTTTGTCTCCCATTGTGCAAAGAGCAGAGTTGAGATGTGCAGAGTGTAAGATTTAATGTTGACTTTTCTGAAGAAAATGCTAACAGTTTGGCACTTGTGAGCAGAAGTCACATTATGTGAGTAAGAAAACACTGTTACTTGGAAGGGAGTGTTTTTTTTTTTTTTGGACAAGGACAGAGTAGATGCTTAAATTTCCCCTAAGACGCACAGTAAAGTTAGCTTTATAGACCACTCTGGTTTTGGTCATTACCTCATGCTGATGCAGTCGTTGGCAAACCGAGGCCTATGTAGAAATCGATCCGCGGTTTCTGAGACACACACACATCTTGTCGTCCCCCTCAGGATGCATGTGTGCTGCAGTCACGCTGCCAAGCCTGCAGGAAATAAGGCGCACAATGAGGAATGCTAACATGTCATCCTCTTAAAACATTCATTTTAATAGTAAGTGCAGAATAAAATGTAGTGTATTATAGCCTGAAAGGATGTTTAGATATATGAGCACATTACAACAGGAGAAGATATTTGTAATGTTCTATGTATTGATCTCTTTCTTTTGTTCTTTCCCTTTAATTCTCACCACAACTTCGGAGGGTGTGGAAGGTTTTGTGTGTTTGCACAGAAACATGAAAACACCCTCATGTTTCAGTAAATTGATCTGCCCACATGTAAGTCAGTACGACCTGTTCTCAACACAAGGTGAAAGAAGGCAAACCCAGCTGCCTTTCTGATATGCTGCCTTGTTGAATTGACCTTTACAAATCATTTTAGCAGAAGGTTTTGATTCAAAGATAACTTGCTCTGACAGAAATCAATGATGGGAATGTGAATGGCTCTCTCAGGACCTCTGTTGAAAATAAACAGTGAAGGTTTGTGTCAGCTAACTTTGGCAAGGTCATTTGGCCCATCAGGCGAGTTTGTGAGTCTCTCCCTAGAGACTGCTTTGATTGCACACATGCACACTCTCTAGACACTGCCCTGCAGCTTTTAAAATTGCTCTGCTGTTTAAGTGCTGAAGTCAGCATTGTGTAAAAGCCCAAGATCTCAATTCAGTACTCTGTGTGCATGAATGGGAAAGGCATCCTGTCTGTTTTTATTGTTCCCAGTAAATGCTTCCCTCAACATCTCATATCAACCCTAGTAAGAAAAATAACATTAGCAAGATAATTATTCAGCAAGGATGCATTAAATTGATCAAAAGTGACAGTAAATAAATGTATAATGTTGCACAATATTTATTTTGAACTTTTTGAATTTCTTGCCAAAGAATTCAGAAAATTGAAAAAGAATCCACAAAATTGTTAAGCAGCACAACAGTTTTAAAGGTAATAGTAAAAAAATAATATTTTTACTCCACACGTTTGAGTAGATGGTGTACAGGGCTCGAAATTGCGACCATTTTGGTCGCATATGCTCCCGAAATGTAATCTGTGCGACTCCAAAATATATTTGGGAGCATTTGTGCGAGTGCAAATAATTGCTGTGGTGCGACCTCTACAGTTCTCTGCTAAACGTTCAAGAATTACTGCACAGCATGTGCCACATGACCGGGAGCTAAAGCAGGTTAAGCTTTTCATTCGCGCGCTCGTCTAAAGTGTGCTTTTTCTGAGCCAGTGCACCCGAAACGCGCGAACTTTAGCCTGTCTAAGGGGTCGTTCACGTATCGCGCCTAAAAACGCATGGAAATCGCTAGGCGCGCTGCTTTCTCCTTTTTTCCAAAGCGCTCGGGCGGTTGCGCTCCGGAGGCGTTTGTCGTTGCTAAGCAACCATCAGCTGTGCTCTCCGTTACACCTACGGCATTCTGAAAAGTTGAGATGTTTTTATCTCGATGCGGCGCGGACGCGCCTGGAAAAAACTCCATTATGAGCGCGCATACCGCGCGTCTACATTTGAAATAACGAACTTGAGCGCGCAAAAGACGCGATATGTGAGCGGCCCCTAACAGCGCCTGATTACTCAACTAAGTTATCTTTTGAGCCAATACTGTCAAAACACACAAGGTTTACATATAGACTCAGTTGGTTATGTTTAAAAGAAATTAAACCGTGAGTGGAACCAAGCGTGCCTGTATATTAGATGTGTGCAGCTCTTAAAGGGACAGTATTAAACATGCAGCCGACTGTCATTAAAGGGATAGTTCACCCTACAATTTTATTTCTGTCATTATTTACTCACTGACATGTTGTCCCAAACCTGTATTAATTTATTTCTTGTGGTGAACACAAAAGAAGATATTTCAAAGAATGTGGGTAACCAAACAGTTGCTGGTCCACTTGATAGTAGGATATAAAAAAATACTGTGGAACTCACTGGGGACCAGCAACTGTTTGGTTTTCCACATTCTTCAAAATAGCATGTATGTTCAGCAGAAGAAAGAAACTCACTCAGGTTTAAAACTAATTTTGAGTGAGTAAATGGTGGTATTAATATAAAACACTATGACAGAATCGACAGACAGATGACCGAATTTATTCTTTAATGTTAAAACAACAAAACCATAGAGAAAAACATAACTCGCTACTCTTGACTGAAAAAAAACAATACAGTTACTTTAATAGGAATCAATCTATAGTGTTTTATTTTTATTAATTGTTCATTCAATTTCTTGAATGCTCCTACTAAATATGCCTATTGTACCTGATAATTAAACACTGTTTATATATTATGTGTAGTTGTAATGTGTATCTTTGTTTTTATTTTTTCATAAAGATAAAATAATGACAAAGATTTTTTTATCTTCGCCCACTTTGGCCTAAATATCCACCATTCTTATTTATATTTTGTTTCTTTGAAAGGCTTTGTCTTTATAATAGGGAAATTAGTTTGGCAGTACTGCTCAGACAAACTGGTAAAACTAACATGACAAAGAACTGTGATAAAATCGTGAAATGTCAAAAAAATTAAAATTGATATGATATTTTTGCCATATCGCCCACCCCTACTTGGAACTGACCGGTTTTGTGACCGCACTTGCACAAAATGCATTGAAATCATTTTCCAAAATTTAATTTGTGTGGAAATATTACCAAGTCTGTAAACAGCATTAACAGAAGCCAGAGACGCTGAAGATGGACACAAAGAACATCAAATACTGTAGCAGCCTGAGCAAGCTCAACGTTCACTATGCAAAATATAGAAAGGAAATCCTAAATATTGAATTGGGAGTGGGGGTCTATATTAGGGATGGGTCACGATTTTCGAATATTCGAATATTCTATTTAATTATAGAATATCGATTAGGTTGTGCGATTATTTTCTAAAGGTGTAACAGGGCTTGACAATAAAGACTGTATGGCGTGAAGGACGCCGGATTTGTCACTTGCCAGATCGGGCCACTGCAGGTGGTCACTAAATTGTATCATTGCATGCGTTTTTAAGCCTTGTTTGTTTAAAATGTAAGTGATTAAAAAGCATTTGGGCGCGAAGACAACTCCTTTGAGTACATGCGCGTTCTGTTCTGTGTGAACAGCGAGCACCGACTGCCGCGTCTCTGACACGCGCCTGAACGGGCAAATACATGAAGTATGTCAAACTAGCCCTCTTGGCAAGTAACTTTAGCAATAATTCATCTATATTGAATTTATATACTGAAGTACAGATGCACAGATTTATTTTAAAGCATGCGTGCTTGAACACAAACTGCACTGTCGGCACTCGGGCGCAGCACACATACATAGTGTGTACACAATACATATACACACACTATAGTGTGAGCGCTAACCATGCTGGAGAACGGAACTTCTGATACGTGCAGGCTGATTGCGTGAACAATAGACCTGTTAAGCAATATATTGTGAGAGGGTCGTTTGTTACAGCGTCCCAAACAACTCAAAATAATAAACCAAAGTTAACAAAACGATGTTAACTAAGTTAACAAAACAGAGCGCTTTTCTGCCGCCTTCACGTCCTGTTTCACATTAATGAAGCCGTGACGAGCTCCCTGCATTCAAATTATTCGTTTTTTGCTGAAATAATAACGTAATATTCCACTGGTTGATATATTATATTTATATGCAAAATATTTGTGTTGTTTTTCGTGTTAAATGTGAAGAATGACAGGTTGGATGCATCACTTATTATTATTATTTTGGCAGAGTATACAGGTGTAATTTTCACTTTAACTTCAGGCAATGTAACATGATTTTATGATCGTAATTTTGACTTTATTCTTAAAATATTATGACGTTAATTATTTAGTTATTTATTTGAGAAGGATAAACTGATCAAACGTGCACTGGCCGCTTGGTATTTAAAAAAACTAAAACTTGAATTTAACAAAAATAAGATGTTCCAATCATATTTTTAAATTAAATTAATAAAGAAAGGAAACAAAATAATGACCAATTTGCTATTAAAAACCAAAACTGAACTATTTAAATGGCTCAGCTAGAGAGATAGAGACACACACACACACACACACACACACACACACACACACACACACACACACACACACACAGAGAGAGAGAGAGAGAGACGGGCTCAGACTCAGGTGGGGAATTCTGAGAATATATTCTGCTCTATATTCGTTCCCTTGTTTCAATTCAAAGTTCACCGAACTAATTGTGAACAACACTCCGTCTTCTTCGAGCATGTGAACATGTTCATTTAATATATGTTTATATATGAAATAGGTTATTGTTATGAAGACAGACGTTAAAATTAATGTTCCCATAATAAGTGCCGTCATTCAGGCGGTTCACAATATGTTTTAGCTGTAATATGTTTTAAGAATTATATTCTGTTTAGCGCAAGAATATGTTTTACGCTTAATATTCATTGATGCATTAATCAGATTTAAGATTTTCTTTTTAATAATATGAATGTTCATGCTCATTTTTAAAATAGAAATGTCTAGCCTTATGAGCAGTTGATAATCGACGGCCTGTTCTGTTAATAAATGCCGTTATTAGGTTAAGTTATATTAATGTTTCAGCACTCATACTTTACAACCATTAATTTTCTTGGGTTAAGATAGACTATTCTCTAATTAATTTAACAGTTTGTTATCATACAGATTGAAAGCCTGGATGGTCTCTCTCCCCCTCTCTCTCTGTGTGTGTGTGTGTGTGTGTGTGTGTGTGTGCGCGTGGGTGGGCGTGTGCATGCGTGGGAGGGGAGCGATTTTCGAATAGTAATCGAATAATACCCAGCGATTATCGAATATTACTTTTGCTTAAAATGCCCATCCCTAGTCTATATGAATGTATTTCTGAGGGAACTGTTTTGAGAAAAGTTTAAATGACATTTTCTTCTCATCTTGCATGTATAAAAAACAAAGCACTGCAGCTTAAGGATCAGGTTCAATTGATGAAGCTTTTAATCATCAGGAAGGATGTTGCCCGCCCTTCCGCTCAATTGGCGGTTGTGTTGCTCCTTAATATTCAGTGGGTGCTCCTAAAATAATTGTGGTGCTCCTAACTTCTTGAAGTTGGGAGCACCAGTGCTACCAAGTAAAAAAGTTAATTTCGAGCCCTGTGTGTATACTTTTAGAATATTGATCAAAATATATATATTTACTCAGAAATGGTTTAAAAGGATGTACTTTTCTCAACCTAAAAAACTAGCATTTTTAGCATAGCTATATTTTTGCTGCTTATGTTTAAATCAGAGGCACTTTTAACATATCTCATTTTATTAGTCACAAGTCATAGTAGAACGAGGTTATTTGCCCATTAGGAAGCTTAATGGGCCAATAAAATCATTCTGATTTCTCCGTATTGCTTAATATTATATTGCCAGCACTACTACACACAGAGACAGCATTTCCCTAAGCAGTGGCAGCAGAACGGCAGCTCTCTTTTTGGCCTTTGCTGTAGCAGCTCACACTCCATTGGGTGCTTTCTTAGAACTCGCAGTGCTGAGGACCCAAAGGAAGCAGCCGTAGCCAGAGGTTGTCATCCCGGCCAAGTCAAGTGTGTGACAGATTAGGGAATGTTTCCAGTACTCACCGGCACCGCCCATCTGTTTTGTAGCTTAGCGAGACACTCGAAAGATCAAAGTTTTGTCCTTTCTTGGTTGCTGTCATCCTGTCATCATACTGTTTGTGTTTAATACACAGATCAGACAGGGAGTGGCTGAAGTTTATTTGCTGTGGAAGAGATTTTCCAGATCAGATAAAGTCCTAGAGGAAGTAGATTAGTTCCATCTTGCAGGGCCAGAGTGAGAGCTTGTGCAAAGCTTTCCCAAATCACTTTTGTGGAAACTGTGGAGAAAACGAGTCAGAAGTAAGTGAACTTGTGAAAGTGAGTCAGAAGTAAGAATATGTTTGACCCAGTCAAGTGTTCAGGTTGGGAACTATTTGAAAACACACTCACTCTTAGTGCAAAGGGCTCTACTGCATACATGCTCAAACCTACACACAATCAAACACGTCTGTTCACCCATTCTGGTGCTCATGCCATGGTGTTTGAATCTGATCTTTTTCCTCTTCTCTCTATCTTTTGAACCGAGCCTTGGTACTGAGTGTGCATTTACTGAAATGTCTCCCCAATGCTTTGAGTTTCCATTTGTATTGACTGTTTTTTTACTCTTCTTTCTTTGTTTTTTTTAATTGTTTTTTAGGTAAGGTTTGTAGGACCTCCCCCACTGTATGTTTGTGTGTATGTTGGAGTAAGTGTGCGTGTGGATGTTTTTCTTGAAATAATACATAATAACTCTCCCCTTTTACAGTGTAGCCTAACGGCTTCTCTTAGTTCTTCTCTCTACGCTTACAATCACTAAACGCTCTCTGCTCAAAATACCAGCGCTACGATTTGAAACTCATACCAAAATGTAATCAGTAAACATTTTGTAGAAATTAATTATTTGCCCACTGTTTTTTTTTCTCTTGATTCACCCATGTTAGAATAGTTCTTGTAAATATTAGTTTAATGTATGTTTGGCTGCGATGGGGGTGTTTTGATTGGCTGAAAACATGAGATGGGGCCCTCTGATTGGCTGTGAATATGATTCTGCCTCTTTCCCATGATTCCCCTGAATGGCTTGCCAGAATGAGCCTCAATCTCCTGCCCATTCTCCCCCTCCTTCCACCTTCGATCGGTCTATCTGCCTGTGTCCACTTTTGTGAAGTGAATGTACACATGTGGTACATGTGGGAGTGGAAATTGTGTGTGTGTGTATGTGTGTCACCAAAATGAGGGGTGGGGGCTCAGGTGTTTTAGCTTGCAGGGAGAAGTCTTCACACCATCCCACCTGCATCCAATCACTTCTCCTCTTATAAATGTACTTGTGAAAGCCTCACCTGACCTGACCTATCTCGCTCCCCCTCTCCTGCAGAGCATGCTGGCTTGTGAGTTTTAAGCAACGCAGGATACCACAAAACAGATTGCAATTGATTCTCAATAAATGGTAAAGGGCTGTGAAAGCGATCTAGTCCTCAGTCTAAAGGAGCCTGCTGGCGGGTTAAAACGATGCGCTGCTAAAAGCTTGCTCACAGCGTATGCTTCTCATAGCATGTACAGCTGCGTGAAGTATGCATACGGCAGGCCTCTCTGTCTCAAACACATTAAGGTCGAGACTTGGATCCGCATGCGTAATTGGAGAAAGAGGGAGTGGGGAGGAGGGTGTTCCTTTTTTGGATTGAGCAATGGTTTATACATTTCTGTTGAAGGACAATCAACAAAGAGAGGGGAAACGAGAGAGCGAACAGCTTTAGGATCTGTTTTCAGTTTCTTCTCTGAAAACCTTTTAGAGGGAAGTCCGAAATTAGTAACTGAGTCCTCCTTGTGGAGGAACCCGAAAGCCTGAAATTATAGTACCAGAAATGAGCAGTCAAGAGGAGGAGAGAGGGAGTGTCAGGGATGGTGAGAGGGGTATTCCTGTAACCACCCAGGCCCATTGGTAGGGGGTACACCAAAGCCCCTGCCCCCAAACCCGACCCCTAACCCTTTACCCCTTACCCCTGAACGCTCTCTTTGTGCCTCAATCTTCCTGCTTAACCAATTGGTGTTTCTTTTTTGCAGCATTATGATCCTGGCCATGTTGTGCTGATGGTAAACTTAGTGGTAAATGTTATTTTTACCCCGATTGAATTGGTTATTTTATTTTGATTTGATTTATGCTTTCATTTTAATTTTTTTATTTTACTTCCCCCATTTCTTGTTTTGATGTGACTCTCATCATCAGAGCACCAGTGTTTAATAGGCTTAAACTGTCTCTACCTCTCTTTGTATTAGTCTTCATTCTGCTGCCCGTCTCTTAGTGTTCAATATGCACTCTTCTAGAACACTCTCATTCTGTTTGTTTTCAGTTTTTTGGGGGATATTTAGATCCACTTCCCCTTTTTTTGTTGCATTGCACCCTTTTTGTCCAGTCTCGTTATGTTATTTTCACTGGAATGCATAATGCTAGTCTTGACCTCACATTGTTCCCAAAGATTGTTGGGAAGGGAAAGGATTGAGATCGTTGACTTGGGGGCCTGATTTTGGGATTCCCACCTACATTTTTAGGGTAAATCTTAATCCTCTCAGATGATCAATATGGTGCAAGGCATTCCATGTTTCCAATTAGATATGGTAGAATGTTACAAGACACAATAACCAGATGCCTCAATATTGTTTAGTTATCTAATTCGTACGAGACTTATTTGTTATACATTTTCTCTGTTTTGTTATGAAACACTTTTGTGCACCCTAGTGGTAGGATGAATCCCTCAGCGCACTTTCCTTCAAGCTCTGGTGGGGGCTGGAATCCCATCAGGCCCCCTTATCGTTTCCACACACGCTCTTTTATCACTTCATTACAGGAACAATTATACCACTGGGCTGAAACTCAAGTCTCTCTCTGCCACAAATTAGACCGTCTTAACTACAGAATTGCAATGCCTTTTTCTGCTCAAGGGCTAGGAATTCATGCTTTATCTATCATGACGCAAAACACTGCTTTCTCAATGCATTACTTATAATGTAATTCCTTTTAATTTAGTGAAATGTGAAAGACGTACAATTCTTCTTTTGGTAGTTCAGCAGGATAAGTGTAAAGATGCTTGCTTATGTTTTCGAAGTTAAAGATAAAAGTTTTTAGCATTATTATTGATAAAACAATGATTAAATGCCATAGGAAGTAACTGATAAAATTGACTGTAAAATGATGGCCAATACCGATAGACCAATAATTATTTTCATATTGTAAATTGAAAAAGTTTTACCTAAAATAGTTTTTGTCGGTGTCAAATCAGTGTATTTAGCAATCAACTATAATGTACAGACGGCACCAATAGCCTTGTGGGCAGCGCGCCGACATATCACGCCCTTTCTCTCTCTCTCTCTCTCTCTCTCTCACTTCCAATCTCAACCATAATGAAGTAAAATAAATAAAAAATGCCAAGAATAAATATTAAAAACTAAATATAAAAAACAATATTAAAAACTAACATCCTTAAATATCTATCTGATCTAAAAAAGAAAACTCTTATATCAACATTTTTGTTAGTGTATATGTGAAATTCCTAGCCCTTTATTGCAGAAAGTTACTCCTAATATTTTTGAGACATTTTATCTTGTCTTTTTTCATTAGATCAGCCCAAGGGTATGACCTGATCCTGCTTTTAACTTGAACGACTCCCAAAAAATTTGTCAAAAAAAGAGGAAGACTGACAGAAAAAAAACTGAAATCCAAACGTTTGATTGGAGTCTGATTGACTGTGACCATGGTGCTAGCCTGTGCAGCCGCAAATTAGTATGACTTCTGTTCTTGTGCCTCTTCTCCTTTATTTGAGACCCACACCCTTTCCTGTCTCTGTGTCTGTATGTTTGCCACCCCCACCCCATCCCCACACTCTCCCAGGTAAGTACATCCTTTCCCCAACCCTGCACTGTCACCATGGCAACCTCTGGCCTTTGACGTCACTCTGCTGCTGTAGCTCAGTGCTTGTGTCCTTATTCTCTCTGTTCTCTGTCTTTCTCTCACTCCCTGTATCTCTCTCTCTCTCTCTTTCTCTCTGCTTCGTTTGGCTGGTTATGAGTGGATTAAGCAATTATGTGTCAATCTTCAATGTAGTTTTGATTGTCTTTTTTTTTATTTTGTTTCATTCTGATTTGTTCATTTTTCTGATGTTTCTTTTCCTCTTATCTAGGTCTTTTCACAGCTTGTGTATATAAAACATGACATGCTATGACTATCAGTAAAACCAAGTACTATTTCATCATATCATATGGGTCACAAACCTGCATTTGCATCTGGGTGTGGCCTGCAGTCAGGTAGGAAAATCAGATGAGCAGCTCAGAGAAGGTTCAAACCAAAAAACTACATGGGTGTAAAGAGGAGAATAATATGGAAGGCACACTGTGGATCAGGCAGTCAGTGTCGTCGCAGTGCTGTGAAAAGATGCAGGGAATGCTGATATCTTCCCCTTCTCATAAGTACTCCCCCCAGCAACCCAAATGCCTCCCTGTCATCTGAGTTAAGAACAGGAGTTGTACAGAACGCAATGCGAGACATGGCTCAAAAGAGAGGGAGGGAGATAACAGAAGAAAGTAAGAAAGGATGGAAAAAGACCTCCTTAAGCAGGTCACTGCGGCAAATTCAGTGAAAACTTTGGCCCAACCTTCCCCTCCTTGTTTTCTGTCCTGTGCTTCTTTCAACAGAAGTTTCTGTCAGGGTATGCAGTTCATTACAAAATAAATTGGCAGCAAACTCAAATGGTATACGATTAAAACTTTGCTTAGTTATATTCACATTGCAGCACCTGAAATGGCCTTTTAGAGGAGAGCTGCACATGAAGCTGTGAGAATGGCTAGAGTTTGGTTCACTGTAGCTTTCTGGTCTCTTGCACTTGAAGGCAGCCTCTCTAACCCAGCACTCTGTGCTCTAAGCAGGCTGCCCCGCCCTGAGTTTTCTCTTGTATCTGAGCAAAAGTCTAACCTTTGTCCCATCTCTCTCTGCCTCTCCCCCCAACATCATAGGACGAACTGACCCTGTGCCCATCGTCCTCAAATATGATGTCATGGGAATGGGGCGCATGGAAATGGAGGTGAAGAGATTGTTGTTTGTGATTTCTTTTTTTACTGAATGTTAATATTAATGTATGCCCCTCTAACTTGTGTGTGCATGTGGGTGCCCACAGCTGGACTATGCAGAAGATGCCACAGAGAAGCGCCGGGTGCTGGAAGTGGAAAAAGAAGATACAGAGGAACAGCGTCAAAAATACAAGGTGAGATTCTTTAACCGAAACATTGTTCATTGCCCTTTTCTGTCATTCTTAAAGGGGACATCGGAGGCTAAATTCACTTTTACATGGTGTTGGCATATTCAATTCAATTCCAGATTATTTGTATAGCGCTTTTTATGATACAATCGTTGCAAAGCAGCTTTATAGGAAATTAAGTTTCTACAATATATTTATATATAGTAGAAACTTAATATATTTAACTTATGGCAAAATGCCGAACTTTCATCAACTTGCATCCTGTCCAACTAGAGGACCGAATACACTGGATCATTGCCACACTCAGTTTAAAAAAGCCTACAATGCCCGCTTACTACCGTTTTTTGGCAAATCGGACCATGCCGCTATTTTCCTCACACCGGAATATAAACAAAGGCTTGTTCAGGAACCCCCGGTGGAGAGAGAAGTGACGCGCTGGTCCTCCCACTCTGAAGCTATGCTACAGGGGGCTCTTGATGACGTCGACTGGGACATGTTCCGGGCGAGTTCATCTGACGTCAGCGAGTTCACGGATGTAGCATTAAGCTTTGTCAACACGCTAATCGAGCAAGCCACTGAAACTTTAACTATAAGGACATTCTCCAATCAGAAACCGTGGGTGGACAGAACAATCCGTGATGCGGTTAACCATCGCACTGCCGCATACAATACCGGTCTTCTGTCGGGAAAACACAAGCGAGTACAAAGCACCGTGCTATGCTCTCCGACGTGCAGTTAGAGCTGCTAAACTCCGATACAGGGAGATAATTGAGTCTCATTTTCAGCTCAATGACTCGACGCATGTGGCAGGGACTGAAGACCATCTGTTCCTCTGGAAATAAATCCTCTGCAGAGGTGAGAGCAGATCCTTTGCTGGCCGAAGAGTTAAACACCTTCTACGGCCGCTTTGAATGCAATGGCGGCAGCGCGACTCTGACCGATCAGCACGTCAGGAAGCAGCAGACAGAGCAGCGATGATCATGTATTCACTGTGTCAGAGGACGAGGTTCGGAGGGAACTAAAGAGAGTGAATGTCAGGAAAGCAGCCTGACCTGATGGGATTACTGGCCGTGTTCTGAGGTCCTGCGCTGATCAGCTTGCTGGTTTGTTTACATCCATATTTAATGAGTCCCTTGCTACCTCTGTGGTTCCCACCTCCTTTAAAAAATCTGTCATCATACCGGTGCCTAAGAACAGTAAACCCTCTTGCCTGAATGACTATCGTCCAGTTGCCCTCACATCAATAGTCATGAAGGTTTTTGAGAGACTTTTAAAGAACCACATTTGCTCATCCATCCCTGCTACTTTGGACCCTCTTCAGTTTGCCTATCGCCCAAATAGGTCTACTGACTGCCATCTCTCAGGTCCTGCACTCGTCCCTCACACACATTGACAGCAAAAATGGCAACTATGTAAGGCTGTTTTTCCATTGACTATAGCTCAGCTTTCAATACAATATTCCCCATCAAGCTAGCTGTTAAACTCGCAGACCTCGACCTAAATTCTTCACTCTGTGACTGGATTCAAGACTTCCTCACCGGCAGACCTTAAATGGTGAAAATGGGCCAGTTCACCTCCAACTCCATCACTCTGAACGTAGGCGCCCCACAGGGCTGTGTCCTGAGTCCCCTGCTCTACTCTCTCTACACACCCGACTGCGTGTCCTCTCACAGCTCCACTTCTATCGTTAAATTTTCTGATGATACTGTGGTTCTGGGCCTCATTTCCAACAATGATGAGACCACATACTTGGATGAGGTAGAGAGACTTACATCATGCTGCCAGGACAACTGTCTCTCTCTGAATGTGAGCAAAACTAAAGAGCTGATTGTGGAATTCAGGAAGAGACAGCAGCGGCCCTACACTCCTCTTATGATCAGTGGGGGCCCCTGTGGAGAGAGTGAGCAGCTTCAAGTACCTCGGTGTAAACATCTCAGAGGACCTGACTTGGACTGCACACATTCAAACACCGATCAAGAAAGCCAGGCAAAGACTGTACCATCTGAAACAGCTGAGGAAATTCAGGGTCTCACCAGCAATCCTGAAAACTTTCTAAAACTTTCAGAATATAAATCTATTTAAAAAACTTAATTTCCTGTTGCATTGCAACGATTGTATCGTGAAAGTGTACTGACTCGGTGTGGTATGGTAACGCCTCAAATCAGGACTGCAAAGCTCTGCAGCGAGTTGTGCGCTTAGCTGAGCACATCTCAGGGTCTGCTCTCCCCTCTCTGCAGAACATCTACCTCAAACGCTGCAAAAGCAGAGCTGCTAAAATCATCAAAGACTCAAATCACCCTTGTAACCATCTTTTCATTTTACTGCCATCCGGCAAGCGCTTCCGGAACATGATGGCAAAAACTGAGAGACTGAGGAGGAGCTTCTTCCCTCAGGCCCTCAGGCTTCTAAACTTGAACTCGGTCTAATAACATTTACAAGACTCAATTTACAAGCTTACAAGGAATGTATTTGCTAAATTGTAAATTGTGTCCATAATAAAAAAGCAGTACATACCAGCTTTGTGTAATATTGAGTCACAAACGCATCCACTGCTGTAAATCCTGGTTTAGTTAGAGAGGTATGGGTCCATGGAACAACATCCCATCAAGCACTTTAGTCCAACGAAACAACATTGTTATATGGATAGATATTCCTTTGTTTACGTCTCCTTCCAAGAGAGTTATTGTTTGTATCCGTTATGGAATAGCTCACGTTCAAAATCGTCATCGTCAAAATCGTCACTCAAAAAGTCTTTATTGTAAAAAAACACATGGTTTTGTAGTATACAATGTTACACCAGAATGAGACCATCCCCCTAAAAAATTCATTTGAATTCTGGCGCTCTCTCGCGAGGGCTGTGACGCATGCTGATGGGGCCGGAACTTGGCGATCTTCAATTATGTTTTTAAAAAACATAATTGAGGATAACTGTGGGTAACCTAAGCAAAGTGTTTCTCTCTAAAGCTGTGTAGTGTTTGAGGATATAAACAAGTTTTTCTTTCAGTTAAAACAGCTAAGAGTTACATTTTAGTCTTGGACTAGGCTCAAGACATGTCTGTGAAACCAGGGGATGATGTCTTTTTCATTCATACTGGACGCCAGAGGGCGTCCTCGTGCAGAAAACCCACATGTCCAGTCACCGAAGTAGCAGAACCCATGAAGCTGGATAAAGGCATTGCTATTGCTGTAACTGAGCAAACAGAAGATATAAACGTTTTGAATGATAAAATAAGTACAATAAACACTCGACCACGACTATGTATAGTTAATCAATGTAAAGCCATCTCTGGTATTTTCATAATAAATAAGTATATTTATAATCCATTGCTAATTGATGTATTAGTAGTCTATGGTGTAGTATTAGCTTAGCCAGTTAATGGTATGCTACCTGATGCCGTCAGAGCAAGTGTAATTACTGCATTCTCCTCGGATATAGAGATGCAACGATTATAGATTGTGTTGGTACGATTATAGTCTGAGAAATAATCACGGTTTCACGATTATTATGCATTTATTCATTTACCGCACTATTTCACCTCTCTGAAGCGGGCAGAATGCGAGAGATAACGAACTTCGTGTCAGGTGGTACTTGCCTTCACGTCGTGCATTCAAATCGCTTATTTCACGAGAACAGTTTGGCTAGCTGTGCATTATCCCTTATGTATACTCTTTAACAGCTATTTTTACGGCAATATTTAAATGACGCCCTGGTCATTCTAGGTTTACACAAAATGGTCCCACACTATCGACTTCAGTGCACCTCTTGTGTAACTGTTTTCGTTTTGCACAAGCTGCAACATTTCCGTTCCGAGCAACAGAAACACTTGGTGTAGAGGAGCCTTTACGATTAATTAACCATGAAGTTTTAAAGCGCGGTTAATAGTAAAACCGGTTAATCGCTGCATCCCTACTCGGATACTCTCATTTCCCGAGTTATGTTTTTAATCGGAATGTGAAAACAGCACTCTTGCGCTACTACAAAGTAGATGATGCTTCTTACATCCATTTCGGAGAAGCAAAGGACAAATATTACAACCGATCGGTCAGACATGGCACCGAAATGAAGCACCAAAATCTGCGTTCTGATTCGGTTCTAGTACATACCAGTTACATAGATACCGGTGCCATATTGGTACCGGGTTTCGGTACCCAACCCTAGTTGTATCTAGTTAAAATCTATGAATGTTTGAGATTAATTTGTCACAGTCACTATGCTTGGATAGATACAAAGCTTCTCTTGTTCCACTGCAGCTCAACCACATACAAACAAACATACAAAAACATAATTGAGGATAACTGTGGGTAACCTAAGCAAAGTGTTTCTCTCTAAAGCTGTGTAGTGTTTGAGGATATAAACATGTTAATATGTATGCTGCATTCTCTTTCACACAAACTCAATGTCTTTTGACAAACTATCCTACATATGCAGTACATAACTCGTTTATTTTCCTTTGTCATTAATGCCAAAAATTACCTATGCAAGTCAGTTTTCCAAGCCAATATTTCATGATATGTTGTTCTGTGTTTTGCAGGATTATATGGAGAAAGAAAAAGCCATAGCTAAAGCTTTAGAGGAACTGAGGGCTAATTTCTACTGTGAACTGTGTGAAAAGCAATACCAGAAACATCAGGAGTTTGACAATCACATCAACTCCTATGATCATGCACACAAGCAGGTATGATAGATTTGCATCAGCATGACTGTACTTAGCTTGAACTTTGAACAAATTTGAACACAAATTTTCTTCACATTCAAAGCTCCATTTACTTGTGATGCTACATCTCAGAACACATTCTTATTCCTCTCTATTTAATCCTACAGAGACTGAAGGAGCTGAAGCAGAGAGAGTTTGCCCGGAATGTGTCTTCTCGTTCCAGGAAGGGTGGCAAGAAACAGGAGAAGATGTTGCGGAGGCTTCATGAACTGGCCGAACAGAGGAAACAGCAAGACCAGTAAGTAAAATTGAGCAGAACTTCTAACGTGTTTTAACATGAAGTGTTAAAAGTTGTAGCACAAGTTCTCATTCTTTATTTTATTTTGCAGTGTCATTGGTAGTGGCCCTATGTTTAAAACTACCACAGTGGCAGTAGATGGAGAAAAGGGGGAAGACTCCATAGATGGAGTGCCTATGACAGTGGACACCAACACAGAGGCTATTGAAGATAAGGGAATCTGTAGTGTTAGTGGTCAAGGCTCCCCTAGAACAGGCCCTGCCATCAGCTTTAGTTTTAACAAATCTAGCTCTTCTCCAATACCTTCTGGAGTCTCACAGGCTCCCAAAGTGAGTGTCTCTTTCTCTTTTGCTAAGAAAGCCCCAGCCAAACTTGAGACGGCTGCCGCTGTGTTTGTAGATCATGGTGAGGAGACAGTGGAAGGAGAAGAAAGTCAGGAAGAGGGAGGCGAAAAGACTGGAGGAGAGGACGTTGGTCTGGCATCCACCACTGATATCCATCAAGCAGCAGCAGGAGGAGGAGAAGGAGGTGGTGGTGGTGGAAGTAGTGGGTGTGAGGAAGAGCAGTCACAACCAGATGATGGCAGTGCCCTGGCCTCGACTTTGAACAAACTGAAGATGATGATGAAAAAGGAGGAAGGTTACTCTGGACAGGAACCACAGTATTACCATTATGTACCACCTGCACATTGTCGGGTCAAGCCGCATTTCCAGTTTCTGCTTTTCATGAAGGCTTCAGACCAGTGTGATAGCAAGGAGGAGGAGGAAGATGGAGCGAAAGATGAGAAGGCAGCAGCAGGTAATGACGTAGAGCAAAAACATATCAAAGTCAGCAGCTGCACATCTGAAAAAGACACTGAGAATGAACCACCACAGGCACAAAACACAAATCCCAAATCAGCTACAGCGAAGACAGAGGAAGAATCCAGTAGTGCACCTGCAGGACAAGGTGATACAGCAGTGGTGGATAGCTCGTCCCAACAAGTTAATACCAAGCAAGTAATATCCGAGCCTACAGACACAGGTCCCCGCATGCCAACTGGGCCTTTCTTTCCTGTGCTAAGTAAGGACGAAAGCACCACCTTGCAATGGCCTTCTGAATTGTTGGAGTTTACTAAGGCTCAGCCATCCCTCTCCTACAGTTGTAATCCTCTTTACTTTGACTTCAAACTGTCAAGAAACAAAGGAAACTGGGCAAGCAAAAACAGCAAACCTGCCAAGCCAGTTAGCAATGAAGGACGAGAGGGGTCTAAGCCTGAAAATACAGACAGTACGCTTGCCACTAGTGTAGAGGTTTGCACTGCTACAAAGATTGCAGTATCCAGTACAGTTCAAAAAGAACAATCATCCTTGAAAGACGAGGGTGCTGATAGAGAGAACAACGAGCAGAAATTACAAAGTAATGAAGATGTCTCTGCAGGGTCCAAGAAAAAGAAAAAAAAGAAACACAAGTCAAGCAAGCGCTCCAAACGTAAAGAAAAAGCAGCAATAGAGGGGGAGTTAGAAAATGAGATTGCAGGAGAGAAAACTAAAAAGAAGAAGAAACACAAAAAAAAGAAAATCAAAAATAAACCACGTAGCACTGATGAAATTGAAGCAGAGGGAGGTGACAGTAAGGAAAAAGAGAAAGACCAGGATGACAAAGATGGAGTAGCCACTGCTCAGTCATCGGGAGTAAGCACATCCAACGAAGGAGGAAAGAGAAAACGTTCCCACAAAATATCTCAGTGTTCTGGAGTTGAGGAAACCAGTGCAGGAAAATCTAGCTCTACAGAGGAACACAATGGTTCCAAACGTCTTAAACCTGACACCAACACACCTGCCGCCTCCTGCTCTGCCTCAGCCCAAAAGAGCATAAGTGGAGGTCGACCTCCAAGTAGTGACAGCGAGGAGGATGGTGGGTCATCCTCTCAACGTTCTCGACCAGCTCACCGTCACTCCACACCACCACGTGAGCAGCGAAGACACCGCAGTGACGATTCTGGACGATCAGGACGTTCTCATAGTAGGTCGTCTCGTCGGGGAGACCACAACCATAGACGCCACAGAGGTCAAAAGTCACACAGTCGAACCTACTCAAGTAGCTCTGAGCGTTCCTCAGCAGGGAGCAGTGCTTACAGTCGCCGTAGCCATAGCTATTCAGACAGTTACAGTGACTACAGTGATGAAGGACGTCGCCGACGATCAAGACGTTCCTCTGACTCAGACTATAAAAGGCGTGATAGTGGGCGATCTCACAGGCGACGTTACACCCCGTCTTCTTCAGAGGATGACTCCCGTTCTCGTTCACGCTCTCATAGCCGCAGGAAGCATCATCAGCGGAGACACCAACGTAGCAGTAGTCGCAGCTCCAGCCGTAGTAGTAGGAGTAGCAGCGCTCGTTCTTACAGACGCAGCAGCTACAGTCGCAGTCGCAGCTCTGCTAGTCGTTCATCTAGCTCCACCAAGGGCTCTCCACATCGGCACAGTCACAGCCGGCGATCTGACAGCTCGATGCAGCGGCAGAATTTCAACCGGTCGCGAATCTACCATTCCCAGTCTCCAAGGTCCTCTTCCCGCACACAAACACGAAACAGCAACTCTTCATCGGCACAAGGAAAAAGAGGTGGTGGTGGAGCTTCCTCAAAAGAGGGAGGGGGGGCAGCAGAACATCGAAATTCATTCACAGCTCGACAACTCTTGGAGAAAATTCAATCTAAAAAAGGAGGGAATGAATCTGGTACTAGCAGCAAAACAGGCCTCAAGATCAAGGACCCCCCACAGGGATACTTCGGGCCCAAGCTCCCCCCTGCCCTTGGAAACAAAAGTATGTTGCCCCTTTTTGGCAAGCTCCAAGCAGGAAAGAAGCCTCCGTTATTTCCTTTTACACGTTCAACCGAAGGCCAAAAGTCAGAGCAAGGGAAAAATTCGGATAGTAATGAAGTTATCCTGGTAGAACCTATTCGTGAATTTCCCCCACCTCCTCCTCCACCTCAGCCACCAGTTCAACAACAACAACAACAAAAGCAGCAATTGGAGGAGGCTGTATCAAATTATGCGGTGTTCGAGGAGACCAGACATCCACCTTTGGACCCTCCAGCCCTTCATGAGACTCAGCCGCTATATGAGCAGGATCCAGCAATGATGATGTCTCAATACCAAGGTGAACTGAGACAAGACCCCAACAATCCCATGTTGGACGAACATTTAATGGGGCCCGAAATGGGTCCGCAGCCTACTATGCATGCCTACCCTGGTTACCCTCCTAACATGGAGGATGGCGAAATGGGCATGGAACCTGAAGAGGATGGTCTTGCACCTTTAGAAAGTCAACCAATCACATTTACCCCAGAGGAAATGGAGAAATACGGCAAGTTACAGCAAGCAGCTCAACAGCACATTCAACAGCAGCTGTTAGCCAAGCAGGTGAAGAACTTTCCCTCAGCTGCAGCTGCTGCTGCAGCAGCTAACATGGCAGCAGTGGCCAACCTTGCCCCTGCGCCACCGCCCCCACAAGCTGCACTGCAGCATATCCACATTCAACAACCCACAGTTTCTGCAGCTTCTGCTACCTCTATTACCACAGTCCAGCATGCTATCCTGCAGCACCACGCTGCTGCTATGGGTATCCATGCCCATACCCCACATCATCCCCACCATGCCCAGCTAGCCCAGGTGCACCACATACCTCAACATCATCTAACCCCTTTCTCCTTGTCACATTTAGGCCATTCTTTGGGTCATTCACTGGGTCACTCTTTAGGACACACCGGCTTGATTCCAGCCCACCACACTGCCTTCCTTTCAGGCCAACCTATACATATTATACCAGCCTCGGCGCTCCATCAAACCCCTTTTGCTCTGCACCATTTCCCACATGCCCTCTACCCAACACTCTTCGCCCCTCGGTCAGCCACTGCTGCGGCTGCCCTCCAGCTACACCCTCTACTTCACCCTATCTTCTCAGGCCAGGACCTTCAGCACCCTCCAAACCATGGGTCCTGAAAATCCATCTGCTCTCAAAGAGAGGGCCTGGCCCAGTAGTGTGAATAGCTCAAAGGTTTTAGCTACCGGTTGACACGATCTGGCGACACACTCTCCTCTACATACTCTGCTACCATAGGGTGACCTCAACAGGGCTGTTTAGGAGTACATTTAAATTGAGGACAGAATACGATCTTCTTGGCTGGTGTTTGAGATTGTAATGGCCTGAACCAGAAGCTAGGTTGACAGGTTGACGTATGTGACATTGTGTATGTATATGTATATGTATATATATATATATATGTATATATTTCACACAAGGAGTACGAGTTGCAAGAGTTGGTTTATAGTCCAAGATGTGGATCTTAAAACTAGGAAACCACTGGCATATTGTTTTGTTTTCTATGTTATGTCATAAATTTTTGTTTGTTTGTCTAATGTGTTTATATATATATATATATATATATATATATATATATATGTGTGTATGTGCTCTCAAACAATTAATTGTGATTAATCGCATACAGAAGTTTTTGTTTGTATGTGTGTTCGGTGTATATTTATTATGTATATATAAATACACACACACATGCAGTATATATTTTGACAATATTTACATGTATTTACATGTCTATTTATATTATAAATAAATATATTTAATATATAAACAACCTATTTTTATGAAATATATACATGCATGTGTATGTATTTATATATACATAAAATATGTATGTGCTGTGTATTTTTATGTAAACAAATTTTATTTTGGATGCGATTAATCACGATTAATCGTTTGACAGCATTAATATATATATACACACACACACTCACACAGAAGCTCACTGGCTGAAGCCAAAATCAAGATATTTGTTGTGGGCTTTTAGCGTGGTTTTGAGGGTCATTTTTGGAGACTTGTTTTTCTGTGTGCTACGTGTTCATGAAAGTTGCAAAATTTATTAACTCGTTGTATGAATATGCAAAAATACTTTTCGGCCTGCTATACAAAAGCAGGTTGTGATAAACTGATGATTGGTTTGCTGAAATTATACCAATTATCAGAAACGGTTGTACCATACTCTGATCAAAGGGTGTCAAGAAACATGAACAAGATGATTCAAATAAAAGCCATACTCGGCACTCAACTGTGTGAAGCTATTTTTGCTGGTTGGTTGTAAATCAATATACATTTTCTGAAAATAGTGAATGGAACAGATATCATACAAGTTGATGTCAAAAGTTTTCTAACATCACAGGCTGTTGATACTGCATAACAGGTAACACTTTGGGATTTGAAGGTTCCCGCCCCGTTATTAAAATTGTGAAATCTTGCACTGAAAAATATACATTTTGAGATGCTGTTTTTGCATCTTGTAACAACTGTATGATTGTAGTATTCTGCAATAATTTTGTTTTCTATTTGATTTTAAATTATTTTTCTTTTATTTTGGATTTTTTTTTCTTTCTGTACAATTAGTTAAATGTGAATAAAGATAACGTAGTGAAACTATGTAAAATAAAGGTTTGTAACACCGGTTTAAAAATGCTAATAAAAATAATGAAATAAAAAATGGGTGGAAAAGCATATGTAAACATGATCAGGGCTGGTACTTTGGAAAGTGAAGGGACAGCAGAATGTGGCAACTTTTGTTGATATGAATTGTACTGTAAATGGCAGCAATGACGTTGGCTTTTTTTTTAATCCTCAATGCATCAGCAAATAAAAACTTTGACTTGTAATTCTGGTGTACTCGTTTGATTCATTTATTTATGTATATGTAATAATCCTTTTTCGTAGTAAGACAATGTTCCTTCAGCAAACCAGATGATATATTAAGATTTCAGGTTAACTTGCACTAACATCACAAAAAAGCCATAATTTGAACATCGGCACCACAAGATATTTGCAATAAAACTAGGTAGATATAGAAATACAGGACAAATAAAATGTCACACTTTAATGACCGGCTATTTATTTTGCAAACCACCATGACCTGTCCCTCACAGCTTAGGAAGTGGTGAACCCTAGGAAGTGCAAACCCAGCTGCAAGCCATTTGATTTCATTGGACAAATAAAATAAGCTCTGGTATACGTATAAGAACCTGATAAAGTAACATACAAAAATAGTTTTGCCTGTCAAATGACAATAAAAGCAGCCTTTGCGTATCCTGACCCTGACACCAAGGAAGGGTCTGTGGACCGAGTCTGTGTGCAGGTACTGATTTTTTACTTTTTAATAATCAAACGCATTTCAAATGTTGAACAAGAATTGCTCGAACTATTTCTGTTCGTATGATGATCGAAAACCACACAAAGAGCACCTTTTAGGATTGACTTCATTGTTGAACAAGGCTGTCCAACACTTGAACACTTGAAATCTATTCTTTTAAACCATATAAAGTAACTTGAACTTGTAACAGTTGTCTTTATTGTAGGTGTATTTGTGTAAGTGTAATATTTAGGCTTTGGCTAGGTAGGCTATTTTTTCAGCAGTCTTAACTGTTAACACTAGATGGCACTGTAGGACAGTAGCCCCTCACTGAAGAATAAAGATCCAGGGGGCGGGGTTGGATCCACATCTAGGGGTGGAGCAGGAGATGGTAGGTTTAAGGGATCAGGAGGTGGATACGGGTAGGTTTAGGTCTATGTAAGGTGGGAAGAGTTGGATCTGGATCCAACCACGTCCCCTGGATCTTATATTCTGCGGTGAGGACCGTCTCCTGTTGCCTTAGCTCTTTAAGATATTTATTGCAAAATTGTTACAATATTCTATGTTAAGTATCAAGAGCTTTCACTTACCTCTGTGTACAGATTACAGAGGTGAGTTTTTAAAACCTTTAAATGGTCAATATAAATATTAATAGCTGCATACATTTCTTACATCTATTCACGGAGTCTGTGTGACAATGACTACAGAGAAAAATAACTATTTATTAACTTTCACATAGTTTTTCATTAATAGTATTTTATCCTCTTGGTCAACATGGGAATTTCAATGACAGTGGCAAAGACGGTGTATGACTGTTGCAGGAGGATATTGTTGAGGATTATGCTGCTGGGGTCTTGAGTATGTGTGAATGTGTGCATACAGCGTCAAGATCCATGCAGCAGATGTCCAATAAGACGTCTCATTTCCTGTTTGCCGGAGGCTGTTGCTCCTGCGTAGATCCAGGCATACACACTCTCACTTTAGCGGCATGAAACAAGTGTAGGGTTTTACATTTCAGGGCAGCTGGATGCTACTTGGGTTTATTGCACAGAAATGTGTGTTTACAGGTTAGAAGCATTATGAACAATACAGTACAAACTAAGCACCGAGTATTTTTGGTTTGTTGTCCAGAAGGTGGCAATGAAGAGCCAGATAACAGACCAATTCTCGAACCATTATGCATTTTTTAAATCTAAATGTCTTTAATTATTATTTGCTCTAATACTTCTATAATACCGGCGAGAATAAAGGTTTTAGTTCAGTCTAGATTAAAGAAGAAATAAAGAGCAGTCACACAAATGTACTGCGTATTTCAGAATCAGCTGAGAGGAACGTTATGAAACGATTCAATGTCTTTGAAAATACAGCTGAAGAAGAAAAAACTAGAGACACAAAATAGTTGGGATGTTGAGTGGCAGTCATCCTGCAAAGAGGCAGTTCTGTGATTTTCTTTCAGCACACCTGTGCCTTTTTCATAGATGTGATGCATGTGGCATGAAAACCGGAATGATCCACTGACGCGATCTAGACACAGGGTCGGCTAAAGCTGGGAGAGTTCAGCTAAGGTATTTCACCACCAGGAACATGACAACGCAAGTAGCCAGCATTCCAGCCATCATCATGAACTTGTCCTGCAATGCTCGCTTTTCAATCAAACGCATGACCGTGTTTGACAAACCCAACATGTTTGCCACATCCAACATCTTTTTATGGGTACCCTAAAAAACAGAAAGTGTGGAACGTTACTATGAATCTCTGATTGTAAAAAAATACAGTTTTCGAATAGTATTTCTTCTCTTTGAATACAGTGAGCAACAGATTAACTTTCATTCACTCAGTAAAATATCTGAGGTACACATCACCCCCCCATTTCCCCAAAAGCACAGGCAGAGACGGTCTCTCACGCTCGGTGATAATCAGAGGAGCTTCAGGAAGAGCACGCTCCTCCCTGGAAACACACGGTCAGTGTCTATATGTGCATACATGACCTCAAACCACGGGTGTCATTGTCAGCTAAAACTGACATGTTTCCCTTATTTCAAACAGCGGAAATAAAACAAATATTTGATGGAAACATGAAAAAAAAAAGTTAAATAAACAAATAAATGGGGAAAAAAATGCTAAATCGAAGACACTATAAAGAAAACTAAAACATACAATTAAGCCTAAATCAATATATTAATAACTACTATAATAGCATATAAATAATACTAAAATAACACTGACTCAAAATAAACTGTTAAATTAAATGAACATTCTGTTCATGTAATTGAAAACGGATATATTGATAGCGTCAATTATTCCTGTCTACATTTCATTTGACTATCATTAAACTGTATTGTGTCAGCCATCAGCACTTTATCAACAATCAGTGGAGCACTATTTGAAACACCCTGATAAGAGAATGGAAAAAATTCCCCTTCCTGGTCTAGAGTTGAATCCGCCCTGTGTTGTGTGCGTCACACACACCTTAAGCGTGCTCCTCTGGTCTCTCATGCCGTTAAGGATGCTGGAGCCGGAGCCCAGCAGGTCGTCCATTCCTCTGTGAGCGTTTTGTAGACTGCTATTAAACTGCAGGGTTTCATCAATAGGGATGGAGGTGTCTGCATCCTACACATAAAAAGCACACAGCGCTGTCAAAATCAAAGTGCCTTCTTTGTAATATGATGTACGTTTATAGACTGATGAGTGATGAGAAAGAGGCTTGGCAAAAACTAGGCAGAAGAACGTGTGTGTGGTCTACTGACGTTTGTTGTGAAGCTCCGGCTCAAGAGCTCCTCTCTTTCTCTATCCTGAGCCTCGTGAGCGTAACGTCTGTGCTGGAAGTTCCTCAGGGCTGTCTGGAGATGCTGCACATCATACTTCAACTGATCAACACGCCTACAGAAAGAAAAACACAGGGAGTGTCTTTCAGACCACACAGCAGCCCGCGTTTGGTGATGCAACAGTTGTAGACTACTGCTCGTTTATATAGAAAGAAGCTTTGCATTCAATAACAGACTCAACTGAAGTTCAAATAAACTTCTCACACTTTATTTACTCCACTCAAGACTCAACAATACAAAGGCTCAGGGATAAATCATATCTGGCCAGTTATTGGAACTGTGGCCTGATATTATTGCAAATTAAAAACTATTTATTTCATATTTTGTTTTATTTGTATATTCACATTCATGTATTAATGGAAAATTAAAATTACATTTATTTTTGAAAAATAAATACATTTTCATATCACATTGCTAAAAATAACATTTATTACAAATAAAAAAAATGTGTTGATTAATATTAGCATATGTAATATTTTAATAATGATCACATATAATTGCAATTATCAGATTTATTTTTCAAATTTATTTAAAAATGTTGCAATTATTATACAAAAATCAAACACGGGGAACGATGAATTGCAAATAATTGCATCAAAAATAAAAGTTCTGTACATAATGTGTGTGTGTATATTTATTATGTATATATGTATATATAAATACACACACGTGAATGTACGGGTGTATGAAAAAATGTATGGTTATATATTGAATATATTTATATATAATACATTATAATATCAATATATACACGTAAATATTTTCTAAATACATAATGTGTGCATTTACATAATATATATTTACACAATATACACACATGTATAATACAAACAAAATCATTTATTTCGATGCAATGAATCCTTGCCCAGCACTAAAAATAATTATAATACTGGTAACTAGTATTACTAAAAATCTCATTTATTTTTTATTCAAAATAGTTTCAGTTATTATATATAAATGCTATTATTTAAAAAAGTACTATTATGTATATAATAATTCAAACTATGATTACATTGCTAAAAATGATTTATTATTATTATTATATAAAATATTTTAGAAAAAATACAAAAACGTAAAATGTAGATGTAGGGTCAATGAAAATATTTACAGGACAAGTACAAATCTGAACTAATGGGGTGTCTGGGCCAGCAGACAAAATCCTTACTGCTGAGCTGTTTTGACTAAATACATAAAAACATGTACGGTATAGGAGCAAATACAGATATAACTATCAATTCAATGACACAAGTCTCCAAAGAATTCACCTTGTGTGAAAAGCTTCTGTTGTTTCTGTATGGCGTGTTTGAGATCATCCACACTCTCGGTCCTAAAGAGTCTGTTCTTTACGATATTCGTTGTTTTGTGATTGAGTGAGTGTAACAGTGTGTTGGCCTCAGGTGTGTTTGTGCAGTGCTTTAGCCAGGCTTTGCCACACACGACAGGAATGTTGGTGATGACGTGACTGCAGACAGAATGTTTTCACTGGATCCCACATACAACACAAACACTCCTCACCTTCATCACATCACATTATTCTTCATTTGGCAGAGGCTCTCTCATTCAAAACTACGTACATTATGTATTTACTACAAGAGCAGAGCAACTCGAGTTCTTGTGGGTTATGTCATGGTAGAGACGATTGCAGAACTGAAGAACATGAGTCCCCTGATCTTTGAACCTACAACGTTTAGGTAGCCATCTATCCACCAATACTACAGTCCAGCTTCCACATACTCTGGTTAATGATTACAGATCAAATTGGATACCAATTGAATCTTCTGATAGGAAAGATCATTTGCCCTAGTTGCCTATGCTCCCGAAAACAACCTTGGATCAAGACAAGAACTGGACCTTTGCATGATTCAATAAGGCACTAGTGTATATTTCTACTGATGCACTCACAGTTTGGCGTTTTGCCGGCGGTTTGGTGGCTCTTTACTGGCTAGCATCTCAAGTCGCTCCAGCTGATTAAAGATTTGATCAATTCTTGCTTGAAGTTCATTTTCAAGTACTGCTGGAAAACACAAGAATCAGAAACATAACACAAATAGGAATCATGTATCATGTACATCACAAAATACTCAAATTCAAGTTTGGGGTCTGTAACATTTATTAATGCTTTTGAAAGAA
The DNA here is from genome assembly GCA_027564155.1 of Gymnocypris eckloni scoliostomus. Classification (NCBI taxonomy): domain Eukaryota; kingdom Metazoa; phylum Chordata; class Actinopteri; order Cypriniformes; family Cyprinidae; genus Gymnocypris; species Gymnocypris eckloni. Next base: position 13,413,903 of record CM050415.1, on the reverse strand, counting down.
ATCCCTTATGACCATCAATGCTGCCTTTTGTTATTGTGATTTATTATAGCATTTTAAAATGACTGTTTTCTATTTTAATAGAGTCTAAAATATAATGTATTCCTGTGATGCAGTGCGACATGATCCTTTAGGAATCATTATAATATGTTGATTTACATTTATGCATTTATTAGACGCTTTTACCCAAAGCGACTTACAGTACATTCAGGTTATACATTTTTTGTCAGTATGTATGTGTGTTCCCTGGGAATTGAATCCACAACCTTTTCCGCTGCTAACGCATTGCTCTACCCCTGAGGATTTATGGCTCAAGAAACATTTATTAGTATCAATGTTGAAAACAGTCATGCTTTACATCAATTTAAGCATACCTGCTGAATAAAATTAGTAATTTCTTTTAAAATAAACCTTACAGACACCAAACCTTTAAATAACGGTGTATGTACAAATATATATTTTTAAATGCTTAAAAAATGTGCCATATTTAAAAAAAGAAAACATTTTAAAATCAGGGATGCACCAGTTTTACATTTTGTAATACCCATTTTAATTGCTACAAGTGAATGAAGGCATCACAACATTTTAATGTACTCAATATTAAACTATTTTAAGTATTAACCTTAAATGAGTCTTAGATGGCCACAAAACTTATCTTAATGTAAAGGTAAGGGGAAATGAGGACAGTCACTTAATTATAACAAATGCATGCACTAAGCTGCAATGAGTTAAAATAAGTATCAGGCAGAGAGAGAATCAAGCATTGATCCGCTGATTGATTGGGAATGAGTGCCGCTTCCTTGGACAGAAACGCAGACTGGTCACTGGTGGGAAAGTTTTATCACACATGCAGTCTGCCCTGACCCCCCACCCTCTGAGACAATACAATCTCACACTCGCTCTCACAGACAAACCTATGTATGCGTTATGCATCCTTCCCGCCTATGACATCTCTTATGATGTCACCACAGTATGGGTAGGAGACGGTTATCTTATTCAGACTCACCAAAGAGCCACAACACCACCTCAAACACACACACACGCCACAGCACTCCATGAGTCTCCATGCCCCCACCCCATCACTCCTCCCTGTCCTTCCTGCCGTGGCACCAGCCTGGCTCTCTGCATAAGCTCCACCTCTACAATCAGCTGCTCAGTGGCACCACGAGGACTCTGCCTGCTGCTCAAAGCGGATCGGTTGGACACATTTTATTTGTGGATTTACAATTTCATTATCCGATCACGAATGGAAAATACCTCGGTAAATGGGGTCTAAACATTGTGCAATATGATCACGGACACCCCATTGTGAGGTTGTGGTTAACATGCAGTGGATTTTGTGGCACTCACGTGTAACCACACAAATTTGAGAGAAAATGTTCATTGGTACACATATGTAAATTGGGTCTAGGTCAACTGCTTACTGATCTCTGATGGGTTTCCCAAAAGCACTGTAGGCCTACACAGACAAGCCACTGGCACAGATGGTCTCTACAAACTACTTAGGTTCACAATTATTTTGAGAAATGCAACCTTGGACTGAATATATGTCACATTATAATAACTGGTGTAATGTCTTGCAATTCCTTATTCAATTTTGCAAAAATAATAAAGTTGTAAATGTATATAGTGGTTAAATATCAACAAACAGCTGAGAGTAGGATAATCTTGTAATAATGTAAATTATAAATATACGTTAATAGAAATGGTTGGTTGTATTTAAGTTTATTGCTATACCAGCTTCACAGACTATTTAATGGCAGATTCAAATTCAACTTTCAACAATAAATACAAACTTTTTTTTTTATTCAACTTTTTACATAAACATAACTCCATAAAATATTCTAAATGTACTATGAAAGTTTTCCAGGTTCAATCTTACAAAATAAGTCCTTCAAAGTTTGCCCAGATTAAAAAATATATTGTCTCGTGTCATTAAAAATCGTCAGACCAAAGACAGTGCTAAAATATTGACGTTTTGGTGGTTCTTCATTAAATGCCCATGAATCAATCTGGTGTGACATACATGACACCTTGTGCAAACAACGTGGCCATGTCTGGATTTAAACGTAAAGTAAACAATGCTCTTTCAAAGCAGCTTTACAGACAATCACGATGTTACTATTTATAATAGATTAACATCTTCATCCCTTAGAGTCTCATTTATCAGAGCTGGATGATATAAAACAATTAAGCTGTTCAGAGTTTGTATATAGTATTTACATGTGTACTGTAAGTATTAGGTAGATGCATATTTTCCCACATCAGCATTTATTTCAAATAATTAGTATTTTTTTTACACACTATCCATTCTGCTTGCCATTTATCTAATAAAAACAGGTCAATAAAGGGCTTGAAACAGAAATCAGCTCAAGCAGAAACTACTAATATGGAAAAATGAAACTGCTTTTGAATCATAAACCACACTGCCCAGCTCTAAATGTCATTATGTTTTGGAGTATGTGTCCTATTTGAATCATGTTGTCTCTGTGACTGATTGAGGATCTTTATTCATTCACACACACACACACACACGCACGCACGCACACACACACTTACAGTGGACTGACTGTCGGTCTGTTGTCTCCAGTCGTCCCATGTGAAACTGAACCTCCTGAATTTGTCTAAAAGTTAAAGACATGGAAAAAAAGTGAGAAGAGAGAGGGGTTAAAAACACTGTACATTATTAAAGTCACTATTCAACGAATGAATGTTAGACAGTAGACAAATGGACAGCGAGACGCTGCTGTCAGACAGATACTAGCATTATACAAGCAGCCCCTTACTTACAGTACAACCACGCGTTTGATGAACTACACCAGCTGACAGGCCGTAATGAAAGCTTAATATCAACGAAACCTCCTTACAGAGAGTCATTCACAGAAAGTATAAAGATGAAGCTATAACGTTACTCTCATCTTCACTTAACAGATGCTGTCAGACCAAAGCAGCGTATATTCTATTTCCATACAATGTACTTCAGAGAGCTCTGTTACACCGAGCTTATGAAAACGGTCAGCATTTAAGATATCTGAGCATTAATAGTTCTGTTTACTGGTAAGTTAAGCTAGCTAACAGTTAAATTATCAGCAGTGTGAACAAACTCACTTATTGGTCTGATGGTAAAGCGTCTCCATCTTCACTGACGGTCAAGAGCGCCACTAAAAACACTGTACACACGTCTTTAAAGGAAAGTTTTGCAATGTTTTATTTCCTCCGTTTCGTTTAGTTTCACATATCGCTGTCAAACATACACGTCACCAGGAAAAAAGGACCTCTTTTAGGCGTCCTCTCCGCCTGATTAAAAATACACCGCTAGAAGATAGAACGGCGCCAGCAGTGGCGGATGGTATTCAACATTAGACGTACAATTAAAATTGAGTTAATTTGGATGGTGTTCAACATTGCTAATTTTTGTTTGTTTGTAAGAGAAAGGTTGAAACACATTCAGAAGAACAATAATAGGCTATAAATGAAAGAAAACACACACAAGACAATGGAGGCAGACTGATAGGCTAATTATTGAAATAAGTGAATATTTGCATATATGGACTACAGTCTTAATGGCTTTCTTAGTACTGGAATACAGAATAGTCTTAAAAAATTTAACTATCACCCAGAATTAAATTAATAATAGCCTACGATATTAGGTCTATTTTATTTGAGGTGACAATAGAAAAGCAGGTCTTATTCTGCAATCCTAATATAGTCTATAATGAATACATCTATATCTGTGAAATAATTTTGACACAAATATTTTACCTTTAACATTTCTCTATAAAGTTACAATGAGACTAAATGCCACATAGAAGCCTTATTGCAAAAATCTTAAAACGAATACATCATCAACAATAGAGATAGTTTGTAAATTAAACATGAACTGAAACTTTAACTATAAGATGCATACCATTAACAATGCAAACGTTACCAAAATAGCTAGATGTTACAAAGAGACATAAAAAATAGATATAAAAGATAACAACGTTTTGTCCCTGTGCAAAAACACAGCCCTGTGTTTTGGTGGAAACTATAATTATAGGATTGACTTTTTGTAAGGAAGATCTGAATGTTTAGATTAGAATGTGAACAGCAATTAGCAACCAGCTTTAATCTTAAATATTGTCAATTAAGGTAGGCTTATTTTTTCCATAAGATCTCTACATTCAGAAATCTGCTCCATAAAGCCCTTTAAATGACAGCTATTAATGTAAACCTTAATCCCATTCATCATTTATGTGAAACATGAATCATGCAGCAATTGTAATTTTATTAAAGTAAATACCATCATTCTTATAGTATGTTACAACTTGAGGCCTGGGGGAAGGTGTGTCAACTTTCATCCCTTGATGGAGCGTCAGTGACAGGAAGAACATAATGACAAATCATCTTGGGGCTAGATTTTGTCAACTCCTTTCGCTCATCCCAGCTTTGTCTAATTATGTCGGTTTCGCAGCCTTGTATCTGAACACACCGGTCTGATCTGGAGCCTCCCATGCCCGGAGACACAGACACAAAAATAATGATATCAAAATTTCCAAAAGGGAGACAGACAGATGAGGTAGATGTTTATTGGCCTGTTCATCACAGTTTGAAGAGAATGAGTGGATGAAAATGACATTGATTTCGCTACATTGGTTTTTGCCCTGTGGTTAAACCTCAACAATCTCATCACTAAATTCTCCAGAGACAGGTGTGTGTGTGTGTGTGTGTGTGTGTGTGTGCGTGCGTGCGTGCGTGTGTGTGTGTGCGTGTGTGTGTGTGTGTGTGTGTGTGAGAGAGAGAGAGAGGGGTGAGTGTGAAAAAGACATGACAGTTTCATACAAAATAATAACACAGCTGGATTATTCATGTTTACACCTTTTTTATAAACTATGTTGCAATTAAGGTGTTTTTATTAAAATGTACATCTGACATTCTTAAAAACCCAGGTACTTAAACCAAGGGGTCATGAACTGCATTCATTTTTTTTTTTTTTGTTTTTGTTCTCTGAGGTACACTATAACGTTCAAGATTGTGTTCAAAATATATCATAAATCAGAAGTAATAAGCTATTTTCTGTCCTGTTTTAACCCTCTCATCAGAACGCTCTGTTTAAATAGACATGGCTAAGAACTCATAAATACAGTACATATCAAATGACTTGAAACTTCTGGCATTTCATTAAAAGTAAAGTTCATCATATAAAGTTTTTAATTTGTTTTCTGAGTAGACCTGAGTTTTCCGCTTTCGTCATTTACACTACATGAATCAGTGGGCAGGGCCAAGCAGGCAGTGATGTAGAAGCAGGCGATTGATCTTCTTCTGTGGAGGCGGAGCTTATCCACACTATTACATCATAATGTGGCACATTGGCACAGATGGCTTCAATATTAACAAGAAATGTTTTGAGATCTGAAACTTACAGAATGATTTATATAGCACTTATATATCAAAAGATCAAGGGAATTTTGATTTCACAGTTCATGACCCCTTTAAACAGATTACTTTTATTTACACACTGGCGATAAGATTGACATGATGCCTAGCATGAAGCTAAACGGGTGGAAATAAATAAATTAACAGGTTGTCTGTTAAAGAATCAGCTTACACCAGAGTGTCAGTTTGAGGTCATTTCAATTGTATTTTTTGTAATTAAAACATTTTTGTTTGCAATATGTAAATTCAAGCAGGTTTCATTTATTTATTTATTTGACATAAATTCCATTCTAAAAAAATAGCTGGTTACTTCCTACTTCATAAAAAGTCATAATTATAAGTTTAAGCCCAGAGTTTCAAATCAAGGCATGTGTCAGTCAAAACAAATAAAAAATACTAACCACATAATACTGTGCAATTATGATACAAATTTATATTTATATAACATCTATATTTATAATATTTACAGTATATTTATAATATTTAACATTTATATTTATAGCAAATTGAATAAAGACATTAAAAGCAAAACCCCATCTCATTTATTAATCATCTTATTGCATTTTATGCAGAAAAGGTTTGCTTGTTCCAGTGAAAGTTTTTTGAACACATAAGACTCTGCAATTATGACTTTACAATTCATTAATATAAGCTTCCCAGATGGACTTGGTTTACAATTTGCAATTACAATTATTTACAATTCACCTCACTTATGCTGTGAGAGAAAGAAAAAAAATGATATGATTCCATCTTCAAAAATGTTGAATTCAATATATTTTCCTGTACATAACAATTCTTCTCTCTCTTAGAGGTCTGCTGTGGTCAGGTGTGTGTAATTATAGGTGTCTGTATGTGTGTGTGTTTATGTGCAAGATCAGGACAGTTACTTGTTTTGACTGGTGTTGATGTTTACCCCTCCAAAGCATTAGTGTGGTGGGTGAGATGGGCAGGTCTGAATGGTGGCTGATGTCTGTCTCTCCAGGCTACCTTTCTGAAACAGAGCCCCCTTTTTTAACTCCCTTCTCCCCTCAATCCAGCTCGCCCCCAGCACTCTCTCTCTTCATGCTCCTTCTTGCTCTTCCACACTCCATCCTTACTGTCATAACACCTCCTGAGGCTAAGAGGGATATTAAGGAAAAGAGAGGAGGGAGACTTTCACAGGAATATGCAGACAGGAGTCTTGAGAAATGAAGGTGGGGAGAAACACTGAAGAAGGGGATGATTATTCTGGGAAGAGGAAATAGATAGAGAACAATAAGGCCGGTTGATGTTTTCCACCATATTTTCTCAGGTTGCACATGTCAAAGCAACTTGTCCTCCGGCGACAAAGCATCATTCAACCTTCTGCCATCACACACAGATAGACACAAACTCATGCAGCTGTGAACCAGAGGCAGGGGGTTTTGTCAGGTGCTGATGATTTGCTTATTTGCCCCCGATGACCTGTTTTACATAAAAAATAAGAGAAATTCTGTAAAAAGTGGGTTAACTGCTATTTACTTTAGACACCAAGTCTTACTTTAGACACCATAGTAACAACTTGTTCTGTTGTTCTGTGGAGATAATATACAGTGGGAGGCGTTCTTGTGTATTTTTCACGCATAAAGATAAAATAATATGTTATTAAGTCACTTAAGTTTAATGATTGGTGGAAAGAGCATTCAGAGTCTTTTATCTTGACAGCAGGTGAAGGTGGCAATCTGTAATGTCATGATGATCACGGATGGTGCTGAAATGGCTCCAGGGGTAGAACTGTTTGGATGCCAGATGTCTGTTTTCTCATTCATTATTGTTTTCTGAGCTTGCTTTATTTTGAGGAGAAGAATACAACACTTGTGTTTCAGCTGATGAGAGGTTACTGAAAACTAATAAAAACTTGTAAAGCTTTGTGCTTTTGCCTCTGTATTTATAAATGGATCCTAGACACACACTCAAACAAATATTTATATTTAAGATTTATGTTTCTGAATTACAATAAATGTATATCCATTTGGATTCAAGTTTTACTATACTTAATATACTCAATGTGGTGCACACTTGTCAGTCATAAATAGGCTACTGTAAATGAAACATGTAAGCTTTCTGTAAAAGTACAAATAAACTGAATGTATCTAGCCATAATCTAATCATGAATTAAATTAATGAATGTAATTGTTTTCACAATTAACAGATTAATACTGATTCTATTTTAATAAATGCATTATGAAAATTTTTTTTTTTAAATAATATCAAATAGATATGCAAATGGTTAATTCATAAACTATGCCATAGTTTTTATTTATTTATTTGTATCTTTATTTTTAATTGTATTATTATTATATATTTTTTTAATGTAAGCTTTGAGGTAAAACTGTGTAATTTAAATGGATGGACAATGGACACTTTGTAATTCAAACATATAAATCTTTACAGTATATGAAGAATTACAAATAAAAAAGTTGTATATACAATAGTGTATTAGGTTCACGATTCGGGTCCACATTGTACATCACCAAAACCTGTAGGTTTGTTTATTAAATAGTTTGACTGATTACGTTCAGTTACAAATAGACGTGTTTAACTCATGCACTGCAGTTATGTCATAGTTTATTATAAACCAATTATGGTGGCCAACCAATACAAATACATTTAATTATATTTAATGCAGCATTTTTGCTTTCTGACAAATTCTAGTCTTAAATGCTGAGTCTACTTATTTTTAGTTTAAAGGGCTGTACATACAAAACATGTTTTTGCAGTAGACTGTATCACATTTCCATTGTTTTCTAAACATGAGCTGGACATGCTTGACTGTTGTTAGTGTCTTTTTGTTTCTTACACACAACACAGCACTTAATTTGAAAAACTTTGGGAAAAAAATGCTTCTACTGACCTTGTGTTTTTTTTATCCCTACCCTGTTTCATGTTTTGATAAGTGTTTTGAATCCCTCTTTGAACTTTCATGAACATCAAATAAGAACCCTTGAAAATGCTTCATATCCTTGTTCATGTAATAAAATTATCAGTGTGCAGATGGCTGAATGTCCATGGAGAGAGTGCAGGCTTGGGAAAGACCAAGAGTATGAGATGTTTTGCTGAACACATGTCGTTTGTGTTTGTATGAAACTTTGGATGTTGATGTGAACAAGAGAGGAGTGAAGGCTGCTTCTGCCTCCTATCTGTCATTATCTTCAGTGCACTTCTTGATCAGTCTGGGAAACTCTTGTTTCTCTGCTAATGGAGGTCAGGACCAAGACTGGATCTAATCACACAGGTACAATATGATGTTCACTGATCTTTAGTTAAATCTTTGGTTGTACAGGCTATTGCAATGCTCTTGAAACAGTGTAGTGTATGATATGTGTGGAATGAATGTTATCCTGGGTGGCTTTGGGTTATAACCCAACAGGTGTTTCTTTAACAAAATGCCAAGGCTCATGGGAAATCCTCCTTCACAGTTTTCCCAGCCCTCAGCCACCCAGTCAGGATAGTGAGGAGACAAAACTCTGTTAAGTGTGTGTGTGTGTGTGTGTGTGTGTGTGTGTGTGTGTGTGTGCGTGTGTGTGTGTGTGATGCAAGGCCGAACAAGGATAGGTTGAGAAAGGTGTAATTTTTTCATCAAAACTTTTGTTCTTATGGTCTTTATGGAAAAAATCACACACAACTTCATGTGTACAATATACATGTGTGCGAAAGAGAGAGTCTGTGTCTGTAGACACCTGTTGTTGAATTCTAGTACAACATCTAGTCTTTGCCCTCAAACCTATTTCTTCAGTGAACAAGCAAATCAGAAATATATGATAATTCACTTCCTGATCATTCACTTAGGTTACTAACGTTACTCACTTAGTCTCAGCCTCAGATGTCATGCCTACCGTTGGGTAAACGTCTGATGCATATGGTACTCTTATCTGGAAACACTTCAGGAGTGAAAAAGTCGTCGTCGGATTGGTTGAATTATACAGGATTTCCGGGAGATGCGAGTGTCGCATTTATTTTCGGTCCGCCTAGAAACAAAGGTGCTGTGGTGCCAAACCCCCTCACGAAAGAAGAAAGCCGTTGTGTTTACAAATGTGAGGGCGAATACTTATCAGGGTCAACTAAATGCTGGATTTTCAAAAGTATGTGAAATATTTAAAGTTCATGGCATAGAACCTTTAAAATGCACCCGAGAGTTTCACCAAAGACTATAGAATATCCAAGACATGTCACTCGTATAGTTATAATTTCTAAAAAATTTCATAAAGTGATCAAAAAAAATTAATATCAGATTAAGGGGGTCTATAAACTGAATTAAAACAGCAATACATTCAAAATCATTTGAGCATTCAAGATGAACTTGTTTACTCATAAATTTATGTTTAACTTAAATAAGAAGCCCTCCTCCTCTGCCATTTTTCCTATCTTGTCTGAAATATTTTTACCCAGGCTTTGCTAAAGATGTACTAGGAAAAGTTTTAGTTAACCACGTCTCAGACAAACACAAGAAATCTACATTTGAATCCATAAGCAATTTTTTAAGTTGTTCATGTTTTGATAACATACTTCGAATATATAAATGTCCTCCTAAGATACCCCTCGGCTTGGCCCCACCACCCCCAAATATTTTAGAATTGTTCACCGTTTGAATGTATTGTAGCTTGCGATGCTTCTCCACGGCTGATTCACGGTGTGACGTTGAGGAAACTCCTCTAATACACTCCCACAACACATTCAAACAATTAACACAGTTTACCAGTCAAACCTGGCTTGATCACCAATGGCCATCAAGGGGATCTCAGGTGCATCGCCAACAAACTCCAGCAAGACAACCAGGCCACGATCAGTCTCGGCTTGAACACCATAATCCGGCATGGACCGCAAAACGCCTCCAGGTGCAGCACCATAATCCAAAACACCACACCAAGCACCGGGGCTTGGGTTGAGCTGAATATCTCCAGCCAGGAGAAGCTTTGTCGTCAGATAGAGCAGCACTTTTCTCTGTGGCCGCGCAGATCACACAAGTGTTGAATTCCTTTGTACAGATGGTATTAAAGCCTTTCCGTGCATGGTTTAAAACAATGGAATACGAGGCGAACTGACCTAGTTCACTGAAATTAACTGCCGATTGGACCTTGTTGCAGCGTATGTGAGAAGTCCAACAACACTGAACCGAAACATATAGAACCAAAACTTATATTCGTAAAACAAAGTTTTCTGCATAAATTTTATCTTGGGGATTCAGGAGAGCTACAGCATAATTAATCATCACATTAAATACATTAGAGTTATGAAAATTTGATTGTTCTAATTTAGTCCTGAGAGCAGCTCCTGCCACGCTACTCTTCAGGGACGCCATCTTGATCCATGGATCCCATGGACTATTTTAAAGATGTCCTTACTACGTTCCCGGGCCTTCTTGCTGTCTATGCAGGGTCAAAAAGCTCTCAGATTTAATAAAAAATGTCTTAATTTGAGTTCCGAAGATGAACAAAGTTCTTACGGGTTTGTAACTACGTGAGGCTGAGTAATTAATGACAGGATTGTCATTTTTGGGTGAACTATCCCTTTAATTAACTCACTCACAGCACAACTACATTGGGCAGGATATGCTGTAGTAGGTAATTACAGCCACACTGATTTTCAGACCAACAGCGAAATTATGAAATCAGTATTTCTTAACTGTTCATTAAACAAGAATTCAGTATTGAGTAACTTACATTTAGATCCGATATTGCCAGTTTACTTCCTAGAGTGAATCAGTTTTCCACCATTAGAATACACAGACTAACAGTTTGTCTGAAATGTGCAAAACATGCCGAGCAACAAACTGGTATTTTTCACTCATACAAACACTAAAAAGTGACGTATAGACTATTAGCGCTCTTTGAAAGCCACTGTTGTATCTCCCCATAACTTACTCTATAGGGACTGGATATTAGATTCAATCAGACGGATAAAATACCCATAATTTTAGACAGCTGGACAAATGAAGGGATAAAGAATGCAACAATTAGAGAGAGATGAGTGGATGAAGGGATGGATGGATGGAGGTATGGAGATATGCACTCAGCTTGTCATAGCTCCAGGCAGTGTGGCTTTGTGATGTGGGTTGAGCAATAACATTACTCATTTCACATTCCAAATTCTTACCCTGTGCCATCGTCCACCTCTCTCTCTCTCTCTCTCTCTCTCTCTCTCTCTCTCTCTCTCTCTCTTATTCCCTCTTCTCCCTCCCTCACTCACAGAAACTTTTCAGACAATACCTTTTTATTAAATTTCTCCTTATCTTTTCAAATGAAAACACTCATCTGTTCTTCTGCAAGGCTCTTTTCTTTCCTTTAGTATTCATGTGGTGGTCTTGTAAGGTTCATAGCAAAACATTTGTAAACAAAACATTTGTTCTTGCTCAAGGCTAAAGAGCTAAGCATACGTTTGTTCCAATAGGTAACACATAAACCAGTAATAAATGTAAAACTATGTAAGCCATTATGGATAAAGGACATTTGCTAAGCAACGGAAAATAACATTTATGAAACTGTACACTATACATGACCTCTTAAAATAAAGGTTCTCTATTTGCATCTATGGTTCCATGAAGCACATTCATTCTCAAAAATCTACTTGTTATTTAGATTAAAGTGTTAGGATAAAATATTCTTTACACTAAAATAATAAAATGGTTCTTCTAAGATCTGTTCACTGAAAAAATATTTGGGAAGCCCGAAAAGGATTCTGCTACCCTTTAGAACCATTATGTATAAGACTGCGCTAGTTCTCCCAAAGAAGAAAAAAAATGGATAGTTCACCCCAAAATGAAAATTCACAAACATATGTCACTTTTCTTTCCAAAATCACACACACACACACACACACACACACACACACACACACACACAAATATTGCATCAGTATTGCATCACACACACATTATGATTACAGTAAAACATTCTCGAATAGTCAATATTTAAATATCCGCAACACAAACGCACTTGCATGTACAAATGAAAAGATAAACGATAAGGATGAAAATACACAAATCAAAGCCACTCATTGAGGAACACACACACTGTCTCCCCCATTGCAGCCTCTCTCTAGGGGATGTGTGCGTGAGAAGAAGGCTGTGGTCGCTGGGCTTTGGGGAAATGAAGGCTTTAGGATTCATTATTAAACTAGTGCTGTATCATCCCTTACAGACCCCCTGCGGTTCACCATAGCAGCATATTCATCTGCAGTCCTGTCCCCTCTGTGTGAAACCAACATCAAACAGTAACTTATTTAAGTAGCTATCTCCCTGCTGCACATTTTTCATATATTCATCCATACACTCACTCACCTACTCGTTCTTCATTCCTCCCTTCTGTCTGAACTCTACCTTTCTCTCCTTGACATGCCCCAAGGGTTAGAAATTCCTTTGTTGAAGCTTGCATGCATCTGTGCTTAAATGTAGTCAACGAGGCTTAAGTTAACTGTTTTTAGACTTTGGTTTTGTACCAAATCAGCTTTTATTCACAAAGCCGCCACATGACGTGGCTGTTGTCTTGTAAACATGGAATCTCTGGCCCGTTTCACCTCTAACCTTTTTCTGTGTGTATTTAATAAAGGTAAGTACTGATAAACAGTCATTAGACGAGGTCTGGGTTGAAGATCTGGGCAGACAGTGAAAGCACACATCTGTTTGATGAGCACGACTATTATTCTCATTACGTCTAAACAGAGAACGGGAGAGTCTTATTGGGGCTATTACCTTTAGATACATCAAACACGGCAATGCACGCATGCTTTAATGTTCAGATAATAAAGTACTGTGTACAAGCACATGAGTTCTGTGATGAGTCAGCTTATGGATGTCACCAGGGCCAGATGGTATCTGGAGACTCTTTCTGTGATTGTTTGTTGGAAATCTGTGGAATGGATTCAAATATGGTCAAATGTGTTAATTAGATCGAGGAAGCTGAAAGAAGGATCCAATTTAATAAATGAACAGAATATTTAATAAATGTACATACAGTACAAGGAGCTCTTTATGAATGATGGGTGTTCCAATTCAGTGGCAATATTTGGAACTTTTGAAAAGTTCGGCTGTCAAGCTGCTGATTTAAAGAATTAGTGAGCTGCACTAAACAAACACAAAAATAGCCAACTATAGACTTTAGTCAGGGACATGCCATTTAATTTAGGCAACTTTCAGTAGACAAAAACTTTATAAAACTTTTACATATTCTGAGTAATGAAAATTACACAATAGGACCTTTAGGGATAGTGCCTGCAATTAGACTGTGAGTCAATACAATTCTTTTGTGTTCAATTCAACATGATGCCTACCTAACTTGACTATAAAATGTCTATATTGAAGAGGGAAATATGTTTTTATAATTACAATATATAACTATCAATTGTTACTTTATTACGTATAAATTTCTTTCCCTCATTCAAAAGTAATGAACAAAGAAACAGAACAAACTGAGACAGACTAAATCCAGAACAACTGGGGCAACGTCTTGTTTGTTATTTTAAAAAATGTGTTTAGTATTTTTTTTAAACTAGTGTTCTAATAATTTTGGCCACCATGTAAGAGCAGACTGTTAAAGGGATAATTCACACAAAAATTAAACTTATGTTATTAATTATTGTACTATGTGCAAAAAGTATTCTCGTAGTCCTTAGTAAGGATACAACCATAATTTTATAAAGCTATGAGAATACTTTTTGAGAACATTCTGACCATGCAGCAACACAACTTTCACGGCTCAAGGCCAAGGACAAGAAAGGTTGGCCTTGAGCCATGATAGCTGTCGCTTCAAGGTCAGAAAGTTCTGTGATTTAATAAATGAAAAAGAAAAATTGTGTTCCGAAGATGAAAAAAGGTCATACAGGTTTGGATCAACATAAGGGTGAGTAATTAATGACAGAATTTTCTTTTTTTGGTAAACTATCCCTTTAAAAGTGAACCTGTTTGCTAGAATGAATCAGACTTCCCAACACTGCACGTGAGAGTGGGCTGATGAAGTTAGTTCACTTAATTTAAATGAATCAAACTTTCCTATGCTACATTTGAGAGAGGAATGGAGGACCACTGAGGTGAGCCTGTTTGATTATGCTCCCAACTACAACAGCCTTTCATAAAGTAGCTTTGTTACTGGAAAGCTACACTATTATGACAGTAGCTGAACTATAAGAAACTCACTTGGCTCATGCCAGATTCCTGGTGTCCATTACTTAGGTTTTGTGTGTTTATGTGTGTGTGTGTGTGTGCGTGCGTGCGTGCATGCATGTGTGTGGCACATCATGTGCAAGCTCAACTATTTGTATATGTTTTGGGTGAGTGAAATTAGAATGAGGCTCAAGTTGAGAGTAGTGACAGGAAAATACTGCAGGTAAAGATCCATCAGCTCCATGATTAGCTGTGATTTAACTAGAGAGCAGGTGTTTGCGTGCAGAGCTTTGGACAGGTGTGCAACCACAAACACCGAAAGAGAAAGAGAGAAAGCGAGAGACAGAATGAAGTCAGCATTTTTATTTTCATTTGAAGAGGTCAATCTGTTGGCAAATGTCAGACACCATTTTTACAAATGTAGTATTTTATTTGAATATGATAAAAATGGTTCTTAAATAAGGAAATAGGTCACAAAAAAGAAGAAGAGTAAATGCATCTGTATTTCAGGCTAAAGCTTTTAAAAGAAGCATTGTCTTAAATATCTAGCAAGAAAAAACATCTTAGTATTACATTTCCCCCATAGACCGGGTGAGGTAGTAGCAAAAATCCCCAGCGTGAAATCACAAAGTGAAACATTACACTGTTAAAGCTATGACAACACAAACAAACACAGACTCCATAATCTGCAGGTTGACAGGGGGTTCATTACGGATGCCTGTGCTATAAATGTTACCATTTCATCAGTTGCAGGAGAGAAACATGTTAACATCCTCTTAGAATTATGAAACAATCTCATTTGGATTTTCACAGCCACGGTTTGGGGTTTCAGATATTTGCATGTGCTGAGTCAGTGTGAGAACTCTCTCTTCAGTAAAGTGTCTTTCATAGAAACTGAATCGATTACAGGGGAAAGCGTTCATATCATGCACATTAACTTCAAATTAATCAAAGTGAAACCCTCTTGAAGCAAACGTTTTAGACATTACAAATGCTTCAGCTGAATGGCATGTTGCTGAATGCTTGGACTTTCTTTCACTTGATTGATGTGGCCAATTTTACTGCAGTTTTCTGCCTTCCCAGAATCTCTCTCTCTCTCTCTCTCTCTCTCTCTCTCTCTCTCTACACACACACACACACACACACACACACACACACACACACACACACACACACACACACACACACACACACACACACACACACACACACACACACACATACTAAATTTGAGTTTCAGTTGTTAAGTGAATAAATGCATGTAATGTTTAATTTTAACAGAAAACATTTATGAGTAATACTTTGTGTCTGAGTTAAAATGTGCCTTTATGTGCAGTGCACCTACAGAACTGATTTTCAACATTTCCACTCATATTTGGTCTGGTCTATTGGATCTATAAAACGAAACAGAAAATGGCTAAGAACTGTAACGGTTAATAGCACCAAACGGCTAAGAACTGTACAATAAACAAACAGAAAAATACAAAAAAAAATGAAGCTAAAGATAAACAAAAAACATATATTTATTTAAATATCCCTGTAACAAAGGCCTCAATTGGGTATCCAGCATACCCACTTTCAACTCATTCTGCTTTCAGCACATTCTGAAGAAAAAAGCACTGTTATTTGCTCTGATTGGTAATGGGCTAACAAGGGACTGGAATGGACTTTATCAAAGGCTTCATACACATGAAAGGGCTTACCAAATTTATAGGCCATAGAGCCTTGCTTACTAGGGAAGGAGATGTTTTCCTTTGTTCTGGATGGGACATACTCACTCTCATTGCCCTTGATGGGAAACTGCAGAATAAAGACTACGTACTCAGAAGCCCAGATGTTTGCACACACTATATGCAGCTGGATAGAGAGGTGATGTTTGGGTCATGCTGTAATGATTCACTTTGTTCTGTTCGATCCCTATTGCTTGTGTTTTTGCCATACTTCTACACAGAAAAGCAGGGAAAACCCTGCAGTAATATGGCAAATGTAAATAAAAAAGTGTACATTTGTGAATGCAGTCTGGAATACACCAGTAAGTGTACTCAAAGTTGATCAGTGTGATCTAATTGCAATAAATACATCCCTATCTATTACCAGATACAGCCATTTAATGGCCATGCAATATATAAAACAAAACATACTGTATATGATTATATAACTTTCTCTAACATTCATTAGAAGTCTATGAAAGTAGGCCGTGTCCCAGTGGATTTCCAGTTTATCAGCAAGGCCACTACACCGCCTCCCATTTGTAATATATCTTTGTTAGGCTTTATAATTGAATACCGTAACAGACACAAGTACTTTCTTCACTACATATAAAAGACTATCAAAATATTCACAAATAAATGCATTCATAAGTGCTTCATACTCTCAGTATATTTTGAAGCCATATGTGGACTCTCAGAGCAATAGAGAGATATACAGTACAAGCAGTCAGAAATATAAGTGAGCAGTCCACCGTCTCACTTCCAAACTATCAGTTTGAGTATAACTACACATAGCAGATTTCAAGTCCATTGCCACACATGTGTAATCAACGCAGACCGTTCAACAGGCAACCTCTCAGTGAAGTTGGTTTATTGCTGCAGAACAAAAAAAAAGGTCTGGTTCAATTCAAACCTCCACTAAACTAGGAAACATTATGTAACGTCCCATTTAGTATCCTTGACAGCAGAAAAGCACATTTCAGTCAAGTCAAGCATCTCACAAATGCTCTGGGACCCATGACCAGGTTTACCCACACCTGTGTCATGAGTTAAAAGGTTCATGTAATCTTTAATGAAGAGGAGGTATACATATTTTGCTTGCTGTCCATGTTAAAGTTTGAGCTGAAGAAAAGTTAGATTTCCTTGACTGGTTTTTGTGGTAAACGATCAAGAAAGTGGAGTTGGAGGAATGCTGGAAGAACTGTCAAAGGCACTTATATATGCTTGTTCAGGCACTGATTGGTCATATTAAATGAACATGTTCCTCCTGAACTTTTGTTCGGAACTCCATGTGGGAGCCCAGAGTTTAAGAAAGTGATTTATCCATCTCAACTAAGCCAGGTAAGACTGGCAGATCATCCTCAACATCTTTTTCCATTTCACAACCTCCAAAGTTCTCACAATTTTACTAGTAGTCTAGCTGATGCATTAACAATCCTCAACCTTCCTCACTTTCCACCTCGTCTTCTCAGTTTCCTTCGTGCTATCAATGTTTCTTGCAGGTATAGACCTCTTCCTCTCGGAGGCAGGTTTGACACTCGACGTGACAGCACCAGCGGACCTGGCAGTGGCAGGAGAGGGTGGTGAGGCGGAGGGCCGTGTTGTAGCCCCGTCCGCAGCACAGGCTGCTGCAGCTGGTGTCCTTTGAACACGGTCTGCCGGCCGTCCCGGGGGAGTAGCGCGATGGCCTGCAAAAGCTGGGTGACTCCTCCAGAAATACCAGCTCGGTGGGCCGCAGACGAGGACCTGTGTTGCTCTGGCGTCGTGGGCTTGCCAGCTCGGTCTCTCCAGTGGCAGAGTTGGTAACGCTATGCACTCGAACGGCCATGTCATAGCGGTATTTCAGCAGATGGCCTGTGTCTTGAAACGGGGAGAGCTGCTTCCAGCATGTTCTCACAGCACAAGAACCGGAGACACCGTGACACTTACAAGTAGTCTTAAGACCACTCTTCACCGCCTGAGGGGAAATGAAAAGACATGAAAATACAACACTATGATCCTGTGAAAATGAAACAGAAATTAAGAAATCTTAGGAGATGAAGAGAGGATTCAATATGGGATACAGAAGTTTGGTCTCACTTTATGCATTGCTATGAAGAGAAACAATTCAATTTTATGCAGATACACTTCAGGGATCATTTAGATTTTTTTTCTTGTCCAGTGATGAAATTTGCCAGCCAATTAAAGATAAGCTTTCAGTCATATGTGCAGAGCCCAAGCCTGATAATTACTATGAATCAAATTTGAGTTTACTCGAGATTTACTAGAATATACTCAAGATCACCACAATAATTACGCGTGGTTTGGCTCTTGGTGTGAACAGGCCTTTCAGTGGTGATTTATTTTATATTGCATTGGTGTAAAAAGGCCCTAGATCATTTTTTTTCAACCAAGGTACCAAGGGTGACTAGGGGACCTCAAAAAATTCCAAGGGGGCCTCAAGATGGCTTAAAATGACTTAAAACAAAATTATTCAAGATATTTCGCACTCTCAAAAAAAAATTGTTTTCTTTGAGGAAGCAGGATTCCTATGGCCTTGGAAAACAGGGATGTATGAGGTAGCTTACTCTAGTGAAAAAATAAATATACTTAAATGTATTTGAAAGACATTTATATCATGCTAAGTATAATACAAATACATTTTCATATTTATGTACTTAATAAAATGCCCTGCAATTGTACTTTTAGTACACTAAACTGGTACACTTCAAGTCTGCTAAATTGGAACTAAGTTTGTACTTAATGCACTTGAATTGTGCAGAAATAGTGCTAAAGTCCAATTAAAGATATACTTGGTATATTTGATTGTGCTAAAGTGGAACTATTGCAAGCATATTTAAGGTACACTTTAAATATTTTGAATTTGAAGGGAGATATTATTCAAATTTCATACAATCCTTATCAAAAGTGACATTAAAACACATTTTAGACTTACTATTAAGAAATGAGCACTGTGCACATGTAGTACACCAAATAAAGTTCCATTATAATTTTTATATCAGTAAGTCTCGAGTTATCTCTCAGTAAATATGTTAATAGATTTGAATTTTAAACTAAACTTAGTAGGCTATGAAATAATTGTATCTTAAATATTTTACTAGGGTAGTTTTAGAAGTAGAATTTCTAGACCTAAAAAGTAATGTAAATTAAAATCTTTAAAGCTCCATGTGCATTAAATATACAAATTAATATAGGCCTACTTTTTAAAATGTTTAATCAGTTAGATGTGAGTAAGCATATTGTTTAAATCCTTCTTCTCAATTTTTTACCAAAAACTCATGGGGCCTTCAAATATCTTTGTGGACAGTTGGAGGCCTTGGAGTCAAAAAAGTTGGGAACCACTGGCCTAGAAAGAACTACTTTACATGTTTGGGAAGTCACATTAATATATTGCTATGAATTATCTACCCAAAAGTGGGGAGGGAAATGAACATAGAAGTTGTAAAAGTGGAATAGCGTGTTATCCAAAATGATAAGTTATTCAAGTAATTCCGCTGACACTCTTTTAGCCCTGAGCTAAAAACATTGGGTTGACATGGTGTAGATGATGGATCCAAGGGGAATGCCTGAGCTGGCGGTCTTTCAACTCTGACCTGCACCTCTTGAACACCACCATTCCTGATCTATGCTCAGATCAGCACATTTTCATCTTTGTTCTGTTGCTCTCTCGCTCTCCATTTTCAATTTCGAAGTATTGGTACTCTGAGTTTAGGAGCCAAATCACATTGTTTACTTGTTGACTGTTGATCTATTTCTCCTATTAATGCTCCTCTCTTCATTTCACATCTACTGCAGAGGTAGCTGCAGAGTAAATCAGTCTATCCAAAAGGGCCCAAGGGGAGATGGGGAGGTCAAATGGTCGATGGGGGTGTTCCACCCTACACAGGTATGAGCTCCCACCCCGGGGCCACATGAGCAATACAGAGAAGAAGCAAGGAAACGGAGAGAATCTGAAAGGGGAGGGGAAAACAAGACCTCAGCCACCTTTGGTTGTTTTTGTTAACTGCCATCTGTGGCCTGAGGTGTCAACTGTGGGAAACAACAAAACCGGAGACTGATAAGATAAGATCCGAGTTTGTCCAGCCGTTCTTTTCTTACTCTTTCTGTGAACCTCGTAAAGCCTCCCCCTTTTTCGTTCCCTCTGTCTTTCCCTGAGGCTGCCAGTCTCCTGGTAACAGAACTGTTTTGAGGGATGTTATGAGGATTCATGAAAGTCTTGGAGAGCAGCGGCGGCGACGGCAGGGAGACTGGTAGAGCGGGAGGCATACAGTAGGTGGAAAAAATGCTCATATATTACAGAGGCCTCTGCATAATCGCCCTCATGGGAGACCTCTAATTTCAAAGAGGGCCTCCACAGCAAGCGCTGTCATGCCTGGACCAGGGGAAGGAACACCTGGCTCTAGAGAGCTGGCCAATACCTGCTCACCTACCTGCCTCACCCCACTCGCTGAACTCTCCTTTGGGCAACATTGAACTAGAAGACCGCACCCCATCAACCAAGAGAGGATGGTATAGTGTGAAAGAGTTAACCCTTACATATGTTCTCCTCTAAGCTTTGGAGGACACATCATGTAGGCTACACTCTTAAAAATAAAGATTTTATACAGGATCCCATGAAGATTCTTTAAAATCCATGGAACCTGAAAGTTCTACTAATGGTTCTTTATAGTGCAAAAAGGTTGTTAAGATTATTTACATTTTCTGGAAATGAAGACAAAATAGTTTATTCGAGAATGTTTCACTGGGGAAACATAAACCCCCTTTTTACAACTTATACCAAAGAGCGTACATTATGTTATTTTTTATATTAATATTTTGCGTCTTACCCGGATGCCGACGTTAATGTTGTGAGCGTCGATCTGGGCATGCAGGTCCTTGCTGACCCGTTTTTGCCCCAAGAATTTCTTGAGAAAATTAGTGCTGTATTTGAGGTTGTCTCCGCATACGCCCCACTGCCAGGCCTCGCGGTGCTGCAGACCAGGGGAATCGTCGCAGGTGCAGCGCTCCATGCGCCCTGAGCTGCACGCTTTGGCCAGCGCGTGCGACAACGCTGCTGATGACACCGCGAGCAGGAAGGCCGTCTCTTTAAAGCCTGGTGAAGTGATGCATTCATATATGAGCACTTAGCGACTGCTTTAAAACGTGTACAGCTCTTTTTGGACATTAAAAAGTCGTACACATTAAATAAAATAAACCTATTAGTGTTTTTGAAAACTGTTTTAAATAACGTGCATTGAAATAAGATGATGACTCCAGGCATATCAGTACTAACGCAATACAATATTTTAAGTAATAGGTCATAGGGGAGTTCACATAGTTCACGGGAGTTCACGCTAAATACTGAGCTTTGAGAAGTTTTAAGAATTAACTAATAGGCCTATTAATAAAAACAATCACATCTGATTGCAAATAAAGCAAGTTTAAAACAGTTTTGATAACTGATAATAACAAAGTGGATATGAGTAGCTATGTCCACAGCATATAGCCTACTGGATCTTTGTTTGTAGATATGCGTTATTTTTCTTTTTAAAATACATATTACCACATGTATTATTTAAAACTCGACTTTGAATGAAAAGGCCACCCATATCATTTCTGTAGGTATAATGGAAGCCCTCTAACATGAACTATCGGCCTACAACATTTCCAATTAAGTGTTAAGTGCAGTATTCTGTCACGATCCTTTAAGCATAATCCTTCCTTGCAACCTCCTCGTATCATTGTTTGCTTAGATCAGAGCTGAAACAAGGCGTGTATTTTGATCCAATTAATTATTATTTTGACTAAGTTTTCTGTCAGATGAAAGCGCGCGATCACGCCGCCCTTTTCCTCTGAGAACTGGGCGCTTTTCCGCGAGATAAAAATACTTCAACTGGCCCCGCGAGGCCTCACCGCGCAGGGATTCCGCGCTTCCCAAGTCCCTAATTACCAGCGGACTGACCGACGCATGGCTTTCACATTCACATCCTGCACATTACGCACATGGCACCGCATGGAGGTTTCTGGATAGCTGTTAATGTTAAAACATTGCCTTCCTGAAAGAAGTAGTAGGCCAACTGACTAATTTAAGGCTACCAAACAGCAAATTGTACAATTGTGTTTTGTGGGTTTTAAACCCACAAGATTCAGTCATTTATTTTTGTTTCATATTAACATTAAACAACTGCTTCAACAATTAAAACGTTTTCATAATTTCTACTATGTGGTATTATATATTCCTAACGAAACAATATATATATATATATATATATATCTTTAAATGGACATACATTTTATTTAAAAAACACATCTTATTTCAATTATGATCAATTCCATAAACAACAACTTGTATTTTCATGACCTTGAGCGCAAAGCTAAAATGGCTGAACTGTCAACCTTAACATATTCCAACATATTGTAAAACATTTCACAAAGCATTATTTTGTACATTTAGCTTGAGTATTTAACATATAATATTTGTTTAAATTTTTACAGAAATGAAGTCAAGTTTTCAGAATGGAACACCAATATTTTGTGAAGGGTCTCAAATCTTACCTCGTTTTAAAAGGCTTCCACGGCCATCCATACTACAGTTCCAGCGCTCGTTGCGGAACTGATAGCGGCACTCCAGAAGGCTGAGGCGGACAGATTCCCTCAGAGTCTCCGCCAGCCCCGGTTCTCGCCGGCACAAGCGCTTTTGCCGGCGCGTCAAAGTCATCTGCTCGCATTGCTTCAGGTGCGCTTTACCGTTAGGAGGCTCGTTGGCAAATGGACCGGGCAGAAAAACCAGAGGCTCGCGACCTGTAAGGCTAACGATAACATGCACACCACAGTCACTAAAACTACTTAATCTGAAACCTTTCGTTTATTTTTCAGCAGGGTGTTCATTTTGATTTATTCACACACACCTTGCATTTTAAATACACTAAAATGGTCCGTCAAGACCTTTTAGAACATCAGACAGAGTGTAAAACGTTTTCATCATAATGTTATAAAACATATTCAGTTTAATTTGTCAACAACTTGTATTTTCATGACCTTGTGAGCGCAAAGCTAAATGGCTGAACTGTCCAACACGTTGTAAAACATTTCACAAAACATTATTTTTTACATTTAGCTTGAGTATTTAACACGTAATTTTTGTTTAAAATTGTACAGAAATTAAGTCAAGTTTTCAGAATGGAACACCAATATTTTGGGAAGGGTCTCAAATCTTACCTCGCTTTAAAAGGCTTCCACGGCCATCCATACTACAGTTCCAGCGCTCGTTGCGGAACTGATAGCGGCACTCAGGAGGCTGAGGCGGACAGATTCCTCAGAGTCTCCGCCAGCCCTGGTTCTCGCCGGCACAAGCGCTTTGCCGGCGCGTCAAAGTCATCTGCTCGCATTGCTTCAGGTGCGCTTTACCGTTAGGAGGCTCGTTGGCAAATGGACCGGGCAGAAAAACCAGTGGCTCGCGACCTGTAAGGCTAACGATAACATGCACACCACAGTCACTAAAACTACTTAATTTGAAACCTTTCGTTTATTTTTCAGCAGGGTGTTCATTTTGATTTATCCACACACACCTTGCATTTTAAATACACTAAAATAGACCTTCAAGACATTTTAGAACATCAGTGTAAAACGTTTTCATCATAATGTTAAAAACATCTTCAGTTTAATTTGTCACAATTTATTTATCTCACCCCAATTTCCAATAAGTTATGAGAATTTAAACTTTGGCACAACTGTATTTGAAAACTTAAGGCAACAAATTAACCTTTCTCTCTCTCTCTCTCTTTCTCTAGAATGCCCGAGTGATGGCACACGTGCTTTGAATGTGTTTAAATACCTAATTTGAATAGTCGTGTTTGGATAAATAATGCACAAAAACTACACGTGCTCTTTCCCCAGTCACCCAGTACATTAGTCTAGCATTTGGCATTTGGAAACGCTACTGTGGCGCTTAACAATCTTAAGCAAGTATTCTTAAATAAAAAAACAATTGCAGAGTGTTTTTACGTGTTTATGGGATTCTTATTATAAACAGCATTGGGGCAACGTCATATGAGGGTAAGCCAGAAAGATCTTAATTATCAGGTAGCGCGAGGGTTAGGACGCGGTGCCAAACCATCGGAAGACATCTGGATCCATACACTGCGCTGCGCTCAACGCCAATAATCGACCAGAAGCACACTAGTGAAATATTTGAGACAAATCAATGTTTTAAAAACAACAACACCTAAAAAATGCATACAATTACATCTAAGTGTGATACTTGTAGCTACTTTTTAAGAGCCCACAAAACGTTTTTCATTTAAATAATTAATTTGAGATATTTTTTAAATGCCACATTCAACAAATATTTTTTTTTAATTTTGCTCCATTTTATTATTTGTAACAGAAAACCTGCAATATAAACGTGATTGTTAAACATACAACAATAACAAGATGTGCGTAATTGCGCATGGGACATTCAATATCACCAAATATCTCCACCTGTTACCGCAACTTAAAATGATTCGATTCCTTGTAAAATACAACAATAATGCAGTCAGAGGCAATTTCCATGAATTCAGAAAAGTTAGAGGATATAAAAGTCTCTGCTGACCCGAAATAGGCTGCTGCGTGGGAGAGAAGGATGCAGAGGGCAAAAAGTCGCAGCGGACAGGCAATCCTCGGAAGCCCGGTGCACATGATGACGGGTCGATGCTGCTCTTCATTGCGCTGTCTGTCCGTGTTGAAATCCCAGCTGTGCTGGACAGCTCAACTTCTTAAAGGGGCAGAAACTCATTTTAGTCCTTGGGGAGGCGCGGTCCCGAGAGGGGTGAGGCGCGCCAAACTCATTGGATCATCAGTCACTCCTCCCCTTGCCTGGAAAACGATATTTCCCTACATAATAACAGGTGCGTTTACCTGCTGAATGGTTCACATTTATTTAGGGCTGATTCAGGCAATTTCCCCTTTATTTCTAAACATGGAAGATATGGATACATATTTTTTTTCAACGCTTGCTATAAACTATTCTTCTTATTTCTTATTTCTTTTTTCTGAGTTCAGTATAAGGATAATGAGTGTCTGTTTACTCTTGTTTTATTCCAACACCTTGTTTAGAAACTGTGGCTCCATTCTCATTTCCTCAGCATCATTAACACACTGGCGTCTTTGATGCTGTTGTCATCACTCAAGCACAAGATATAATGAGCTAATCATGACTGATCTTTCATCTCAGTTCCTTTCGCCTCCATCAGTGACTGACCAACCGGGCTCCACATTTCCCTTATGATGTCACCTTCTTTGTTTACGACACCCACCTTTATGACGGAGGAGTGCCAGGTGCACTTCCTGCTTGCGGTGACCAGTCCAAACAATACAAATGAGACACCGGCCTGTTTGTGAAATGAGAACATTATGGGTCAATATAATGTTTTAGAGGAGACACAATTGTCTTTCTATCATTAGTGTTGGATTCTTGAATAGAGATACATTTGTTTAGTTTAGAATAGATTTGAAGTCTTTGAAATGATACATCAGATAACACTTAAGCTGATAGTAAATTAAAGAGTGTTTTGAATGTCACTATTCGTTAAAATAAGTTATCTTGTTTACAGTAATATCTTGGATATCAGACTCTTGATCTGTTGTTAGATGGACTTGCCGTTAGATGAAAAGTTGTTAGATAAACTTGCATTTCAGGAGCTTAGTCCTTGAGAATGGTATTTTTCACTCTTCCCCAACCCCTGGAGGAGTAAACTTTGTTGGGCTGTTACAACACCAAAATAGAATTATCTTTCCGGCAATTGGTCCATTTATGTATTTTAGGTATTGTTTAGGTCTGAATTCGAAAAGGCCCATTTTGGCCATATTTCTGCTTCATTGGCAATTGGTGCAACTAGAAAGAAGCTTCAGCCTAAAAATTGAATTCACTTCATTAATTTAATGGCAGACTCTCCAGGTACCCAGCTTTTATGTTAAAAGTACTTCAAATCATCTCTGCTCACCCAGATAAGTACCTTGTCCCATAATGACCTAAACGTTTGAATGTGCAATCCAAGTACAATCTTCAGTGAACTACCAAAAGTTGTAGCAATGTGGCTTCAGTGGATTGGTAATTGCTGGATTTGTCTTAACTGTAGCACCCTCTGCTGACTGGACTATACTCTGTATAACTTCTGCAGAATTAATGCAGTATAGCTCAGTGGATCAAGAAGACTATATTACACCATCTGGTGGACTATTGATTTGGTGAAATATTCATGACCAGATCATCACGATATAAGACAAAATGACTAATAAATAAATAAGGTAATACAACGAAAAGTGTATGTTTAACTTATGTTTTCTAAGTATCAGTGTTATTTTAGTAAGCCTATCACTGAGATACTTTTATAGGATTTATACATTTAAATATTGCAAATTTGTATTTTTCATTTTAACTTTAGTTAAAGCTTTAGTCATTCTAATGTGTGATTTGTCATTTTTATTATTATTTTATTCCCTTTTTATGATTATTTGTCTAATTTATTTGTTATATGTCTAAATAGTTTTCATAGATGTGTATTTTCCTGGCTACTAGTTGAAATAAAATATAATTTTTAATGTCAAGCTTTATTTTAATGACAAGTTACATAATAATAATACAATGGTTTAGTTTTGTAACTATAATAACCTCGCTAAGTATTTTCTTAAATGATTTAAGACATGAAAAGTTATTATTATGATTATTATTGGCGATGTAGGACAGGCACCTAACACGTTGTAGCATCTTTGCCACTAGAGGGTGACCTCATACAGTACCTGTGTTAACACTACAGGCTACACTCAAAGCAGCTTATCTGACTGTCATGTATTTATAAAGTCCTCTTCCAACACAACCTTCAATTAATTTATCCTTTTACTTCATAATTACCCATTTCTCTGGTTAGCGCACTTCTGTAACATGAGTTTCTCATCAGCATATATTTGCTAAACATATTCAGGTCGACTCATCTTTCATTTTGCATGAGAAGAGAGTGTACACGCGTACCTCGGCCTCCACGCCCACGATGCAGTCATTGGACGACGACAACAACGGGGTGGGGTTTCACATACACTTTGGACAATGTGATTGGACAACGCTAACGCGAAGGCGGGGCCCATGACGCCGCTGTCCTCGGACTAGAGAAAGACGCCATCTTGTTTTTTAGCGGTGAGGAGGAGAACCGGAAAATTGTACCGAAACTGCACCAAAAGGTAAATAATGCCAAAACGACACATTTTACGTTGTCATTCTGACGTATGTCATACTGAGGTCTTTTGATTTAGATCTGTTGTCTACATGTGGCTCACAAAAACCGTGACTTCGATTAATGAATTATCATTTCATTCAGGGAGGCTAACAGGCTAACTAACGGATGTTTGCTTAGCTGATGTGGAACTGCACAACCAGTTCGCGCCTACTTATCCGAATATACCGACATTTTCAGCGCCCCTTTACCGTCTTCAAAATTGTATAGTTTCTCTTGAGTGACCGGAGTAAATAAGTAGCAGCCAAGTAAACAGTGGAGTGATCTAGTTATCTCGCCTGCGCCCTTAGCACACAACGTTAGCAGACGACGAGGCGTCGCTCGCGACACAAGCACAACGCTCGCTTTATAATGAACGAGGGCTTCTACGCGGACAGTCTGCATTGATTGTGATATCTAGTTGGTCTTAGCTAGCAGTGTAAACATAAATTAATGAGGAATTGGACAAAGTATTAGATCAGAGTGGCTCAAAGTCAGTATTACAGGTACAGTGCGTAATCTGTTAGTGTGAATGATTGTTAGGCCTTGCTTCTGAGATCCTTCAGTACGAAGAAACTGACGTAATTTCTGTCTTCATTCTCATATCTTACATGAATCAAGGGTGTGATTGACCTATTAGAGATCTGGATGTATTTGACACCTGGTTTGTTTTTATTGATGTTTTGTACATGTTTAAGTTTATGATTAATCAGCTTGATCACTGCTATTATATTTCCAGCATGAAGTGACTCTGCTGAATTGGAAGGTGTTGATAAGTTAGTTAGTATTTAGATTGAATTTATTAAGGTTTTCTAATAAAAGTTAAGTCTTAAGAGTTTCTGTTTAAATACTTTTAAAACTGTTGTCACCTTTTTATTTTCATTCCCAAATATCAGGAATGTTGTAAAGAATAAAAATTTCTGTGTGTTTAGGCAAAGTCAGTTATTGTAAGTGTTAGCAGACCGCTGCTGGAGTTAAACAGGAGAAACACAATTTACACTACTGTTTAAAAGTTTGGGCTTAGATTATTTAAAAGTATTATTAAGCAAGGACGCTGGACATTTATCAAAATTCACAGTAAACTTTTATAACGTTATGAAAGATTTGTTTCAAATAAATGCTGTTGTTTTGATCTTTCAGTTTATCAAAAATAAGAAATGTTTATTGAGCATCAAATCAGCCTATTATAATGATTTCTGAAGGATCATGTGACACTGAAGACTGAAGTAAGTATGCTGAAAATTCAACTTTGAAATCACAGGAATACATTAGATTTTAAAATAGAAAAAGGTATTTTGCATTGTAATAATATTGCAGTTTTATCGAATAAATGTAGCATTGGTGAGCATTAGAGATTCCTTGCAAAATCATAAAAAAATTGTACCGACCCGAAACTTTTGAATGGTAGTGTATGTGAATGTTACTCTGCATTTAAGTATTAAGCTGAAGACTTCACAGTAAGACTAGGGTCGTTATTTAAGCTTAGGCTTAACCTTAAATGCCATCAGTTTCAGCATGACTAACTCAGTCTGTTGTAACCACATCTGATGTGTTGCTGCACAGAGTGATAAAGTGAATCACTGTGGAGAAAGAGCAACATTTCACTTAACACAACCAGACAAGACAAGAGTCATTGAAACATGTTACTGGCATCATATCAATGTTTTTATTTAATCAAGGCTTTGTAGACTGTTGATGGGAATAATCTTGAGGTTCTAGCTTTATTTACACAGGGCAGAGTTTAGTGCACAGTTATGACTAGAGCAGCTTCATTAGCAAGAGCTTCTCGTTTCACCTTTTCTACTCAATAATTCAACTTCAATGGTTCTTGTAAATAATTTATGGCTTAATTTGTTGCTGACATACCCTATGGCCGATTAAAACAAATCTTTGGTCCATTGATCTTTGGTCCATTTTGGTAAATTTTTACCTTTTCTTTCTTTATCTGAAACACACATCGACCATAATGCAACCCGTCTGACTGATCAGCGAGTCAACTTGTGAAAATATGTGTAAGTTACAGAATGAGTCATTTTTTTTTGTAGCACTTCCTTGTATTTGCAGTGACTTTTTCCAATGATGTGGCCCTTTGTAGAACACAGCATTTAAACAAAAAGGGTGTTTTTCAAATAGTTTGAAGCTTATGTAGTTGTTTTGTTCTGTTGGGACTTTGTTTCAACTCTGGTGTCACTGCATTCTGAAGTCCTACCTTTTTTTCTTTTTACCCAAAGGACACTGCTCTCACAATCTCATTGGGTGTGTTCTCACACCATTCTTAGCGCCTAACTTTTGTGCCACAATAAGACTTGGTAGACTAGACGATGTAAATTTCTTCAGATTGAGAACTTGCGAACAACATATTTTTTATCTTTTGTGCAGCTGCAGTCTTCTGGATTATTTTTACACAAAATGTATTTTGTATGATGTTGATTATTGCTGCTTCACAATACAGTACGCATCATGGTACACATCACAGTTCAAAATGTCACTGTGCTTCATGGCATTATAATTGAATCATGATTGAAACAGTGGCAGACGCATAAGAGAAGCTCAGGGAATCCGATTCAATCTCTCCCGCAAGTTTGCTGCACTTTTGTAAAGCGGTGAGTCTTTCTGGATTCAGACTCAGTGCTTTCAGAGTTCAGGCTTTAGAAGACCTTCTTTATTAACTACTGAAAATTATAAATTAAAATACTCAGGCCGAATGTATCAATGTAAAAAGTAGACTGATGAATGATTGTATCAGATTGGATCTTTTGTTTATACATTTTTCAAACACTACAGGATTTAAAGCAGATTAACAAGTTAACCCATCTATTGCATGAGAACAAACACATTTAGGAATAATTATGGTTTCTGGATTTGTATTTCTTCAAACATGTCCCATATCATTAAGGCACAAGAAAGGAGAGATGGACTGACGGTCTGAATAGGGATATGGTGGCTTCATTGTCTAAAAACGGTAGTTTATCGTTTGAGTTACAGTTGGGATTAGTATAACTCCGTCGATGGGGATCAGGATCTCCAGCCCTCTCTCTCTCTCTGTGTCTCTGATTAATTCAGAGGGCAGGTGCCTCCTCTTACAGGTTTGTCGGGTTTCTGGTTACCTCCTGTACTCTTCTTTCCACCGATGGTCATCTTGCATTCACCTCATCACTGCTGGGTATTTTGTTTCTCTGCCTCTCCTTCCTCCTCTTTTCACTTCACATGGTGAATCAGCCTTGACCTACACTTGTTTCCCCAGAGTCAGATGTGGTTGAACCATAACAAGCATTCATGGCACATTGAACGCTTAATCATTTCCTGTGTATGGATTGTGTCATTTGGGTCTTTCATTTCTTTCAAATGTATTCATATACATTTATTTAGCAGTACCTGAATTTGCAATTTACGGCAGTTTGGGGTTGAGTGCTTTAACTTGAAGCGTCACCCCTTTTAAGCAGGTTTAAGCTTCTGTTTTTCAGTTTCCACCCTGATCATTGCTATTATATGATACTGTCTTGAGGCAGTCAAAATATTGTTTGCCAATAGTAATGAATTTGCTGATTTTTTTTTTCAATTGGACATTGACTTGAGTTAGGTATTTTTCTGCTCTATAGACCTTATGTAGCTAGCTGTCTTCTGTCATCCTTTTGTATTACCACAATGTCAAGGTAAAGTCATATGAATTTGTGAATTAGTCGCTTGTTTTAAAATCTTATTGGTCTACTGACATATGACATCTGCTTCAAACTTTTTGTTAAGTTTATCCACTTCACCAGCTAATTACTCTTCAACAGTGATGCTAAAGGACTACCGCATAAACAAGTTCAAAGACAAAGTTCTATAGAGTGCTGCGCTTCTCTTGTTTCTCTGGCTTATAAGATCTAATTCCATCTACCTTCTCTGTTCTTCTCTGCAGATCCGCTACCATGGGGAATATGTTTGCAGGCCTCTTTAAGAACCTCTTTGGGAAGAAAGAGATGAGAATTCTGATGGTGGGCTTGGATGCTGCTGGAAAGACCACCATCCTGTATAAACTGAAACTGGGAGAAATAGTCACCACCATCCCCACTATCGGTCTGTGATTCTTGCACTTTCTCAGTTTTCCTTATTTCAGGCTACCAAACTTGTTTTGTTTGGTATACACATTGAGCCTCATTTACGAAACGAACGTATGACCGAAAACTGGAATTTATCAATGTGTACGTGAGCGGTGGCAACGATCAAATCTCACGTCAGGTCTGAGCTCGTGTACGCAAGTTTTTGTGTTAGCCTGAACTTGCGTGCAGCCTAGAGAATTTAGGAGAATTGTATAATGACAGCATTTTGTTAATTTAGATTATTTTCCTAAACTGACAAACGAAGCCTTTGTTATTGTTTTTATTATTTTTTCTCAGGGGTTTAGCTTTATATGTGCAAATAACAGCATAAACAACAGACCGTGAGGAATCACACATCGTCGTATCACGCACCTGCTGTGCTTCTGTGAATGGAGAAAAACAGAAATTATAAACGGAATAAAATAAATAGGGCTATACTAAATATATTTCTCTTAATTAACAGATTAAAAAAAGAAAAGAAAAACAAGTATAGGTCACTTTCATTTTTATGAATGAAATGTTATGAAAATCAGCGTGCATCGCCAAAATACATTTTTATTGCGCATGTGTAGGATGATATTTTACGTAGATATTGGAACACAAGAATAAAGCCTTGTTTTCATCATAGATAATATTTAGCAACCAAATGTTACATGGCAAAAATAGAAACATTTTGATGTCGATTGAGAGAGGTTTGTGAGCCTAATGCCGTTTAGTTTCGTTTTAATTCATTTTAGCTTGACGTTGTAGGCTATTCGGTTTATAATGAATGCCACTATAGCCCAATTTGTGATTTACTTCCTAGTTTAATATAACATTTTATAGCTACTAGTTTTTTCATTCTTGTTCTGTAATACTGTTAAATTTAAAGGGTTTGTTGTGGATTAAGCAGAACTAAATAATCTATATAGTGTTTATAATGTTTATAAATGTTTCGTTATATTTACTGGTATCTAAAATACAAATAAATGAATGCCATTGTTTGCAATCATAAGGTTAAAGGGTGTTTTTAGAGTAAGATCAATTTATGTTTCATAAATCACTTGTGAACTCTGTCGTAAGTTGATTTGTGTGCTCGGATCTGCGCTCATTTCTTCGTTAGATTGATAAACAAGAGCCCTGTGTTGGTATACATCACATGAGTACTGCCGTTTCATTTCTCTCAGTGGGCCTGGTTCTGTAAATGTTATTTTCTCCATTAATAAAAAGTTGTAAGGCATGAATCAATCCAACCAGCTCTGAAATTAGTCATTAGATAGGCCTACTTTGATTTTAAGAAAAATGTTTGCTGTATTTTTAAATCTTATTTTACTTTCCATTGTCCCTTCCCCATCTAATTCCACCTCTTTAGCCCTATTCGCACGGGAACAGTATTACCTGGTGACCTCGAATCATTTGTAATAATTGCAGAGGTTGTCTGTGATCTTAATTCCGTGCGAATCGGCCATGTCTGTAATTTGTGAAGTCTGCAAATGACCCCTGAAAATGACCTACCATATTTCACCTACCGTTTTGTTTCCTGTGTACCTTTTTATCCATCTTTCGCGGAGAATGGAGCTTCGTTTGAGTTTTTTTCATAATATTTTGGGTGCGGTCATATCGCTACATCATACAATTTGCAAAAAAAGCTGAAAAGGTTTTGAGGTTAATGTTACAAATAAATCAAGCATAAAACGGGAGATATTATTTTAACCTGGTGAAATGTTAATGACACAGTGCGTGAAACTATATTAGTTTATTTCTTATCCATCTAATTGGACCATAGAATGGGACACTCAAAGCCTTGACATCCGGGTATCCGGGAGATAAGTCAGTATATTTGAGTAAAATCACAGGCTTAGCTTATCCCGTGCGAATGCACCACACGAAATTGAGATGTGGGGGGATTTCAAAATTACAAATGATCCCCAGATAATACTAATCCCGTGCGAATAAGGCTTTTGCATCCTGTCTTATCTTGTCTCTCCATGCCATCTCTTTCTCTGCTGTCTGTGTGTGTAAAAATTAGTATTGTAGTATTATTAGAGCAGGGCCCCAGTATGAGACAAGAAGTTCATGCCTTTTCACCCTCATTGCATCTCTCCTCTTTTCTTTGAGCCAGTGTTTAACTTGTCCCCTTTTCTCTTTGCAGGTTTTAATGTTGAACGGTAGAGTATAAGAACATCAGCTTTACTGTGTGGGATGTGGGCGGTCAGGATAAGATCCGGCCGCTTTGGAGGCACTATTTCCAGAACACACAAGGTGAGTGTCCACACATACACAGAGAACCAGGTATTAAGCAACTCTTGAGTGCATACTTAATTCTGTCACTGTTATTTCCACAGGCCTGATTTTTGTTGTGGACAGTAACGATAGGGAGCGAGTGAATGAGGCGAGGGAGGAGTTGACGAGGATGCTAGCGGAGGATGAGTTGAGAGATGCTGTTCTGCTCGTCTTTGCCAACAAACAGGTAAAAGAGAGAAAAACTAAATTATTTACACGCAAGTAGCAACAGTAGTCCAAGTATTAATTTGGTTCCTTTTCCAACTTCTGCTGTGGTTGATGCCATGCATGACTGTTTCATTGATTGGCCGGGGTATCAATACAGTTTTTTTTCTTTAAGAAATTTGTACTTTTATTTAGCAAGCATTTTATTCATAAGCATTAAATTTATCAAAAGTGAGAGTTAAGACTTTTACGTTGTAAGGAAATACTAAAATAAGTACTAAGACCGACGGAAAATGAAAAGTTGCGATTTTCTAGGCCGATACGGCTAGGAACTATACTCTCATTCTGGCGTAATAATCAAGGAGCTTTGGTGCAATGATATTACGCCACGCCTGAAAGTAGTCCCCAGCTAGGTAACTAGTTATGATATAGCAGGGGACTACTTTCAGGCCCTGCGTAATATCATTGCGTTTCAAATATCAAAGTTCCTTGATTATTACGCCAGAATGAGAGTATAGTTCCTAGCCGTATCGGCCTAGAAAATCGCAACTTTTCATTTTCCGTCGGTCGTAGTACACGATGTAACTACAGAAGAGTCATCTTCAAATATAGAAACTCTTTGGAGCGGTCTAATCAGATTCAATGATCTATGCTAAGCTAAAAGTGCTACCGCCAGACCCGGAGATCGGCTGAATGGATTCAAAAATGGTAAAACTCAACTGTTTAACTCTAGGAGAGTTTCCAAAAGAGTGTTCCTTTAAATAAATGCTGTTTAAATGTAACAACTTTTTATTTATCAAAGAATACTGAAAAAAAGTATCACTGGTTACACAAAAATATTAAGCAGCTGGTTTTTAACATTGATAATACAAATAAAAGTTGTTTTTAGCACCAATTCAGCATATTGTACTTATTTCAGATTTGCTGCTAAAAATCTAGCTTTGTCGTCACAGGAATAAATTGCATATTAAAATGGAAAACAGTTCTTTTAAAATGTAATGTTAAGCATAAGAGATTTTTTTTCTCAATTTTGATGCAAGAAATGTCCTCTCTGTAAATGCTGTAGATTAAAGGCACCAGTGCTTTAGACTGATTCAAACCACTAACTCATCTTTTTTAACTGCTACACCGG